>VZSE01014922.1:1638691-2078820 GCA_013398275.1 Promerops cafer | reverse complement strand
CCTCCCTCCTTTCTTCTTCTCTCTTTCCCCATTCCCCAATCTAAAGATTGCCTTTGCTATCTTTATTTTAATCTTCTCCCTCAGTTTTTGTAGTGGTTATCCTGACTCTTCAGCAGGCTTCTCTGACTGCTCCTTTGGGCTTTATTTGAACAGATCCTCATTTCCATTTCTTTCATTCTTGACTGGGAAAACAGATTTAGCAGGGTTTAACCCATTCTTCCATCACCATTGGTCCATGTAACACATACTCCTGTATCTTGTTTTATAATGTGCTTTCTCCATGCTTTCTGGATTCCTTTCATTCATCTATATGATATCAATTTTTTTTTCAGTCTTTTCTGACTTCTCTAAACCCATCTAGGTACAGGGTTTTCCTTACCTCTTCAGCTGATCATCTGCTACTGTATTATACAAAACACTACTGGAAAAATGTATTTTTAGATTCTGCCTCTGTCCACTGTCTTCTCAAGTTTTGAATGTGTCCACAATTTTCCATTTTTCACCTGATCATATGCGGATTCTAAACCTTTATTGAAGCCTCGTAACTTTGCCATATCTCTATGTCCATATTTGCCCTTTTACATTATTTCCTCCCTTTTTATAGTTCTGTGCATGTTTACAGTTTCTAACATATTGGTCTGCACATCTTGACAGTTTCTATTCTAGTCGTGACTCTTCTATGGCCCCCATACATGATTTGAAGTGACTGGAGTGGGCATCAATTTCCGGTAAAAGGTACCAACTAACTTTCATTTCCCTTGCCATCATTCCCATTTTTTATCTTCTCTGAAACTATACTGGACACTCTTTAGAGCAGGAGATTGATGGACTTATTTGACCACCTAATAGAAAAAGGCCTTGGTGTTCAGTGAAGCTTTGCCTTGAAGTAGCAGAGCGTCAGTACAAATAAATAAGAGTTTTCATTATCTCAGTGGTGCTAATTGCTCGGAATTGTACCAGACAGGCTCAGTTTTGTTTTTCAACTTGCCTTTCTTTTGCTGACAGAAGAAATAAACAAGAAGAATATATCTCCACAGCCTCAGAAAAAAAAAAAAAAACAAACAAAAACCCTGATGATTTTCTATTTTGTTACCTGGTACTTGTTCTCTCATTTCACCAGATGAAATAATGTGCTATACATTACATTAAAGGGCCTTATCTGAATTTATGTACTCAGAGGCTTATTACTTACAACAGTCAGAGACAAACTGGCATTTAAATAATGACTTTTTCATTCATATATGCAGTGAAGTACGCAGGAATGTTATGGAAGAGCTCAAACAATTATCATGCTCAATAATAGCTCATAATGAGCTAGTACTCAATATCATATTGACCTTTCTGTACTCTGAAAATTATTAAGGATGAGAGAGGTGTAAGATGCCACAGAGTCTTTTTTCCCTAGGAATATAATTTCAAAAGATGTGATTAAGGGGTGTATCCTCATCCATTCAAGGAACAATAGTGATGGTTATTGTTTGCAGTCACAGTCCTCTCAGACCCGTAAGACCACTGCTGAAAGTAGTGTGTTGGGTATTAAAGGCAATGAATAGCAGAATAGATTTATGGATCTAATGCCATTTGTAAAAATTATTTTCATGTAATCAGAAATGAAGCAAAGGAATAATTAATTTTAATTTACATTTGGTATTAAATTAATTGTGGTAATTACCTTCTCCTTATTTGTTTCCAGTCTATGCAGACCTGACATTTTCAGGGCTCCTGAGAGCTTTGCAGATCTGCAATTTTAATCCATAAATTAGATTAATCTGCGAGAGATATAAGGTTCCTGCTGCTTGTAGGGACCAGGCAGTGTCTACAGGAGATTTCTGTTCCCTCTTCCCCTACTGTTGTGTAATAAAGCCTTCATTGCTCAGATGGGTATCTTCCTTCACTGCTCTCACAGCTTGAAGCCTGTGATTTCCTATGTAGCTACACATCAATTAGTTGGGCTCAGAAATGGGAAAAGTTAATTCCAGACCTTTTTATTCCTATAGTCAATGCCAACACACCTATATAAGCACATACTTGTCCACCACCACAATGCAGTATCAGTAACGTTGACACAACATCCATTTCTGTAGAACGATCTATAGATAAACATAAGGCATGTCAGACCACAGATTTGGACCTGATGGATTGGCTCTCCTGGTAGATCAGCTTGGCCACATTGAAGTTGTGGATTACAAATGGAAAGAATGAGAAGACGTCTTGGTCACCCAAGCCTGGAAGGACTTCAAATTCGCATATTCTGTTTTAAACTAAAACAGGAGGTTTCAGTCTTCTTCCAGAAGCTGCCTGCTTGAGATGTACTGCTAGACATATGTCTAGTTCTTGCTAGGGTGGTGGACATGTAATTCTCAGAGGTTCTTTCATTCTGTATCCGTAATATAAGGAAATAATGATCCTTTTGGCCTTGGGAATGCTGTAACAGTTTTGTTTCACAACTTTTGCTGATCACTGGACACTGTCACTCCTGCCAAAGTTTTCATATTGCATTTTCAATCTGTGGCATGGGCCTCAGGTGCCTTCATTTGACAGCATATCCAGTGATGTTGTTCTGTGAATCTGGTCTCTCTGTCTTCATTAGAAATGTAAAACTCTCCTTCAAGAAAATTGCACTTCACTGGGGAGTATTTCTTGCAGTCACCAGGTATTAATATACATATCAAAACACAATCAAAACCACAATCCCACACATTCAAAAACACCACGTCAGTGAGAAATAGAGGGGGATTTCAAAGGAATTTTAGAATGAGAGACACTCAGGGAGAACAACATGCACCACCCCTTTGCAAGGCAGAGGTTAGCAAGCAGAGGATCAGGGCTGGAGCATGCACCTCCGGCTCCTGATAAAGGATGAATTCTTTGGCTAGTGGTGTTTTAATATGTGAACACTCAAAGTGGAAACAACATCTAAGACACCTTAAGTAAGAGTAGTTACAAGTAAATGCACATTGTTTTCTACAGTTTAAAAAAGGACTATTTGTACTCAGAAAAAAACAACCAAAAGAAAGCATGACAGCCCCTTTACAAAGGCCAAAAACGTTAGCATTTTAGAGGCAACATATTTTTGATATACATACATTTTGATATATGCCTATAAAAATTCATACAGTTAATAAGAAATATATTAGCTGCAGTGTTCTCATTTTGTTTTTGTACTCTTACACAAATGCATTTAAATCAAACAAACCTCTCAGTGCCCAGCAAAATTTAATTAAAAAACACAGAGCAAATTTTACATTTTAGGAATATACATGCACTCCATCTCTGTGTATAAACACGTTATATGTTATATAACACCAAAATGCACCTCACCTCCCACAACAAGCCTCTAACTCTTTTCCCTCTTGCAGTATAAAAAACCCAGTCTGATTTTTTCCAAGTTTTGTTATTAAAAATAGGGCAGTGAATGCCAATTTTCATCTCTTGGCAAATGTTTATAGCCAAGATATAAACCCCTGAAAACAGGGGTTTATAATTTAAATGCTGACACAATCTTAACTAGAGCAATGGGAACACTGTTACCATAATAACTGCCATTCTCTGGAAAGTATTTATGGCAAGGCTTCAACCTTTCTTAAGGCAGAAATTCAGGCTTTTGGCTGCCATTGACTGTGGGTAATGGCAGTGAGATCCAGATTCCTGGGGATGGAGCCATCAGTACTCAGAAACCAAAGCCATTTCAACATGTCTGCTAAACCTGTTCGTGACCTAGGCATGTGCTGGATCCTGCAGCCCTGAAGCCAATGGCATTTTTTTTCCAGTGGTTTGAACAAGAGCAGGTCAGAGTCCCCTGTGTCCATCAATATCACATTCTTTTGTTCCTATCAGGACCTTCCAAGAGAACCTGTTTATATATCTGTCTTTCCTAATTGAAACCAGACTATCTTTCTTTGCCTCCCACTTAAACAATGCTGGAATTAATATCTTTTTACACCATAAAAAGTACCATGTTACAATTCTGTAAATACACTGAAGGAGAGACTGAATATGAGATTGGGACCTCTATTTATAAAGACCTAGTTGTTTTATAAATTTTTTTTGTGCTTGCTTGCTCTTTCTCTTGCTCCCTCCTTGTCCTTTTTTATATTCCTTGTTCTTTTATTTCTCTTTATATGCCAAACAAAAATAATAACAAACCCTGATATTTTAAACATGTGAAATTAGGATGGAAATGTCTTATGTATAAAAGTATTGCAAAATTATAATGTGCTAAAAAGGAATATAATTACATGCAAATTTACAGTCTCATTCAATTAGAATTCAGATTATTTTTTCTTAATGGGACACAGATATGTCTCAAATCCAAATATAATAGACATAACATGAAAAGATATCTGATGAACATTTGTCATTTGCCATTTCTGTTGGTAAAGCTTACTTTTTCCCAAAATACTCTGGCCTCAAATGTCCAGCATGAGGAGGGTTCCATGCCATTGACATGGCTAAAACCAGAGCTAAAGCTAGAAGCTCCAAATGCCAAAAAGTTTTTCAATCTCAGAGGGACAGGCTCCTTCAAGATATTTCTGATGTCTTGATGCTACAAGGCCAGAACTGAACTGTTTCTTTTCCTGTTTCATCTAATCTTGCCTTATTTATAGCCAATATCAATGAGAGCAGCTTTCAGTTTGTTTTCATTTAGTATGGAGAGATTAGATCTTTGCATTTCAGCTTTAGGACCTGTGGCATCAGAAACAATGCTGCCACCTGTTTCCCATTGGAGACACTTTGAGAAGAACAGGTAAATTGAGAACAGGGAAGTTCAGGTTTTCAGGACATAATGCTGCCACTCCTATTTGGCAAGCTCCCCTGTGTGAATATCACTGATGTTTTTTGTGGCCTGGGTAATATAGGAAGAGGTAATGGAGAAAAACAAAACATTTTCATTTCAAATTGCAAGATGGGACAAACTGTATTTATGATAATTTAGCAAATATTGTATGAGAGGAACAGTTCCTTCCTATAAAATATTGAGGCTTTGCAAACCTCATGGAACTTTATATGCAAAACTCTGAAGATTCACACATGTTCCAGAACATGGCTGAAGCTCTGAGTTTGAATTTGAATTGTATCTGTCATTTGTAATAGCACTTTCTTGCTTATACCACTATCAGAAGGTAAAGGCAAACAAGATGAATTTACCTGTAGCTAAAGATTTCCCTGTTTGATGGATTAAAAACCTCTTCTCTTTAGGAATGGCGCTTGAAAATTTCATGCCAGCTTGAAATTTGCTCTTAAGCAGGCATTCCTGTCTTTTTATGGTCTACAATTTTGGACATTATTTTAGTTATTTCAGAAATAGATTTGAGTGTTTAAGTTGGGAAATTTTATTCCCAAAGTTGCAATGAGGACCAAAGCTAGCATATGAGTTTGCTGCTTCTTCATAGGTAAAGTTTATAAAGACATTCCAGAGGTGAAATTTATCAACTCAAATAATATTAAGAATATGTAGAAGTGATAATTTTATTGTCTTCCAGAAGATATCTAAGCCAGCTCTTAAGAAATGCTGAGTATGTTTGGTACCCTGTGTTCCCCTAGGCTCTGATACTTTGCAGCTGTGAGTGAGGTGCCTTTGTGTATCCACTAGCTGAGTTCAGGGTTCAAGATGCTGTTCTAAATATTTAACATCTTTGGTGTTTTTTTATCATAAGACAGTCACATTCACCATCAATTGACTGACTAGTTTATGCCATGCCAGTCTTACATCTATCCATTAAAACAAAGTCCTTGTACAAGAAATGGTGAAAGAACTGGGGCCAGAAACAAGAATTAAGCAGGAGAGGCCAATGGTGAGACAGTGGATGAGCCTATTGTGGAAACAGGAAAGTTCCTATGTTTCAGTTTTCCTTCCAAAGTTGCTAATGGATTTTATCCTAAAATTGTTACATGGAAAATACGTATTCTAAGCAGGCCCTCGGGAAAGAACTATTTTAGCTTCCCCTCCTCTCCAGCAGAGTGTTTTGCCTGTTAGATTACAGAAATAGTCTCCCTTTTGCAATTTTCCTTTCAGGCCAAACAAATTCCCCATTCCTGGCTGCACAGAAACGGCACAGCTTCAATGAAAGCCAGGCACTCTCTGAAGGGCACTCTCTGAAGAGGTGGGAGCTGTGGATTTGTATCTACTCAGGCTGATGATGCTGTAATTTTTCAATTTCCAGGGCAAGTCCTGTAAGCAGAATACTATGATTTCAGCAGGATGTGGTGGTGTCCTGTTTGACAAGTATTTGAATGGATCTGAATGCCATGCTGTACTGCATTGAGTGCCCTTCACAAATTAAACAGGTTCAGGTATCGCTCACTGGCTCCTGTCCTCAGGGGTTTTAGCAACAGGTGCCTTGTTTGGCCTTTCCAGATGATCCACAGAGGAGGAAGATATCAAACTGTTCAACTCACCTACATTAAAGACAGTTCTCTCTTCATGCCAGAACAGGATTTAAGATACTTAAGTTCTCTTGAAATACATATTTCTTTACTCCCCTCAGATGCCTAAGTGATTACATGAAAGAGAGTTGTGGTAGTTTGTGGCTTGCTATTGTGAACAAAAGCAAGTAAATTTAAACTAAGCAGTACTTTAGGAATCTTGTGTCTTTTGAGCTTTCTGTTTTTACTAAAAAAAGATTGCATGAGGTTAGGAAATTATTAGAGGGGGATTTGATCTATGCTACATCTCATGGGTCTTGAGTTACTCTGCAATTTAATCTACTGCAATCTTGATTAAGAATTTCAGAAGGTGGAATTACAAGAAGTCAAGGGGTAGAGTGAAGTACTTCAAACACCTTAAAAAACCCTCTTATTTTTATAAAAAGGATTAAGACCTTGAATTAATTGATGCTTTACCCCAAGGATAATCTATGAGATTTTATCAGGATTCATTATGCTTTAACTTCATCTTTGAACTCTAATAATCTATGAGAGTTCCCTAGTCTTGAACACAGAAGTTAGAACAAACTGTCAAGAGTGACTCTTACTAGTGTTTTCTATGAAACTTGTACACAGAAAGGAAAATAAGCCTTTTCCTATGGCCACATCTGGGCCCTGTAGCATGAGCTATTTAGGTGCCTGATTCTTTAAAATCAAATCTACAATCTGTTCTTGTGTTTTTACAAAGAAATTGTGCATAGGATGTTTGCATTTTAAAGTCATCTTAAATCCAAACTGTGGGGAGGGAGGGAACTGCTTGAACTTGGCCTGTGAAAGATGTGATCCTGGCTAAGTTCTTCTTTCATGAAACTTTCTCTGCAGACATCATTCCTCGCATCCTAAGCTGGGTCTGTGTGGGAGAGAGGTGTCTACTGCTAGTTACTGTGGTCTGAAAAAAACACAGTGTCACACTGCATCTCCCTCACTGTCACTGACATCCTGCACAGTGCAGGGCACATGCTGTTTTTCTTATTCACCCTTGCCATTTTTTCTCTTTGTTTCTTAAACAATTTATCCAGCTTCCCTATTCATCCAGAAATGTCTGCTGGAAGGAATCTGGAACTAAGTGGAAATAAGGTTGCTGTGGGTTTACTGAAGACCAGTTTCTCTTATGAAACATCACCAAAGTCTGCATTCATATTATTCTTATTTTAAAGGGAGAATCTTTATACTGTTCTGTAATTGTGTATCTGTGTTATGCGTTTCCTCACAAGATCTATATTTTAACAAGGACTGCTGCTTTTATTTAGCCCAAGATATCGGGATTGTCAGGATCCAAAAGCTCCAGACATTTCCCACATAACTAGCAAAACAGAAAAAAGTCTGCCTTCCTGTTGCTCAGGCCTGTAGAAAAGGAAATTATCATATGACAACATCCTATCTGCCAGACTAGGAAAATTGTATTTAATCCATGACAGCTCCTCCAGAATCTTTTATCCTTGGCTCTGACTCAGTAGGATACATGTGATCTCTTAGCTAGGTCTGCCTATAACATACTCTTTTGGTGCTCACCCAATTTTATTGCTCACCTTACTGAAGCTGTGCACCAGACTCTGGCAAATGACTGAGCCCCTTCACACTTTCCTTTGCTCACCTTTCTATCAAAATCACTCTCTACATCCAGACAAGCTAGTAAAGCCACTTATTTTTCATATCCTTATTCCTCAGAGTGCCCAAATAAAACAGCCTCTCTGAGAAAAGTGCACTAAACACGGAGGGTTATGGGGCAGACATTATTTGTTGTCTCTCAATGCTATCTGTTCTTTTACTTTGGCACTTCCACCCTGAGCTGTTCATGATCTGTAATGAAACCTCTCTCACTGTGTGGGCCTTGGTGGTTTATTTGATTTGGAGCAGTATAGGCTGAATGCTGGCAAGAAATTAAAATACAAATGTAGGTAAAATAACACTGCATTTTTGTCCCTTTTAGAGAATCCCTCAGGTCACTAAAATATTTTGAATGCCTACAACAGAATTTATTTTTTGCTTGAAATTCTTTAAAATAAAAGAATTTTGGTATCAGCAAAAGAATATTTAAATATCATTATGGTTTTGACAGAAATCAACAAAAGCATGGAAATGTCCAATTAAGGCAGAAACGCACCATATGGACTTGGATGTGATAAGTAGTAAACAAGCTGTTATAGTGACACCCTGCTGTGGTTAGGTGTGGAACACATATGTTCCTTTTAGGGTTTATCTACAGATGTTCTTACTTTGTAGCGCTGTTTGTTCTACCAGATATGAAAGAATTGAAATAGGGAGGGTGGGTGAGATTTTTTTCTTCCTTGGTGCCTTTATTTTCATATTTGAATTTATAAATATTACTGAACTTATTCATATGAAATCACACTGTACTAGGAGCTCTTCCCTGCTTGCACTCTTGTTCATAGAGATGTATTCACAATTTAGTTATTTGCCAGTACTGGAATTTCTGCTAATTCATGTTTGAAGCAGAAAAGACAAACACACTTCACTATCAACCCACAAGTTTTCTCACTTTTACCCTTCTGATTCTTTTCCCCATCCTACCACTGCGGAGTGAGTGAGCAGCTGTGTGGGGTTGAGTTGCTGGCTAGTTAAACCATGACAGTCCTTTTTGGCACCCAGAGTGGGGCTTTTAATTGATTATCTCCTGTACTTGCCATGGGGCTTCCCTGCCTCACTGTGTGTTGGAGACCAGTGCTGGTTACTGGCTGCTTTTTGCCTTCACTGCTTTCTGTAGTGCTGTCTTGATGAACAGCCCCCTCTGCTGTGCCTGGGATAAAACCTGGTGACACACCTGGGCTGGATGGTGGCCAGGGCATCACTGCTATTTCTGTACTCCTGTACTGGACAGGCTGGAACTGCAGTGGGAATTTGAGTCAAGAGAACTGTGACCTGTGGATGTGTCCATGCAGGAGTGGGACACCCTGAAGCACCTGTGGCAGTGGGTAAGCCATGTCAGAGCAGGTGCATCTCAAAGTGCCTGTGGCCATGGTTATGTCTGTGCCACACCAGCTGTGCCTCTGAAGGGACTGTGGCCCAAGGATAAGTTCACACTGGAGAAGGTACACCTCAAAGCACATGCTGCTCTGGGTAAGTCCATGATGCAGCAGGTCCACCTTGAAGCATCAGTGGCTGCTCATGAGGTATTGAGATGTAATTATTAAAATTATTAGAGAGATGCCTTTGCCCAATTTAAGGTTTAAATGAGACCATATGCTAAAATCAAAAGTACAGATTTTTATTTAAGAATAAATGTGAGGTAAAGAGAGATAGAGGAGTCAGGGAGAGAGTGACAGATAAACAGAATCAGTAGGAAAAATATCACCATTCTACAGATTTCACCAATATCCTGTTGATCCTCATCTTCTTAGGGGTTGCAATCTTGTCAAGGTGTTAGTTGCAGAGAGTATCTGTCAAATGGTGGGGGGAAGGAGTGCAAAACAGCTGGTCCATTAGGTTTATATTTATGCTCAGACTCAGGTGGGAATTCCCAGGTACCTCGCCTGGGGCAGGGAGATTCACACTGGCTGATGCAATGTTGTGGATCACAGGACACTTCAGGAGTCTTGACACCCTCCAAGATGTTGCAGCTGTCTCTTAGTCAGCATTTGGAGGGGAGTTTTCACAGCTGAGTTGTTACGTAAGAAAGGACATTGCCATGATAGAGACTTATCCCACCTCACAGAATTTTATTTTAAGCACCTCTTATCTGCTTTTTCCCTTATCCAGAAACCCAGTTTATAGCCTCGGATGTGCATGCCCTTCTGTACCACTCTGTGCACCACTAGCAAAGCACCCAGCCTATTATTTGAGCCATTAGCACCAACAGTCGGGTGTCTTACAGCACCTGGTGGAATGCTTGAGTCATTAATCACTAGCAGTCCAGGCTCTCACAGGAGGTCACGCTGCAGCACCTCAAAGTGTGTGGTCATAGACAAGCCCATACAGAACCAGACACCCTGACTGCAGCCATGATAAGGCCAAGCTGGAGCAGGTTCACACCTGAAGGGACTGCAGACATTGGTAAGGCTTATATCCAGCTGGAGCTCTAAAGGCTTCCTGGCCCATGCAGAAGGCCATGCTGGATGAGATGTGTCCCAAAGTGACTGTGAACAAACCTATGCTGCAGCAGTTATACCCCTGGAGAGACTGGGGCTCATAGGGAAGGCTCCACTAGAAGCAGGTACAGTCCTAAGGGACTGCACTCTGTGGATAAGTCTAAACCAGAGCCGGAGCAAGGGGAGGAGTTCATTGCAGTGGTAAACACTGTGGTCTCGTCCACAGGGACCAGGGGTCGAGGCTGTAATGGAAATTCAGTGGGAATTACTATAACGGGCCTCACATGAACCAAAGAAAGAGAAGACTTACAAGTGCAAGTGCAGCAGAGACTTAACCTGAGCTGTGTTTGCTGCCCAATAATTCCACACAACAGACCACCTCTACTATTCTGAGTGACCACTATAACAGATGAAACCCAAAGTCATGAACCAAATGAACTCAGTGGATATTTTATGGACGTTTTATGCGTAGTCCATAGACTAAAGGAGTGATGTTCTGTATTATTTCAAGGTTTGGGAAGGGGAGTGGTTGTTAAGTAGGTTATATTGGATAGTGTGGGACCTGACCATGATGTAAATGGTATGGAAGAAGGGGTGGAAAATTCATTGGTTTTGGCTGGGATAGAGTTAATTTTCTTCATAGTATCTAATATGGGCTATGGTTTTGGATTTGTGCTCAAAACAGTGATGATAGAACAAGGTTGTTTTTCTAATTGCTGAGCAGTGCTTACACAGAGTCAAAGCCTTCTCTGCTTCTCACCCTACCCCACCAGTGCAGAGATGGGGGATGTTTGGGAAGCTGGGAGAGAACATTGTCAGGACAGCTGACCCCAACTGACCCAAGGGATATTCTGCACCATTATGGTGTCATGTCCATCATATGAAGAAGAAGGAAGGCAGGGGAGGTTTGAGTGATGGCATTTGTCTTCTCATGTCACCATTGAGTGAGGGAGCCTTGCTTTTCTTGGGGCAGATGAACACCTGCCTGCTCATTGGACGTGATGAGTGAATTCCTTGTTCTGCTTTGCTTGCTTGCATGGTTTTTCCTTTACCTATGAAATTGTCTTTTACTCAAGCCATGAGTTTTCTCATATTTACTCTTCCCCATCCCTATGTCCCTGTGGGAACAGTGAGTGAGTGACTACTACTCACACTTACAGAGAATAGATGATCAAATAAATAAAATGTGATGACCTGCAAGGTTTTCCTGATTCTGTGGGAATGTAATTCTGATGTTAGAGCTGCTGTCATAGTTTCAAGCAGTGAAGGAAAGAAAGGGGTCTCTCAGGGTGCCTTAACTAAACTACTGCTATAGGGCCACCATATGCCCCTTTGTAACACCGTAAGAAATCAGGACTAAGCTGACAAACACTTCCTTGGCACATCTTCTTTGTGTCTGTTGCTACCCTCTTCTCTCCCTTTTTATGGATAAGGCCTCAAGTCTATGACAAGACTAAGAAAAATAATGAACTATGCTATATCTACCCTGTTTCTCACCCAGACTAGCCTCTTTTATTCAGAGGGCAGGAAAACTACTAGGGGCATGACATGGCAAAGACTTCTAGGATTATACATGTATAGATGATGGTAACAAGAAGACTTTTCTAATTTCTGTCAGATTTTAACATAGAAAATAGTCAGACAGAAGTGAAAATTGGAATTCTATGAGTAGCTGGATGTGTAAGCACAGGCAAGCCAGGATATCAGTGTAAATTATTATTAATATATGAAAGAAACAATTTTAGGTTTCTTAAAAAGCTGTTATTGTGCTTAGAAAGGGATTTGAATAAAAATAATTTTTGTATGGTTAAATCATTGAAAGAACATTGGAATGTACAGTTTTGGCCCTCATGAAGAATATGACCAGTCTCCCAATAATTTCTGTAGTGTTGGGATTTCACCACAGCTTCCTGTTCCTGTGCTGCTAATAAGTGGAGTATATTACCTGGGCCTGTACAGGTCTCTCTATAATCACTGAAATGGTACTGTTCTTTCCCTTGTTCTTTCTTACTTGTTCAAAGAGAATGGAGATCCTTGCACAAGTGGTGTTAGGTGTGTGCCCATGTGATTATTTCCATGATGGCTCTATCTAGCACTAAGCAATATTTTCTTTGCTTCCATTTAACTTTGCCAGTTTGGTGTCTTTATGACATAAACATGCGCAACAAAATGGCAATTTTTATTGGCAATGGTCACACTGTTATTATGAAACAACACCTTCCCTTAGCAGAGAAAGGATCTCAATGAAAAGAATATTTACGCTGACTGTAGACTGGACTTTAGGGATGAGAAGAGGGAGGTAGGGAGTGAGTTCTCACTGGGACCTAAGGAGCACTGATGACTGACAAATCCAAAAATACAGGCATATTCTCACCCACCCTCCTTCAGATTCCACTTCTTGCCATTCAGAAAAGAAGTGATCTTTGGCAGAAATATTTTTTCAGGTCCATTTTCAGTTGAAGTAATCTCCCAGAGAGATAGATGGATATATATTGGACATCCATTGACTCCTTAGGATCCTACTTGAGGCAGACAGGATTTTCAGCTTTGTTTTCATCAGGTTATCTGGTGCTTTATCCTCCACTACTATTTTTTTTTTTCTCCAAGTTATTAATTGTTTTCTAGGCCTCTTCCTTCTGTGAGGTCCTAGTTCTTTTCAATGCTTAAGGTTTAACCTCCCCCCAGTCCAGGATCAAATAGGCTGGCAACTTTCACAAGTGCTAGATCTATCTAAAACATATTTATTAAAAAAAAAAAAAAAACAAAACAAAAAAAACCCGCCAACAAAAAAACCTTAAATTGGAACCAGAAATTATCGTGGGGACATGGGGAAGTGGGGGGAGAAACCCTTGGTGGCTTAAAATGAATTTCATGAACACTAGAAATATAAAAGAAAGGCTTAAGTACATGAGAATTTTCTATGTGCTGTATGTTACAATCACAGGAGGACAATAACTCAGGCCCTCTCACTCAATTCCAATCTTTTATAGTCAGCCATTGTAAAGCATTTTGTGCCCTGATTACACAGCAGCTGCTGAGACCTGAACTTCCTGAAGCTCAGAACAGCTGATCCCAATGAATAAGTAACCAATTTGCTATAGACTCACGGCACCTGACCTACTTCTCAGAACTTTTCCCAAAGGTGTCACATACCAGTATATAATTCCCCCAACAATCAAACCATTCAGTGCTTTTTATACTGTTTCATATGCCAAAACTCCCTTTCAAGAACCTCCTTTCCCAAAGATCATTTGTATGTTGACTCATACATCATGTAATAACTTTTGTCCATAATTGCTCCCAGTTGTGAAGCTCTCATATATACTGAAAAATCAAGGAACTTTTGAAAAACTAAAGATCAATATGCAGCTTTTCTTGCTTTTAGGATTCCTCTGACTATTCTTCAAATGTGTTTGGAGTAATTTTTTCCCCACTTCCTTATTCCAGCTTGGACTAGAATCTTTAACCTACAGTGATAGAAACAATGGCCTTTTGCCCACGTTCCTGGAGACTGATATGTCATTTTTGACTCTGCCACAGATTTCCTGGCTGATCCTAGGGTATTCACTTAGGAATCAACTAAATAAGGGGATGTGGAGGTTTTAAGCCCAGTGCTGCAATGCCTAAATTTTAGGCTCCTGGTCCATAGATTAAGCTTTAAAACCTGGAGCTGGAAATATAACTACACACTGCACAAAGAAAATTGGATGTGTGAGTAAAAATATTAAAGATGTCTTGACAGTTAATAGGTGAAGGATCGAGTTGAAGTCAACAGGAGATTATCCCTAGGGGGTTATTGCTGAACATAAGATTGTCTGTGGAATACCAGTCTTCTTTGTTTCTTCTGCAGGCATTTTGATTGCATAATTCTCTTATAAAAGTAAATGTCTATAATTACTCTTTGAAAAATAGGCTCTTATTTTCAAGGCTTCCATGCCTCTGGTGCTTGTCTTTATGTAACAGCAGATTGGTGCGTTCATGTGAAGAGGAATTTTAATTTGCTCCTCTGTTTAGTGAGGCTAAAACTTCTCTCATGAAGAATCTATATTCAGCCTCTATGACAATTACCCAATATATGTGATTTGTTGTACCCTAGTTAGTGCTATTCCATGACTGGTAAAAGTAATATTCCCAGTCTTGAAAGGAGAGGCTGGAAAGAAGAACTACCTTCTCATAGGTGAATGCATGGCATCATTCTCTCTTTTGGAGATGGTTGGATTTTGTTTGGGTTTTTTGTTTGGTCATTGTTGTTGTTTTGTTTTATTTTCACTCCCTGAATCTCTCATTCCTCTCCAAAAAGAAGGAAACCAAAACTCTGTGTTATGCAACTCCCAGCGTCACGGGGCCCTCTTTGCAGCTAGGCTTCTACATGTTGCTCTAATCAAGTAATTAAAACAGCCACAAACACTACACAAGTTATCTATAGGACTTCCAATAAGAATAAGAATAGAAGGCGCTGCAATTTCCACAAGAAAGCCTGTCAAGATTTCCAGTCTCTCTTTTTTAGGCTAGGATATTGGTGGAAATACCCAACATCTGAGATGTAAATTTAAAATTTCAAAGATTTCTTGAGGAAGAATTAATAGAAACAATGTGTTAATCACAGTAGTTAGAGATGAAATTCAATTTTCTTTCTAGTCTACTTTGATAGCTGCTTGTACAAAAAGATATGAGTTTCGGTCAAAAATTTCTATTTTTGGTTTAATATAAAGCCAATGGTCTGATTTGTTCTTTAGATTGATAAATAAATTAATTGAAAAGGTTTAGTTATTTCAACATCAATGTTAGCCTAACTGAAACATTCAAAGCTTTGAAACCTCATCTCATTTTCTTGTGAACTGTTATTTGTTCAATGGATCTCTAGTGAACATAAAAATCAAGCCAAGTTTGAAGTCTAGGACATAAATCAATGTACATGGTTGACTAGAAAGATGAAGGGATAGCATGGTCTGGCAAAAACATTTGTGTATGTGCTCCAGTTTAACTTAATCCTAAAGGGACTTAAACACTTTTAATTCATCGGGTAGATGATTAAATGCTTTGAGGAATCAAAACCAGAGGTCCACTGACTGCACCGGATACCCACACAACAGAAGTCTGGAATGAAATGTTGAACTCTGGCAGAAAACACATAAAGAGAAAGGAGGTACTAGGAGCTAAAAAAACCCCAAACCATAATGAAGGGCTAGATGACAAATAGTCTAAAAATATTCCCCCCTACTATATAATAGAATTAAGTTTTGAAAGAAAAATTGAAAGAAAAGAACAACAGAACAAATATATTCTCATCCAGAGTCTGTGGCTATTTAAAGCATGAAATTAATTTTCTTTCAAATGCTGTGCTAATGAGTTTTGAAATACTGCTTTTTGGCATAATGTCTGTTTACTTTTCACTTTCATGAGCAAATCTGTGAACAATAATGCTAAGCTACAAAGTTAAGATAAAACAAAGAAGCATAACAGGAGGTAAATGGAATTGAAAACTAAATTCAGCTTTTTGCAAGAAAAAAATCAATAATTAGGATAATGGACATTATAAAGAAGGATTTATAACTTGCCATCACATTCATTAAGATAGAAGCAGGTGTGCACTGCAGCTGTATAAGAACATCCCAGATTAGAAGAAATAAGGAAATTCTAATTTATGTCTGCTTTGGAGAAAATGGTGAAAGATCATTTTTACAAGGAAGTGAGTAAAATAATGGGCTCCAGCTCACTGCATTTCATTTCCTGTTCTGTACACAAATTTCCTGTGTGTCTTGGAACAAATTGTTTAACTCCTCTGTTCCCCAGTTCCCCTCTAGGAAAAGGAAAAACAGCGTTCCCTTACTTTATGGGAATTTGTGTGAGTGTAAATATTGTCAGAGTCTGTCTAGTAGTAGTCTGTCTATAAGGAGTCTGACTAGTAAAAATTGCTTTAGGCAGGGTTAGATGAAGAAGTTCCTGTCCCTAGATACAAAATTGCTCCTACTGCGCATATCAGGTTGATCAGCACCTGAAAAGTTGCATTTTCGATATTGTTTCAGTGTTCAGACTCAATACAGATTTGACTGAGTGGATAGAGTTTTCTTTTACCAGTCTGGAAAGCTCAGGTGTGAGCTACTGGTGTCTGTATGATAAAAATCTGCAGATATCACCAATGGCACAAAAGGCTGGTCAATGGACACTTATCTTAAAAAACAATTCAAACACTTCAAGTTTAAAATGGGATGGGTCATCTGGGGCTGTGACCTCAGCCAAAACAAATAAAAAGCATCCCAAGGCAAGTCAGGTGTTAGGGACCTGTGTGAGGGCTTATCTTAAATACTGCCTTAAAAAAGGCAACCAAGGAGTGTAAACTGATTTTCACCAACACTCAGCACAGGTCCCTTGATATCCTTGATACATTTTTTGTTCTCTGAGAGAATGATTCCACTGGCAATGGTCAAATGGTAAGAGTGTGTAGATCTTGAAACAGTCTTGGGTTTGCTTATGTCCACATTTTGCGCTGGAAATACATCTCTATGGTTTACTTTGGATTAGGTTTGTATGCTTTAATCTGTACTTTTGGCAGTCAGGGACTGACATGCTGGACTCAGCTGTGTAGCTGTTCTTACTCTGTCCTGAGTAAGCTAAATGAACTGGTAAAGTCACACAATACAATGAGATGGAGTTTTAGACTACTCTGTTGTTCTGCTTTCTAGATTTTGTTCTTTTGAAATCTGGTTGGAAACAAAAGAGAAGTCCCTAGTCCCATCAAAAGCAAGTTCTAAGTATGTTCATAACCTTTCTTCCAGGTTTCTGAGTTAATCCTGCAGATGTTTTCCAGGCACATGAAGGACAAGAAGGCAACTGGGAGCAGTCAGCACAGATTTAAAAAGAGGAAGTAATGCTCGACCAACCTGAAAACCTTCTATAGTGAGATGACTATCTTGGTGAATGACGAGAGAACTGTGGATATTGTCTACCTTGACTTCAGCTAGGCTGTTAGCAGTGCCTCCCATAAGATCCTCATAGAGAAAGAAGGTGATGAATTTTGGGCTGGGTGGGCAGACAGTGAGTTGTTAAACAGTTAAAAACTGTCTGAATGGCTGCTCCCAGAAGGTGGTGATCAGTGGCATGAGGTTTATTTGGAGTCCAGTCATTACCAGTGTACACCCAGAGGTCAACACTGGGTCTGATCCTGTTTGACATCTTCAGTTTCTGTGAAATCCTCATGACTCTGTGCTTCTGTGAAGTAGCTCATGGGCAAGGAACAGGAGTAACCAGAGGCTGCTCTGCAGTTGCAGGGCTGTGATCTCCTTGGAATCATGGATGTGGCAATAGCTTATCTGATTGGAGTACTTCCATGTATGGATAAGGATTCTTTAGGAAGGACAGGCTGGGACAGTGAAGAAGGGATAATTGCCCTTCATGTGAGGGAATAGGGGGAATTAATGGAATTCTGCCATTGATGAACCAGATAAGACAGCATGAGTCAGGATAAGGAGGTGGCACTGTGGTGGATATTGACCACCTCATCAAGAACAAGAAATAGACCGGCTAGAGCAGTAACACAGCAGGGCATAAGCAGCCCAAAATTTTTCTGAAGGCATGGGTCAAAATTTTTAACTTTTGCTAGGTCATAGATCTGATGAAGGGAAAAAGCTCTGTCTGGACCTGGGAATTACAAACAGGGAAGTACTTGCTGGAGTTTGAAAGCTGGGAGCAGCCTTGGTGAGAGTGACCATGGTGGAGATAAAGACAAGAGGCAATTAATTGTAACGAACTCAAGGGAAGTCTGTTTAAAAATAAGAAAATTTTGTTTTACTCTAACAGTGATCAAACACTGGAACAGGTTGCCCAGAGATGCTGTGGAGTCTTCTTCCTTGAAGACACTCAAACCCTGCCTAGACATGGTCCTGAGCAGCCTGGTCTAGGTGATGTGGCTTTGAGAAGGTGGGGTTGAACCAGCCAATCTCCAGAGCTGCCCTCCCACCTCACTCTTTCTGTGATTCTGTGATATTGCTTTCCAAACCACCTGTTTCTGAATTCATACTATCTTCGCAGGACACAGGAATAAACATGAGAGTACCACCAGCACTGAGTACTGCTGGGGGGATAAATTGGTGTGTGTGAGTTCAGCTCACAGGGACACAAGATGGCACTCTGGAGTAGTCCTGGTTCTGTCAGGTGTCATTGCAATGTTCTCAAACCCCACAGCTCTCTGTACTTGTAGTAAAATGGTATGACACATTAAGCTGATTAAACACACCTTTCTATTTTAAACATCCTCCAGTTAGGATATGATAGAGAAACATTTCTGAGTTTGTTGAGGTTAGGACAATTTAAAAAAAAAAAAAAAATCATCTGGCTGAAGCCTTCCCACCTGTAACATAGGGCCTAGACTGGATGGAAGATACATAGACTCTGACATAAGTTTTAGGTCAAGCTGTATATACTAGAGTGAGTTTCTTAGAAGTGGAAATTTGTGATGAGTGACAGTGGGAAGTCCGTAGAAAATAATCAGGATGAAAAATCAATGTATTTTAAAATATACTATAATAATGCATGAAATGGACCAAGAAATGACATAAAAAATCCAGTGCTGAATATTAAGCGAGAAGAACAGATAAGAAAGAGAGCTACAAGTTCATAAGAGTTGTTGCAATATCCATTCTGCTGATCAAAGACATGATCAAATTATACTCAAGCCTATCATAACAGATATTTGCAATGTTATCTGGTTTTGAAAGCTGTTTCTAGAATACAATTATAACCAATTATATCCAATTATTTCCAATGTCCTATTGCTTGTCAGTGTTTACCAGTTCCATTTGTAAAGTATGAGTAATAGTACTTTGCTGCCCTGTGAGTTTCAGAAAATAAATCTGTTAAAATCTAGTACAACAATGGAAGCAACAAAATAATTAAAACAGAAAGCAAAGAGATAGCAAAGACCTTTTTCCTGCTCTGTTAGCATTTGCCACCAGCAGTCTAAGCCCACTCTAAGGAGAGATCATCATCACTCTTGGTCTTACCAAGTTCTTAAACCATTTTTAGGCTTTTACTGGGGACATTAGGTAGTGAAAAGGGAAAATGAATCAGCTCCAAATTTAGTAACTCCAGCTAAACTTGCAACAGCTCAGGATGAAAGCATTTTTGAAATAAGGATTTATTGTTTATTGCAGGCAAAATACATTCCTTGCTAATGTGAATGACAAAATCTGAATGTAAAAAGCAAAAAATTCAAGAAACTAAGGAAGACTTCACCCTTTTTGTTAAAATGAATAAAGCAGAAAAAAAACTACAATGCCCAGAAGACATTCAATACTAGGAACTGTATGAAAGGATGAACATATGCTTTTGGAAACTATACATTGGGAAACCTCAGAATTGGAAGCTTGTAAAAGTCCAGGTCTACACTGTCATTAAGAAGAACCTAGGGGCTTCCTCCAGCAAAATCCTTGAAATGAGTAAGAAGTGTACTTTATATAAAACATATCTACTGCAGTAAGGTAATGTTGCCATAAGCAGTTCATCATAATTAATTCTTTCCTTCCGCCAACATTCTCTTCTGTTATTGGCACTATTTGCATTGTTGCAGTAAGTAATTTTAAACAGGACATCAACAGACAGAATTTACCAGACAACTATTACATTAAAGTAGTACAGATAGCACAAACAATGATGAGAGTATATGCAATAATTGTTATTGGTCAAAACTTGTAAATAAAAGACTCTATGGAAATTGTTCAGTTAAATTGCAAGGCATTGAAGTACCTCTACATGATCTGGTACAGATCTGACAGATCGTGTCTGGTACATGATCTGTCAGACTTCAGCTAAGAGCACTATACCATTTTATCAGACATGGAACAGGACATAAAACTTGATCACTAAAAGAAAGACAAAGCTAGAGTTAGAATGGTCATAGACAACCAAAAGAAGTGGCTTTATTTGTCTGAGAACACATTGTGAATTTCTGACAGAGAAACTCGATTTCTAAATCACTCTCTAGCTTCTTGTTGAGTGAATTATGTCATTAGATATAATGTCTTCTGAGGGAGTAATTCCACTCACAATTACTTCTAGTTAGTGATGTTTGGTCTTCTTATTACCTGGTGCTGAAAGAAAAAAACTAAGGCTGTGGTCTGTCTCAGCTTGTTCTCCAGTTTTGGAGTACTCTCTCTACAGTACATGGGAACACTGAGACACAAAGTTCTGCTTTTCTTGGCCACTATGGCTGTAACTGAGCAGAAACCAACAGAATTGAATGACTTAGCATAAATATTGCAAAGTATTCACATCTGAATAGGTTAACTTTCTTGTTCTTCTCTTTTGGTTTCTGTCCCTTCATAAAGTGGGAAATGCTAGATTTCATAAATGCTAGATTTTTTAATCATAAAGTGGGAAATGCTAGATATACCACTAAAGATGAGGTTATGGCTTTTTTAATGGTTGTGATGTTCCAAAAAAAAATCTCAGACTGAAAGTCTTTGGAGGGTGGTCTTTGCTTGCTTATTTTATGAATCATAGTATGGTTTGGAAGGGACCTGAAAAATCATCTAGTTCCAAACTCTCTACTGTGGGTAAGGACATATTCCACTAGTCCAGGTTTCTCAGAGCCCCATCTAGCCTGAATCTCTTGAACACTTCTAGGGATGAAGCATCCACAACTTCTCTGGGCAGCCTTTTGGTGCCTCACCACTCTCACAGTAAAGAATTTCTTCTAATATCTAATCTAAACCTACCCTCCTTTAAAGCAATTATTCCTTGTCGTATCCCTACATGTGCTCATCAAAAGTACCTCTTCAGCTTTTTATAAGCTCCATTTGGGCACTTGAAGGCTTCTCTAAGGACTCCCCAGAGCCTTCTCTTCTGCAACCCCAGCTCTCCAAACTGTCTTCATAGTAAAGTGGTTTGGATATTTTTACCACTATTTAGATGTTCCTGTGGTGGTCCTGATCCCTGTTTTTGTTGGTGTTGTACAAACAGCAGAGAGTCTGTTCTCACTACAGAGTACAAGTAGGAAGAATATCAAAGGCAAGCTACAGGGGATTTGGTAATGTTCAGGAGCTTCTGAAAATCTCTGAATTATTTAAAGCAGTATAGCTTTTTACTTTATAATCAGGCTTTTAGAATCAAGGCATTTAGTCTAAGTTAGATTAAGAGTTTAGGAGAAAAAAGATCAAAGGAACTGATAAAAAGATATGAAGTGAATGAACTTTCTACCTTATTCACACAGAATAAATTTAACTACCAGGTAGTGAATGGAGTGGTCCATCTAAGAGTGGGAGAAGAAAATTAGACAAAAATTAGACCTAATCTGTGCAGAAACTTTGTAACAAATTAAGAATTTCCATCTGCTACACTTGTGTGTATGCAAATTAACATTGGAGACTGGTTGATGAAAAAAGGGCTCTTTTATCAGTGTTCCTTGAAAGTTCAGTTCTTACTTATCATGAGATTTCCAGCTGCAATCAAAATGAGTACCATCCTAGCTCACAGCTCCACATCTGATGTTTGAATAAGGTTTATGCCTAACTGTCTGGTCATTAGTTCTTGTAGTATCTCAAAATGTATATATTTCAGCAAATAGGCTTTCTTTCCTGTTGGTTGGTCTATAAGGATTTTGTGTGCATATATATATATATGTCATTTATGAAATGTTTGCTTCACACATAATTTGCTGTAATCCATGGTAAATATTTTCAGCAAAATCAGCTTTGAATTCAGGCCTTCAGAGTATTTGTTTTCCTCAGAGACAGCTTCCTGGACTTAATTTTTTGCTTGCTTATTTCATGGGTCAATACATGGGATTTGCAGTGGTTCACAGCTCACCTATCCCTCCTACTTTAAAAGTCAACAGAAGACCTAGATAATAATTCTTTTCCCCTTCTGGAAAATACCATAAATACAGACTGCAGTTTTTAAAATGGATAAGAAAACACTGAGGAATAAGACTTCCCCAGATTGGTTTCCTTTACTTGCTCAAAGTTCTTTGTAAATTAAATGTCAGATTTAAGAAATCATCGGAGAAATAATCCTCTATTTACAATTCTCTTGAGATGAAAGTGGACTTTGAGCTGTTTGTCCATCTTAACTTGGGCATTTCGTGGTTTAGAATGGTTACTCCAGAAGTTTCAAGCTGTTTATTTGAATAGTCTCCAGAAACAGCATGAACAATAATGGTCTTCTTCCAAAGTAACATAGAAATATATGCTATATACAGTGTGGTTAGAGTCCTCATTCTGGAAGGAATAGTACTATATTTTGGTCTCAGCTCTGGGGATTATGTTCTGTTCATATTATTTAATATCTGTTTAATGCAAGACACAAAAACCCTTCTGGGATCCAAATCCTTTGCCGAGCAAAGTTATCGGTATTCTGTTACAGAGCCAGGCTTCCTCAAATGCTCTTTCTCTGACCCAATATATTGTTTTCCTCAAAATGATAGAAAATAGCTTCAGGATGAGAGGTGGAATGTGCTCCTCACTCTATCATCCAGAATGGATGATAATCAGGTGGTTGGGGCGCTGTCTCAGCAGACATTGGTCTATGGATTTCAACCTCATCAGTCACAGAAGGGCTTAAAATAAAATTTTTTATGTCTATGAGTGAGCATTCTAACTGCTAAACCATTATACACTGGGGATCTATTTTCTCCAGATTCCCTTTTTTTTTAAAGCACAAGCAAGCAAAAAATAAAAAAAAAACCAAAACCCAAACCGATCCACACTCCATTTATCAAAGAGAGAACAGTTGTAAATATCTACTTTCCAAAGACCTGGAGATCTACACCATAAGGTAGTTTAAGGACCTCCCTGTAGTTTGAGTTACACTGCTTGAGTACATAACATCTATTTACTCCATGGAGATATTATAGCTTCCAATGAATATCTAGGAAGGGACAATTCCCTTTTTCTGTGTGTGCATCTCCCACACAGCCACATACAATAATTTCCTAGAAAAAAACCCTTGCAAAATGTATCAGAAAATAAGGTGTTTGGTGTTTAATATTAACAATATAAAATCAGGGTAACAGAAAATCAATAAGTAACTGCAAAGATTCATACCAATTACAAAAACTCAGAATCAAGAATTATTCAAAACTATGACAATGTCTGCATGCCTATTTTGGATAGCCAGAATCTGCTCTTTTTTAATAGGAATTTCTTAGACATAAACAAAGACTTTTCTGAGAAAGTTTAAATTGCATTGATTCTTTTTTTGTAATAAAATTATTTGAAAATTTATTTTTCATGTTTCCAGTAAGAAAGAAAATTGATTTATTCCTAACCAAAATAAAGAGAAATTCGGCCTTCTCTATTTATTAGTACCTATCACAGCTATTGGACTTCCCATAGCAGTAACTCGCTCTGAATCGAAGTACTTCTTCCTCATGGCTCTCCACTCTCTAGACACCAGTTGTGTGTATCCTCTTTTTCCAAAACAGCCTGATTAATCTAAAGCTGAAAAGGTTGAAGTACTCAGCCTCTGTTTCCTGACCTTTGATTTTACTGGCAAGGTCTGCTGCTGGCCTTGTAGGTCCATGGTCGTGGTGAAAAGGCTACACATACCCATTTTCAAAAAGAAGAAAAAGAAGAAGGATTTTCTCAAAGCCTAAAGTCATTTTTGAGGGAGATGATGGAACAAATCCATCTGGAAGCCGTACCTGAGTGCCCGCAGGCAAGAAGAGACAGGGAGCATGTGTCCCCACCCAACCAGTCAGCTTCCTAGGATTAGAGGTCTGGTTTTGTCAAGGAGAGTAGAGCAGTAAATGTGGTATATATTGAACTTTTGCAAGACTTTTGATATGGTCTGTCATAATCTTCTGTTAACCAAATGGCTGAAAGCTGGAGTGTATAAATGGGTGGAAATTTTATGGACCACCAGGCTCATCAACAGTGTAAAGCCTGGCTGGCAGCTGATCATCAGTGGTGTTTTAAGGGTTAAACATTAGACCTAACTCTTTTAGCACTTTTATTAACAATGAATGATACTTCTGTGTGCACCTTTAACAATTTCACAGATGATATCAAACTGAGGAAATGGTTCATAAAGCATAAGACAGGGCTCTTGTTAAAGAAACCTCATCAGAAGTTTGGAGAAGTAAGCTGATGGAAAAATCATGAAGTTTGACAAGGTAAAATGCAAAGTCCTGCACCTTGGAATGAGTAACCCGACTCACCAGTGCAGGTAGGAGTCAGCTGGCAGCAGCTTTGCAAGAAAGGACAGGGGACTCGGGCAAAAGTTGAATGTGGTTCATTAGTGTGTCCTCACAGCAGAGATGGCCAATGACTTCCTGGGCTGCACAAGCAAGAATGTAGCACAGGGGAGTGTCTTCTCTGATGGCGCTTTTGAGATCACATTTGGGCTCCTGGATACAAAAAGAGACACTGTCCCACTAAATCTGAGTCAGGTGGAGAACCACCATGGTGGTCATGAGGCTGGAGAATATGGCATAGACGGGGCAGACTGAGGGAATGGGGTTTGTTCAGCCTGGAGAAGAGGAGGGGTTTTATTGCTGCCTACTGCTATTTAATGGGAAGGCATACAGAAATCAGAGCCAGACTTTGCCTACAGGTGGGCAGAGTCAGGATGACAGTTACTAAACACATCTCGCAACAAGGAACACTTAAATTAAACATTAGAAAAAAAAATTACCATGAGTATGGTCAGAAAGTGGAGCAGGGACCCAGAGGTATGTAGGCTTCACTGACAGAAATATTCAAGTCTTTCTTGGTCAAGTCCTGAGCAATCTGATCTAAGTTGGCCCTTCAGGTGAGGTATTGGAAGAGATGATGTCCAGAGTCCTCTTCTATTCTAAATTGCACAAAGACTCTGCAGTTGGATTTCCATGCTGAAACAAATTCATTCATCCTATGAAATGTGTGTGTGACCATGAGGATCACACAGCCTGCTCCCCTCACCGTTAAGTGTGATGTTCTGACCGTGCAGTGTTTCCTTCCAGCTTGTGCTCTATCTGTGTAGTTCAACTACCATCAATGCTTTCATCTCTTGGAAATATGTTTCTCCCTCAATAAAAAGTCCAATAGGTAAATATGCTTTAAGAAAATTTTAGCTATATCAGCAAACATTAGAAATACTACTTAAAAACTGCAAATCAGAGAAGCTGGATTTTGTTATACACTGGGAGACCCATACTAACCAAAGAACTAGAGTTACAATTTTAATTCTTATCAGAATGAATTGTCTTGATCAGAGCTGATAAATTATAATTTATTTGTTAGATAACTTACAACTTGTGTGCATAGAAAGTCTATTCTCAAAGTTTTCTGTTTTTGAGTATTCTGAAAGACTTTCTCATTCGTATTCCTGTAGAAGTGAAATTTGCACAATAGGAGTGGTCAATTTATGACAGTTTGAACAGGAGAGTGGCATTAGCATTTTGGTTATTCTTTTTACTTTTGAAAGGAAGAGAGTTGATCATGTCACTGTTGCAGGACTGCAAACAAGATTGATGAAATACACAAGATTTTAAGAAAAAAATTAAAAAATACTTTAATTTTAACAGTGATTTATTTGTAAGCCAGGATATAAGGAAAGATTTTATTTCTAAACATTACTTGTTTGGTTTAAATGTGAAAGAATTTCCTATCCAGGAAATTTATTGATCCTTTAAATATATTTTTTTCTTTGATTTCACATTATTATCAGGTAAAAAACTGCTGTATATCAGTATAGACATGGAGGACCTTTCCCAACCCCCCAACAGTAGGAACTGAACTGACAAATCAGAGATAAAATTATATATTTTGCTGCTTTCATGCTATAAGACACGTTTTTAGGAATGAAGAAAAGTGCAAAAGGAGGAGGAATTAGTTAACTGTAATAAACCCATGGTTTGCCTCTCTGTGTTGTCTGATCTCTAACCTATGCATAATGGTTTTGGTTAAAACTCCCATTCTTTCTTTGTTGTCAAATATAAATACTAAAGTGGCCAATCAAAATATTGTAAAGATTATCAGTTTTACAAATTTTATAACTCCTTATTAAAACAGATGCATGTACAAAAGTAATAAGAGATATAATAATAAGCACAATGAGAGGAAATACTCCGATTACCAAGAGTATTACAGAAATTGAATAATAAAGCAAGACTGATGTAATCAAATAGAAAGAAAAAAAGAATAACTTATGATAGGTTAATACTAGGAAAACAAAAAATTTATTTCTTCTGTGTATTTAATGAATAGAACTCATTTCCAGTATCTTAAGTTTGAATATTATGTTTAATAAAAATAGATTTCTCTATAGACAGGGGTTTCATAACTTATTAATGGGGACATGAGTGCTTAAAGATTGGTCTTCAGTTCCTCTCTTTAATATCAGAAAGAAGCAAGTCTTTTTTTGTTACATCCTGTATATGGTTTTATATCTGTTGAAGTTTCATTTTTGCACTTTTTAACATTTATTTGCAAACATAAAATGTAAAACCAATTCCATTGGTTAGAAAATCAGCTTAACTGCTACCAACAGATCTTTATGAAATTGCTGGTGATCAGTAATGTAATAATGAACGTACGTAAGGACATCTAAGGAAAGCTAAGTCATTTCTCATGAGGCATAAATTACATCTCTACATTAAAAAACAGCCCCTAAAACAGCTTAAAGTCTCAGTGACTGACCCATAATGAAAAACTCATGATGTTGTAATAATTTATTTCCCATGACACCTTCCTGAACAAGAAAAACATTGCAATCTTCTCTTTCATTTACTGTAACATGGTGGACGGATTCCATAGCTGGTCCAGAAAGAGGTAAACAAAAATGAATGGATAGGAAATATTTAACGTTACATTGGGCTTCTGAGATGGTGGACACACACAGACACACATTAAAAAAAAACCCAAAACAATCTAGAAAATTAAGTAGACAACTATTGGATGCAAGGTGTAATAATAAAAAATTACCTAAGATGAATAAACTATCTAAGCTACCATATGTTTATCAATATTGGATACAATCCTGAGCTTCTTTAGGTGTTCATCCATCATTAGAATAACCTTTTCAGGAGGAGAAAAATGGATATGTCAATGACTGTATCCTGACATTATCAGACTATCCTAACTACCAATGAACTATCCTAACATTAACAAACATCAATGTGTTCTTTGCCCTTTAGGTCTGCTCACTCTTTAAATAGGAAAAATTCAATGAATAAAGAAATAATTGCTCTTTCATGGTTATTACTTTGTACAGTGGCAGCAAAATAATTTCCTCCAGACTCTTCTGGTAAGTGCAGGAACTACTAGTTTTACCAGTGAAAACCAGTAAGAAAAAGAAAAAGGCACAGGGTTGTTTGGCCTTTCCCATTTTCTTTTTCTTCCAGTCCTGTGTCCCATTCAGCAGTGGATCCACATTTTGTCTAGGCTTTTCTTTTCCTCAGGCTTGGAAAATGTTCCTACATCCTGTATGAGCTACCTGCGTCTGCTCCACCTCTTATTTTTCCCATCTCTTTCTTCCTTTTTATGTTTTTCAGGAGCTTCTTGTTTCTCCATCCAAGTCTCCTGACAATATTTCTTGCTTTTCTGCACATGGGGATAGACTGTTCTTCAGTTTGGAGGAACTTATTCTTGGGAAAAACCCAGCTCTGCTGAAATTCCCTTATCTCCAGGACATATTCAATAGGGATCTTCTAAGAAGATGCCTGAACAGGTCAAATATGTAGTCTCTAAACTTAGAGCTGTGATTCTGCTTTTGCCTTACTCCTTCTTCTGGTGATCACCCTCATAGTGACTGCTGCCAAACTTGATCCCACCTCTAATCCCCAACTAGGTCTTCCTTGTTTGTAAGTACCATCTCCAACAGAGTTTTTTTGCTTATCAGCCCCTCAATCACCTGTGTTAGGAAGTTGTCACCGATGTACTCCATAAACCTCCTGGTTTGATTGTGCCCTGCTGTGTTATCACTGCAGCAATGGTTTCTGAGGCCTCTCCCTGTTGAATCACCCTTCACCCTTTGCTTCCCAGTCTGGTCCACCACTTCCTCAGTGAACTGTTGGCTGTCATTGTCCTCTCCCACTGATTGAAGCAATTCTCACCAGACAGGTCGGCTTATTGGCAAAGATGCTTATGCTCCACTTTATCAGATGGGTACTACCTCTTCCCATCAGAGTCCTCCAAAATGGTAGTACAGTTTTGAAGGCAAAATCTCCTTTTTCCACATCTGGTATGCAACCAGGCATTGGCTATAGGATCAGTCCAGTCCTCATAAAACCCTTTCCTAAAGCCCTTCAAAAGCATCTGAGGGAACTGGTCTTGTTTAGTCTGGAGAAAAGGATGCTGATGGGAGACCTTATTGTGCTCTAAACCGCCCAAAGGTTGGGGTGAGATGAGTGTTGGTCTTTTCTGGCAGGTAACAAGAAATAGGACAAGAGAAAATGGCTTCAAGTTGCATCAGTGAAGGTTTAGACTGGCTATCAGGAAACATTTCTTCACTGAAAGGATTACCAACCATTGTAACAGGCTCTCCAGAGGAGGGGTTGAATCACCATCCTTGGAGATGTTTAAAAGATGTGTGGATGTGGCTCTTAGGGATGTGGTTTAGTGGTGTATTTGGCAGTGCTGGCTTAAGGGTTGGACTCAATGGTCTTAAAGATCTTTCATGACCCAAACTATTCTATGATTTCCTTTACTTTAAGGATCAAGGAGAAAACCATCCAGGCTTCCATGCTCTTGGCTCTTGCACTCAGTCATGTAGTCACACTTGATAATCTTCAGGTATCCCCTGGAAGTATCAGTGCACACATGGAAGAGCAGCAGTGGATGGACTTAGGAGGACTAATTGGCCCCAGCAGCTTCTTCCCAAAGTCCCATATCTGAGTGCTACAAAGCAGCAAATCTCCCTAGGGCGGAAGTGAGTTTAGCAGATTGGAGCTACTACTAATTCTTACTGCTGCTCAGCTCAGCCATGTTGGGTGTTTTATTTGACAGAGCTCCCATCCCTTCATCTGCTACAAGGGCAATGCTGTTTTCTGTAGCTGCAGATTTGCAGAGGAAACAGGAGCTGAAGGAGACAGAAGTCACAAGCTTCCAGCCTTGGTCATCATGGAAATCTTTGTTTCCTATCCAGATATGTACAAATTCTGCCTTTGCCTCTGTCAGCTGGATTTTCAGGCTCTTGTGTCTGCAGGGTTTTGGAGAAAATCCAGTGGACCTTTTCTTCAATACCTTTGGTCCTGTGAAGTCAGTCTGTCTCCTCCTGCAGCTTCTTTCCTTGGCAGCCCAACCTGTTCATTCATGAACACCCCCTGCAGGGAAGGAGACCACCTTACCCTCTGACCCCAGTACCCCTGAAGCCCCAGGTCTGTGAGGCTGTGTTCTTCATTGGGCAATCCTTCATAGTCTCCTCTATCCAAGGACAGCCCTATTGTTGCTGCTCCAGCAACTGCTGGAACTGTGCCCTGTGGCATGTCAACACCACCACTCAGCCCATCTTGGTTGCCCTCAGCAAAGCTCCTGGCTCTCCTCTGCAAGAATTGCCACCTCTGCTTGCTACTTTCCCTGGAAACTGTGTCCTGAGCCAGAAGTTCTGCTAAACTCCCCCTGTGGCCTGATGGAAGGGCGCTTGATCCTCCCTGATCAAGAGTTACTTGGAACAAATGCTCGACATACCCTTTGATCAAGGGCATCTGACAGATCTTGCTAGAAGCTGCTAGAGCTTGCTGAAAGTCATAGGTCTGGGTAAGCAACCTTTCTTGTCAGTGATAGGTACCTTAACATTTCTCAAAAAATGCAAAGGAGTACCCTGATTTTCTCAAGACAAAATTCCCAAGGAGAATCTGTTGGTTGATTTTAGGTATGGATTCTTGTATGGTTCTCTGGATTGAAACCAGTTTATACTAAATCCTTTGCTTGCTTCCAGGGCACTAAAACTGTGAGCAGTGGGCTGGAAGAAAATGGGGAAAATTTGCCAAAATGTACAATACTTGGATTATTTTGGCAATAGCAATGCTAATAAATGTGCCTGGAATGACTCTTTGGCATTGAACTCAGCTGGCACCAAATAGCTCATGGTCAAGCTGCTAAACTCTTTTTCCCTCTGAAACAGGACATCTACATCCAGACTGAGAATGGTCCTTGGTGTATGCTCATTCCAACACTGTGCCTTGAAATTATTTCAAAGACCACTGTTTGGCCTGGCTGAAAACTGTTGAAGGGACTGTTTTAACAGTTTAACAGTATGCATTATCAAGTTCCAATGTCCGTGAACATTCCTCACTATTATTTCCATTAAATGCCTTTTGTACATTGCTCTCCAATGGCCACAGTCTCCAGTAACTAACTGACTTCATGGGTCTGAACAGCTTCTGAGTACTATAGTCTCTTGAAGATGAGTTAAAACAGGATGGTGTAGCTGGGTCTGAATGCCTCATGCACATACATTAAAACAAAATCACAAGTTTTTTCCAAGATCAATAAGCACTAAGTCAGGTTTTCCTAATACATGAAAATAAAAAATGAGAGGGAAAACTTACATTACAATATTTAGCAAAGCAGTACAGGGTCATATGGATAAGAAGTACATAGGGAATGTGCTTCCAGTTAACTTTTCTCAAGTAAAGACACACTCTTTAGGATCTTGTTCTCACTTGCTGTAGAATTACCAGGAGATGTGAAAGCAGCTGCAGCCCTCCTTCACCATCAGCAAATGCAGTATGGCTGCAAGAAAATGGCTGCCCCCCTTCTCTGCCTACAAGCAACAGCTCTAGCCAGCTACTGCAACCCTGATATAGAAGTTCCATACCACTGCATCTTCTTGCTGATGTTTTTATAGATAGGTTTGAAATTGTAATGTTTTTCTCTTTCATGAAGAGGAAAACAAAGTCACAGCACAGAATTGTAGAATGGCCTGGGTTGGAAGAGACCTTAAAAACGACCTAGTTCTCCAACCCCTCTGCCATGAGTGGGGACCCCTTGCACTAGACCAAGTGGGTCAGAACTCCATCCAAATTGTTCTAAAAGACTTCCAGGGATGGGGAATCCACCACTTCTCTGAACAGCGCGTGAAGTTATTTATGGGCTATTAAGAACTTAGGAAAAAAACTCAGCCGTTTTCAGAGGCTTATAGAATTAAAGTTGTTTAATACAACAATTATGTTTTCATATGAAATGAGTTTAGTCTAGAACACTTGTAGAGTTATCTTGTTGTAATCAAAGATTTCTTGCAAACTCACTTTGAAAACTTCTTATCTAGAAAATAAACGGTTGCCTGTCTGTAAAACCACTAAATAAAATAAGCTAAATGAAGATATGAAAACATGTGACACATACATAAAATTATCATTTATTTGGGTGAAGAATAGAGGTAGTTTAGTTGTAACTTATAAGTGAAACCCTGGAACTGGTGAAGCTATTGACAAAAATCCCTCTGTTGCCACTAGATCCAGAATATTCCCCAGATGATGGAAATAAATAAGAAACAAATCTTAGCTCAATGGTTAAAAAATCCTTTTGGATCATCACTCTTTCAGAAAAGTTACCAAAAAATCCTCCATTATTAATGCAAAAAAAGTAAAGTTGACATAAATTACAAGATGGGGCTCACCTGCTTTTCTGCTGAAACACATTTTCTCACCTAGCAGTTAAATTCAATGTAGACATTTTTTTCATCACACATATTTTTGGTAGGAAGTGCTATTTTTGTCTTAAGAGCAGATGGGCCGTTAGATCTGATTAGTTCAGTTTGCCTAGAACAAAAATGATCTAAATGTAGTAATTGACGAGGTATAAAAGAGAATTCTTATGAAAAAAACCCCGATTTTTTTAGCATCAGGAACAGTAGCCCATGCATTAAATATGCCGAAAATTCTGCTTGTTGCTTGTCAATACTGACACATGTATTTCCTGTTAAAAAATTATTATAATAAGCACAAAGCTGAGTTCTCTCCACTGGGGGGAGTGGAGAGAAATGCATATGCAACGTAGTCCATGCTATCATGTCTACAGGGTGTGCTTTAGGTAATGCATAGCCCTCCAGACATCCCATTCATTAATATTTCTACAAAAACCACTCTGCAAAACTGACTCCTGAATGTGTATATCAGACAAAATTGAATTTCAAAGTAAAGAGAATTCCACTGCAAACCCAACAAATAATATCTTATATTTACCCTCAATTACAGCACCTGGTAACACCATCAGAAAAACTATTCTGTATTTCAGAATGTTTTAAGAGGCTATAGAATTTCCAAGGAGTCATAACCAATGTTTAACATTATAAGTATCTTACAGACCTTGATAATTGGGATAATACTCTACTCATTTTTAAATGGTTAAAATTTGGAAAAAATATCTATTTTGTTAATTAATTATTAGAGGATTTTTCATAAAATTAATAGGCTTAATTCTTCTCATAGGTCATTGTTTTTTACAAATGCATTAGAGTTGAACTTAACTCAGTAAGTCTTATCTTCAACGTATATTCAAGACATTATCTACCTTTTTTTTTTTTGTACTCCTTAGTTATTTGTTTTCTTAAAGAAGGGAAATAGAGATGGTAAGTCCATTTTCATTATTAGAGGGTATTTCTGAAAAGTGAAGCCTCATGCTTCCAAATCAAAGTAAAATGACATTACTGACACATGCAATGACTACAAACTGAAACACTGAAAGTGGTGACTCCACCATCTTTTTTTTTTTTTTCCTGAGGTAGGATGAACAGACACCATAATATAAATCATCATGATTACACTCTAACAATAAAAATTTTCTGCCTCAGAAGAACCACTTGTCTTTTCTGTAACATCTTGTTAGCCAAGACTGAACTTAAACTAGATAAATTAAATGAGATACAATGACAAAGTAAGTAACAACTGAGAGAAGTAAACTAGTTTTCTCTGCCTACCTCTATCTTAAAATTTGTTGAAATTACCATGGGGAGCTGCAACTACTTTTAGAAGAGAAAGTTTTCATTCCATATTGTCATAGTGAAGGACGGGGTGGCTGTACCATAATGGGGCAAGCCAAGAGCTGAGGGTGACCCCACGTAGTCTGTTCTTCAAAATGGAGCAGGGCTGCTGAGGTGAGACTTTCCCCTTTTTTAGTGCAGCAGCATTAGACAGAAAGAACATTTAAGGGTTGCAGGGCTGTATGAGGCCTCTGTCACACTTAGCCCAACACTCCAGTGAAAAAGTACATTCAAATAAGTGAAACAAAAAATTGCAGTAAGAAAACTTCTCTACTGCAGCTGTAACTCCAGGCAATAGTGACTATTGCAGTTTGATATATCTCTTGCATATTGAAGTTCCACACCAGAGACTCCAGTGACTTCAGCTTAACATTTGTGTGGGTGGGACAATGATCATGTTTTTGGCATTCACAAAGCTCTTCACTTCTGCTTCACTTACAGCCAATTACAAAAGTACCTCAGCAGGGTAAGCTATGGGCTACTCCTCTGATTTAAGGAGAAAAAGGGGAACCAATTCTTCATTCACAAAATGCAGAAAATGATCAAGAGTTGTGAGGGTCTGCCTCTTTGCCTCCTTCTCTCACAGTGGGGCAAGATTCTAGGAAAAATCACCTCGCTCTGCTTTGAGGTCTGATGATTTTTCCTGCGCTGCTGCAGGAGAAACTCAGGGAGCTGAACTCAAGTTTCAGCAGGTAAGGTATCCTTTTCAGTCTATCTTTTATTTAACTCCCAGGAACTCCCCTGCACTCTGATGCACAGTTCTTAAATATACCACAAGTAGCTCCAGAATACTTATGTTTAAACTGCCACTGGTGTACTTCCTGTGTGCCTTTGGCTGCAGGGTTCTGGATGTAGTACAGTTTTAATAAAGTTTGTTTTTTATAGCTGTTTTAGTCCATACACAGTCCAAAACTGGGGATCATAAGAGGCTTGTGTAGATGGTCTGAGATAGCAGCTGCTAAATCATCTTTTGCAACTGGATCCATTAGTGAAGTTTTATTTGATTGTATCTATTGTTGTTCTTATTCTCCAGTTCATGATAGTCACCAGTTTCCTTCCAATTTGCTTTAGCTGTAAATACAAAACAGGAGAAAGAAAACAATCTTGCCTTTGTAGCACACAGTGAATTTGGCCTTGTATATACAATATATTTTAAAATGAATTCCCTTAGAAGCTAGCAATTAGCAGATGTCAATGCCCAGTTTGCAAGTGGAAGCCAAAACAAAGACTAGAGACCTTCACACCAACAATCTGGAAATTAAGTAGGAAAAAAAAAATCTTCCAACCATAATACCTCTCTTTGTTTCCTAATGTGTTTGTAGCAATGAGGATTCAATTGGAACAGCTGTGCAGAAAAATCAGATTTTTATCAATTTGGCATCTGTCTAAGAAAAATACAACATCGAGGCTTAAGACTAGAACAGGACAGGCAGCTTTACAGCACTAGCTCTGCAACAAATGACACTTAGAAATGCTTTGCATTAGGAGTTAGCTGGGAAAATACTGAATTCCATCATGGGATTAATTGTATAGTCGGTGCTGGAGGAACACTTCTCTCTCAGAGAAGGGAGCCAAAACCTGAACATCACTGGGCTAAGCACTGCATGATTCATTAGAAGCTTTGAGGCCTCTAAGTATTTAGTCTAAAAGCTTATGGACTCTCATAGTGGCTGATGCCATTAAAATCACTGAATTTCTGTGTTGCTCAGATTGCAAAGGAATTTGGGAGGTCTGTAATCTTAAGTCATGCTCAAAGCAGGGTCCATACTGAATTCACATCAGATGCCTCATCAGGGTTTAGTATGGTTGTATTTGGCAACCTACAACCTCTCAGGCAAACATTTTTACTTATTACCCTCATAATTTTTCTTCTTATATTCAGTCAAAACCTCTCTCATGTAAATTTATGATCATTGTTTCATATTTAAACTCTGAACCTTAGGAAAGAAGTCTTGCTTCAGCAAACTTCTTCTCAGTAAGCCCCTCATAGGTGCCAAAGTTCCTGTCAGGTTCCCTGCAGTAATCCTTTTCCAGACAGAGCAAGCTTGGCTCCCTCAGCCCCTCCTCACGGCACAAATGTGATCCAGCCCCAGCTATCTTGGTGGCCCTCTGCTCAACCTGCTCCAGCTGATCAAAATCTTCCCAGTATTGGGGTCCTCAAATTGGATGCAACATTCTGGATATGACCTAGAAAACACAGAGTAGAGCAGAATGATTTCTTCTCTCATGTATTCACTACGGTCCTCTAATATTGCACAGAATTCTCTTGGCATTTAATGCTGCCAGAGCTACAATGATCCCAGTCACTTTCTGCTCCTCCAGGAGCCTTTAAATGGCTTTCAAGAGGACTTCCCCATGATTTTCCTGGGATTGAAATCTGCCTAGTGATAATTTAAAAAGTTCTGCAATACAGCATGGAGCAAAATGAGAGATGAAATTAATGTAGGCAACGGAAACAGCCCTTCCTTTTTGCAGCCTCACACAGATGGTTAATACTTCATAAGTATTTTAAATCCTGCTTTCCTTGAGACTTTTGCAGGTCATATCTGCAAAGTTTAACTCAACAATAGACCTTTCTTCCTTTTTGTAAAGATCAGAATAATTTTATTTTGTCAGATGTGGATTTTCAAATTGCATCTCTCTCTTTAGGCCTTGGAGTATTTACATTGGTCTTTTAGGAAGAAGATTAATGGTTTTCTTTTAAAAAAGTGTCAGAGAATAAGGTTATTTTTTGTTACAAATTAATGGGAAGTTTATAATGTCAGAAAACCTGCATTCATTTTCACTTTGTATTTTTATAGAGTACTCAGTTTTGCAACCTTTAGGAAATTGGGTAAGGCAAGAATGAAGTAAAGCCTCTGCAACATATTGTGCAGAGTTCTAAGATATGAGAAAGAAAAGGATCTTGGTTCATCTGTCTGGTAGTCTTCTTCAGAGTTCCTGTGCCTATAGTATGAATATTTAAGGTTTTAAAATGGCAAATATTACTTATACAAATTACTTACACAAAAGTTTTGAAATAGTTGCCTTTAATATTCAAAATTAATTCCCATACAGGAGTTCCTCCAGATCATTAATTACACCTGTCAGTAATTCCTGTCCTTCTATGTTTGCAATGTCTCTCTTGAGATGATGTCCATACACATGTTCTACACGAGTAACTAAAAAGTTTATTTTAAAGTTATTAAACTCAATTACTTATTTTAAGATAAGAAAAAGCACTTATCTCTGCTACATCTTAATTAGGACCACAAAAGTGTGTAAAAATTTAGAGTTTCAAAATACATTTCATTTTGAGATAAAAAAAGTCACAAAAATTACTATTTAGGCAACATAGTAATAATAATTGTGATTAATAAGACCAATAATTCCAAATGCTACATTTACACCTCCAATAAGTTTTCAGCTAGCTGCAACATACAAGTATGATAAGCAAGTAAAAATGTGAAATAGTTCTCCCAAAATATTGCTTTGCTTATTTTTGTACCTCCCCAGGGAGAACATAGAGTGGTTGTAAAAGCATTGTCATTATATGGTAATTTTATATCACAATTTTGCAAAATTCTTTCTTACTTGTGAAGAAAACATTCAATAAAGCTTTTCCAATCAGCCCATTCTGGTCCTGGAGTTCACATCTTTACGTTCCAACAATGTTTTCTACCAACTTCTCCCTAAAATATGCAAACACTTCTTCAAATCCACCTCATTTCAACACAGCACACCAACTGCAAGTCATTTTTAGAGAAACTGAGCAATAAGGAGCAGATGTGGAGTTGTTTGACTGAATGATGACTGCAGGGGCAAGAAAATGTATATATGTGTATATATTATATTTATATATATTGACCTTACATATAAATGTAAGGTTCTAGGTTGGATAAGACTGAGAAACAGGAACTGCCAGCAAGGGCGCAATTTCTTTCCTGACTCAGATTTTTTCAATCTTGAACTTAGTTAAAATTTTTTGCAACTTCCAAACATTTTTAAAAATTCTTACAATTTTAGTTTAAATCTAAAAAGTTAATAAGATTGGGGAACCTCCACCTATGGATATATTCTCATCTAATTCCAAGTTAGCCCTTCTCTGAGCTGGAGTTTGTACATCACTCTGATTTCTCATGAGTCAAGATTCCATGTGACCTTTCAAATGAAGTTGATAGAAACCTTTAAACTGATTTCAAAAGTATTTGAGTTAAGCAAAGGAAGGCAGGATAGAACCTTACTTTAGATAGAAAGGCTGCACAGACACGATCCATGTCATACATCCACGTATTATGCTGGTTGACACTTAAAAAGGAGGGACAAAGAATACAGTTTATTTCATTTCACCATAAATCTGAGCTTCTTGAATTTTAGAAACTGTTTTGCTGTTACCAAGATAAACTTTAATTTTAACTGTTTTCTTTGTTTTCCAGCTTCTCATCTTCTACCTGCTACTATTTGGAAGACTAAAGAAATCCCCTGTTTTGTTCCTGGTGCATTTACTGACATGTAGATCTGGTTTTATCTAATATTGTGCTTTGTAGACAGTGGCTCTGAAGACATTGCTTCATTGCTATTGAAGTGGCAATTCAATCTGAAATAAAACAGAGGCATGCTTGATGTGAGGGATAACTATATTTACAGAACATGAAGACATCTAAAAATGTAATTCACAAGCAGAATGCAGCTTTGGAACATTTGCAAGCAATCTAATATTTTTATCATATATACTCATTTTTCTTTCTCTCATTAATGTTAGCAGCAACTTTCTGATCTTCCACTCTGTACAACAAAAAGTTAATTATATGTGCTATTGGCAGGGTGCTACCTGTGGCAATTAATTTAGACTCTCTACTGATTTATGAGTGTTGTCTCTTTGTGCACAGAGTTATGATGCACTTAAAAATCTTAATTGATTAAATCAAATAGGCTAGATGGCTTTAATTCAGAAAGAATATTTGATAATATTTGAAATATATCTGAGTTCTGAATAAGTTCAAAAGCTCTCTGAATAGTGTATTAATTAAAAAGAAAGGAAAATAAAAACAAAAAGGAAAAAGAAAAATGTCATGGCAGTGTAGTTCAAGATATGAGATCTTGCCTGGATATTCCAGGATTAGATTGCACAGAATGATCTTTCATTCCACTATAGAGGAGTGAAAAAAGATGCATCAGCAATATTGTAAATTATGCATCAGAAAGCACTGCCCTTCTCGGACACTGTTACTGACCAAATGTGTCTTTGTATCGGGAGTCAGTGCCACACTACAAACACGTGAATGAACGCGCTTGGGAAAGTGCATGAGCAAAGAATTTGTCTGGAAATTCTTTTTCACTAACACAGTTATGTTTCCATATGACCAGAAAATGACAATGAATCTATTACACTGCCTGGGTGTCTGCACAATAGCTCAATCATTTATACATTGGCCATTTTTGTTTTACATTATTTTTTTTCCTTCACTTTTCATTTTTTTTTGATCCAAGATCTTTGGGAGGCCTTCTATTACATACAGGAGACTGAAACTGTGGTTTCTAGGTACTCCCCTTCAGTAAATACTTATGCATTATATATACATAGGAAATCCTCCTAGCACAATATATTATTTTATTTTATAACAATGGACATTGTGAATCAACATCATTGATCACTGATGTGATCCTCTTATGCTTAGTTTTAGAATGACTTTCAGTGATCAATATAATTCAAAGCAACTGCATTGGAGAGCAAATCTAGAATTTAAAGCAGAAAACAATGCTATGGCAACATATTCATTCAGTGAAATGCTGGTACGTACAGCATAAGGGAGATATGATACAGCTGCCTTGCAGTTTGACTGGACTCCCAAGTAATAATTTGTTTTCAAAATTCCAGTCTTTGTTTTGTATCCGTATGTTTATTATGGTCTGTATCTGAAAGGCTTAATGTTGTGGTGGCATTAAATTCAAATTTATTTGTATTTTAAAATCAACAAGATTAACATTTAATGAGGAATATTTGTGAAAGTATCCTTCAATAATTCATCATGCAATCACAGGTTATGCATAATGTTTGCACATAATTTGTGTAAATATTGCTTTATTTTTTTTGCTTTTACAGGCAAAGAACCTTATTGGGACATAATAGCTCAGAAATCTGGAAGAAGTGCACCAATATTTATAGACAATAAAGGAAAAATACCTGGTAAACTGTAAACACTGTAGTCCATATTTATTACATGTTGACACTTTTATTTGGGGGCCAATGGTGCATTTCAAAAGTGATTTTAACCTTCCAAGGAGCAATAGGAAATCTCTCAACAGTCCTATGGCATGTGAGTGTAAAAAACCTGGGACTTTATTTAGTGTCTCTAAGTGTGATTGTCCTGAAAGCAAGGTTGAACTTTCTCATATTTCTCAAAAGTAGAAGGCATAAAAGTGCAGGGTAACATGCAGATCTGCTCTAAGATTTATAGATATTTCTTTGCCATAGAACAGACAGATGATTTGAATATGATGTATTTCCTACTCAAAATTTTTGTGGACTAGTATTTGAATTAGATATTATTTGAACTTTATTGACTAGACAAGCATAAAGGAACAATCTGGTTGATGGTATTTCCTCACAGTGTAGCCAATACACCGTTACCACTACTATGACTGGTGTTTAAAGCCTACAGCTACATGGACTCTGCAGCTGGACAGAGCTCACAGTGGGAGTGGGTGACACTCTGCTAAAAAATGTACACTGGCTGCCTGGAGAATGGCTCCAGCACGATGCTTGGGCTGCCTGCTGTAATCCAGGCAATCCCCATTTCTCTTAAACAAACATGACAGCAGCCAAAAGTGAATGTGGCTAAAGAGCGAAGAGAATGTCAGAAGGACTACTGGCAAAGGCAAGATTACAATATTTTAAGAGGAAATTTAAAATGTCTAGCTTAATTCCAAGTTTATAACCTATATCAATCTGCAATCAATCATAGACTTATTTTGGATACCTACCTTATCAAACTTTGCAGGATTAGAAGTTCTGTATTTTTTTAAAATACAACTGAAGAAGTAAACTGTATCTGTATCTTTCATCTGTATTTGATGTTTACTTCTTACTATGCCAGAATTCAGTTTTCTTTATCTCAGGATAATGAAGTGCACGTTTCTGAACACAAAATGTTCTTAGTTTGTTCTTCAAGAAACGAGTGCATAGGATGAAAGCATTCGCAGGCCTATCTGCTGAGACATCCATTGTGCATAAAGAGAAGTCAAGAATCAGTAATTTAGAAAGAAAGATATAAAACCTAGATAATAAACAAAGTACTTAGGAGGGAGAAGAGTCTTGGATTTGATTCCAGCAACAGTGGTAGGTTTTAAGCACTTCGTTTCCTCCATCGAGATGCAGAGAGCTTCTGCTGTAATATTTTTGTGTGAAGGGAAAAAAGTGACTTTTAGTAGAATTCAGTAAGAGTCAAAATCCAAAAAAGACACAATTTTGAGACAAAACTCTCAGATGACATCTCCTTTCCAGCTTTCTACTCAGATTACTCAGACGGTTTTTTTGAGGTATTTTTTCCTTTATACATGGTATACTAAAACAAAAGATTTATAGGATGGAGTATGGAGAAACCCTGCAATAACCTCCAGATTTACAATATGATGAGATCTTGCAAGATATTTTACTAACTTATGTTTTTCATCTGCATTTCCTACAAACACTACAATAGTCACCATTTGATCTAGTGACATGTGTGTTACACAATCAGGAAAGAGACACCTAGATCTTTTCACCTGTGAGTCTGGGAGAGCAGACTTGTGTAGTAAGTTTATGGAACTTTTCCTGACCTGGTCTTTCTGGCAACACACACAACACAGGAAAATTATGTACTTCTAAATCACTAGCCTCAAAAACTTTTTTGTTCCCTCTATCTCAGTGACTTTCTTACTGTGATGATTAGGTTTGAATTTGGTTTTGGACCACTTACTAACACAGAGTCTAAAACTTTTCCTCAACTTCCTTATGGTTTCAAGAAGATCCATTGACCCCAGCTGCAAGACTCTTCCCCACATCTTAAAGCTCAGCTCAGAGTACTGTCCAAAGCACTTATTACCATTACTAAAAGCCTGTCATTTTCCAAAGTGTTTTGATTTCTTTCCATTTTCCCCAACAGTCAATAACAAGAACAAAACCTGAAAATTTATTCTACACAGAGGGTGATGAGGCACTGTAACAGGCTGCCTAGAAAAGTTGTGAACACCCCATCCCTGGAAGTGTTCAAGGCGGGTTGAAGGGGACCCTAAGCAAACTGATCTAGTGGGTTGCACCTCTGTCTACGGTGGGGAAAAGGGAGGAAAGTTGGAACTAGATGACTTTTAAGTTCCTTTCCAACCCAAACCATTCTATGATTCTACAATGGAATGGGAAATTTTCTTCCCATTAATCCTGAAGAATCAATTGAAAGGACTGACCAAGAAGACTGAATTTTTGCCCAGAACTGTTATCACGATCTTATGAGAAGAGTGGTTAGAAAAGGAGTAGAGATGCCAGAAGTGGAAGAAGTTTACCAAAAAAGCCAACTATCATAAAATACTCCAAGTCTGGAAAAACACCAAGGCCATGTTTGGTCATTATAGAGATATTCTATTAAGATATAAAGAAGACGTTGGCAAACTGCAGCTGGTACATTATGTTCATGCTGAAACATGAATGCCTCAACTCTCTTAATGTGCATTTGACAATCCCTAAAGCTTATGGGTCCTCAGTGCCAGTTTATGTACTACCAGATGCTTCTGACAGTTACGCTGAGATTCTGCCAGGGACCATGAGAACTGATTGAATTCTTAACAAATTCACACAGAGACAGGACAGACTATCTAAGGAGTCTGGGCTTAGGGAAATGTTGATACCTTCACAACATGAGGCTGTCTCTCACAACTGCTTTTAAAACATGATGACTTAATAATCTGTCCTTGTCTGAGGTAATCTAACTCCACTGCAATGTCCCTATCGAAACAAATTTATTTTTTTTCTGTGGCCATCAGATCTGCTAATGCAAGTATCAGGTTATGAAGAGCTTAAGAACAGGAGTGCAGATATGTGCAGATTTATATCTTCCTGTGGTACCATGGAGAAGCCCTTAATTTTATAGGGTTCAATAATCCTCGTTCTTCAGATGGGAATCAAGTGGCTATGAAGAGAAAGGGAATCTAGGAAAATTTTAAATAATTCCTATGAGTGAGACTGCTTTGGACATGGTAGAAATACATAAAAAGAAGGCTAAAAAATGTAAGGAAGAACTTGCAGGTGCTTAAGTTTAGACTGTTACCATATACAAATGTGCCTGTGTTGAGAGTGAAATAGATTTTGTGGGGGGAGATACAGATGAGCATCCATGCATTGTTCTTATGTCTAATTTTTATTCAGCTTATTATCTGGTGACTGAGTGGAGTGCAAGGAATCACTTTGATGTTTGACATGCTGCCTTTCAGAGGGAAAAATACGTCTTTGCCTGTCTTCTTGAATGTCATCTATTGTGGCAGTTGGTTGGTACCAATTTCTAAACTATGTCCTTCAGAGTGAGACTGTGGTGTTGCATTCACTTTGAGGAAGTATATGACTTCTCCCACAAAGTCCCTCACTAGTTTAATAACAATGACTGAAAGACCTGCTCAGATTTTTTCCTCCTGTATTCAATAGTTTTATACCATTATTTTTTAAGTCTCTTAAGAAAGAGACATTAACTCTTCTTGTTGTGCTATAATTGCTTAAAATTCAGTACTTCCATTAAGAATTTTACATGACCTATATCCTAGAAAGCAACTTAGAGTTATAAAAGTTCTGGAGTCTTCTCTTCTTTATTTCTATCTTATTTTCTAAAAACTGAAGAAATTATGATGAAAGAAATGGATTTTTTTTGCAATGAAATGCACCCAGATATTCCATGACTCCATGGCTTTGATTTAAGTATGCATTATTTATCTCCCTTGTCCTTCTGCATAGCTATTCATAAAGTCAAATATATGAATAAAATACAATACAAATTGGTTTATTTTCTATTAAAATATTTATTCTCTCCAAACTTATTAGCTTAAGGCTTTATACTTAAATTCTTTTTATTTATGTTGTACATCTATGCTTCTTTATCGGTTTATTCTTTTCCTTTCCACTGATTTGACACAAGGCTGGCTGAAAATATAAATATGTTTCAGCATGTGCTCAAAACACATGAGAATCAGACTCTTGTCTTTATGTGGGTGTGTAGCATCTGAAAATAAGAAAGCTGTGCAAGACCTGGTCACCTTATAGTGTCAGCCCAACCTGACATTTTTGTAAGAATCATCCTTCACTCAAGTGCTATTGACTTTAATTTATCTCCAACATTTTCCCTGAGACTCATGACAGAGTAAATTGCTTTAACACAAAGAATACATCAGTTTTTCCTAAATTCTTTAAATCCATTAACCCACCTTTATGATATTGTTTTCCAGGGACTTTGTACAAATCAACTTTCTATAACATCAGTTCCTTAATCTACTTTTGATAAACGATTTTCCATGGTATATACACTGTATCTTTACTTAGTAAGGGAGCTTTGGTATATGTTACTCCTACTGCAATTTCTGACATTACTCATATTTTGCACCTTAGCATGAACATAATAGAAAATGGAAAAAGTAAAATACAGCAGACTTACACCATGCTTATTACAATTCTGAAGGAAACAGGGAAGAAACAATTCTGACTTTAGTGTGTACTTATGATGCACAAAGAAAATGTGAACACTCAAATTTATAAAACCCAAGGGTAACATTTGCACTCTATCTCTGCTTCATGTTGTCTGCCCTAAGCATACCTCAGCAGTGAAAACACATGTCAAGTAGGGCATCAAAAATTTAGGCATACTGAACTATAGGCAACCTGGTTCAGTAGCTTTTCCTATGCTTTCTCTGAATCTCTCCTGAGCACTAGCTAATTGTCATCACTTCATCACTTCATCAAGTGGGTTTTTGTGATTTTTTTTGGATTTGTGGATTTTTTTTCTCTTTTCTTTTCTCTTTTCTCTTTTCTTTTTTCTTTTCTTTTCTTTTCTTTTCTTTTCTTTTCTTTTCTTTTCTCTTTTCTTTTCTTTTTTTTTTTTCGTGAGTTTGTTGTTGTTTTTGTTATTTTTGGTCTTCTTTGGTAACATCAGATCAACAAACTGAGGGCTAAAGATCTTGTGATATGTCTTGGTGTAAGACTGACAGCACTCTTCCAAACCTTAGCATTCTGAGTGGGAAACAAATTAACATTAGAGACATTTGGGTGGAGTTACTCATTTCAAGATTTCAAGTGCATATTGGAGGTGGAAGACAGTTTGTTAGCAGAACAAAACTATGGGCAGATGGTCACACAAATCCATGCTCCTTGCAGCAGTAAGAAAACTGATATTTCTAAGAGCAAGCTCTCTGCTCATGCAGCACAGCAGATGTCTGCCCTCTCCTGCTCCTTCAACAGCAATTCTGTGCACCAGCTGTTCACAAAGAGGTCCTGATGAAGCATTGAAGTGAGGGCAGAGCTGATGTGCACCTGTCTTCAGAAAAAAGCTAAATGCACCAAATATACTATATTATAGCTACACAATATTACTTCATTTTAAATTATATAAGCAATGTCTTTTTATTATTTATAGTAAAGTACCTTAAAAGAAGGTTCGTAAGAAGATTAGAATAAACCTGGAGTATTATATTTTACACAAATATGAAATACGCTGATCACTTGCTTTTCACTCGTGCTTTTTTTTGACAAATATATTCTATCCACATTTGTAAATGAAATATAGAGGATTTCATTTCAAGAACAGGTGCTCTTGCTTTCTTTCTTTAAGGGTTTACTGTAATTTTTCCATTTTTTTCTCATTCCTCTCTGCTGGATGTGAAATATTTTCTTTTTCATTTGTTGATTTCTCTCAGAACTAAAGTAGCCTGAAATGTGATCACATTTCAAACTCATTTTGATATTGGAGGCTCATTTCTTGGAAAGCAAAAGGACTCAGGACAGGGGCAGGGGGGAAGGGGTGAATCAAAATGAAATCAGTTGCTTTTGCATAGATTTTGTTCATAACTGAGTAAAACCACAACAGTCTGCCTGGTTTACATTTGAATGTGCAAGTGATGGGGCCATTAATTAAACAGGTACTTAGAGCATAAAGCTGTGGGAGACCTTTAGATTATTTCTGACTTTGTGTCTTCAGTAGATTAATTTACACTCAGAAATTCCTATAGGAATCCAAATGACTTTGCATTAGATTTGGAAATCTAATTTGGAATTTCAAAATACTGAACAGCTAAGCCACAGCAAACTATAAGTGAGACAGAGGTTCCACCAGTTTCTGGTGAGATAATTCAAGATGATTGCACTTTGCCCAGGATTCAGCAGTTAAAAACATTTCAAAAAATACACCAAACTGAACAGATGAGCAGTTTCTTTGTTTTTCTGATAGTGACTTTGAACCGGAGAGAAAGATTCATCAACCATTCACTTGGAACAAAGATTCTTCTACTGCAGAACAGGGTCCATCCTTCCCCATCTTTCAGCTCAAGGTAAAGACAGACACATAACAAGTGATAAGAACCTCCATCTTTCTCAAGAATGCAAAGTAATATGAAGTTAGAATACTTCTGAACATATGTATGTTATTAAGGGAAACAAACACCGCCCCCCTCAAACCTCAAAAAACTCAAACCCCAAACCAAAACCAAACCCCTTCACATCTTGACTGTCACACAAAATGATGAAAACTATGTTGATTTTAGACTTTTGTTACAATTTCCATCATTTCCACAGACATGTAAACATTAATACAGGCTCTTCTTTTCTGCAGCCCATCAAAAAATGGTACTTTAATCATGTATGTCCCAGTACCACAAAGAAATCTCAAATCCCAAACTATTTCTTCAATTCTTGCTATTCCTTCTACAAAACTGCAGCGTATTCTGGGCCAGTTTGTTTACCTGATTGTGGAATGCCTTTGTCAGATGTGTCTTTCATCAACAAGTAAATGTGTACAGTGATAAGGCATTCATCCACCTTCTCTTTTGTAAGCGGATTAACTGGTGATACTGAAGCCTCTCACACTAAAGGTTACTTTTGCATGATTTTCATGACCTGGCTTTGCTCTCACTTTCATTACATATGGTGTGGTAGCAGATCTCCTAACCTCTGCATGTTCCTGCATCACCCATGATGTGGTTGGATGGGACCTTGAATGGCAGCACCAGCACCACTCAGGCTCAATCTGAAGAAGTGTTTGTTAAAGACAGTGGCATGAGTTCTGTGTGGGAGCAATACTAGCTGGTCAGGTCAACTCTGTTTTCTGTCCAGTCCTTAGCATATCAAAAGGAAAAAGGAAACACACAGTGTGGCTACCCTAGGCTACCTTACCCTTTGTCTCAAAGTGAAGCTTGCAGTCTGCTGGAGTGCTGACAGCATGGATCATCACATTTCTGAGTTTGAGCCTGTACCAGCGCTCCATTTCATTTGCTGTTGTAGACAGAACCCTTCATTTCTTCTTGTCCTCTATAAGATGTCAGCAAAGGACACCTACTTTTCTGGGTTTCACTTCCCTTGGACCTGCTGGGAAGGCCTGCTCTTTATTTTGAGGCCTTGCAACTAGTCAGCAACTTGCTGGAAAAATTACTTGGTATTTCCCTCTTAGCCATATGATAATTTAATCATTAATCTGCAGTGCATATTCTTGAGGTATACGGGAACTTTGAAATAGGAATGATGATAATATAGCCAGAGGTAGTGAAGCCAGAAATAGTTTAGAATGCAGATCAGATTCACTGGTAATAGTGTTAGGGATCTGATGACACTAAAGTTTTGTAATATCCTTATTCATATTATTATTCTTATTGGGAATAGTCATATCACCTAAGAAGTCTCCACAAGGAGAGAAGTCAATGGAGCTATCTGACCACTCTGGATGCATCTAAATTTACCAAACGGGAACTGCAAATTATTACAACAGATATGACAGCAAAGTTTCTTACTGTCTGGAAGAAGAGAAGTATTAGAGAGCGACAAAATATGCGACATTAGGAGCAAAACATCTGAAAACCAAACATTTTCTTTTCTGGAGATTTTATAAATTGTTCACACGTATGTAGTTGCAACATTTTATGGCATTGGGAGCACTCCTAAATGCATTTTTCTTGAATGAGCGCTTAGAATTTAATCATGCAACATTTCAAGGATTGTATGGAATATTTTGCTGGGAGCTTCATAGTGGTTTATCTACTCTATTCTGTCTAATCTATTTTAAGACATCTACTCATTTAACCTGTTTTTAATCTGCGCAATCACTCTAGAAAGATTGCTATATTAGACACAGGTCACATCATGAATATAACAAAAACTGGGAGTAGGTTTAGGGCTGTAATTTTATACATTTAATTTAAGGTTGTAACAGCTCTATGCTCCTTACAGTATCCCATTTTAGAAGGACAGCAGCACTCTCTACTCTCCTACTCCTGCTCTGCCCCTACTGAGCCACATGCTCTTCTGATCAGGATAAGTGCAGCTGCTGCACTTTGGCCATGTTGTGTGATAAGAAATGAGAATGTAATAGCACCAGAGTTACCAGATAAGTAAAAATTTTTGTATATAAAGTGATTGAGATAAAAAATACTCATGATCAGGTTGAAAATCATAACTCATTCTCCCTATGGAAATCCTTAGTACAAGCAGAAGCAGCTGGTCTGAAGAAGAGCATTAGCGAGGGGTAGATTATGCTAATAATCATTACAAAGTCAGTCTTAAAGGAATTGTCCCTGGAAGATTCTAAGGGCTAAAATGAAATCACTCAGATACCAGCTGAAAATGAAGATATGTGGGAGCACTTACCTTCTCATAGAGCTTTCCTCCTCTGAAGGAGAATCCTGAATTGTTTTTGCAATTTTGCTATCTGCCTGTGGTGTACATGTATATGTGAGAACATGAAAACCACTTAATAATTTCCCTTTTTACAATAAATTCGTGAAAGCACTAAGTTACAATGGTCACATTCTAGTGTTCTCCCCATCTTCTTGTGTCCCTGATAATGATTTCAGGACATAACTTTCTTATGGGTATTTCTCAGCTACTTTAACATTATCCTCTGGCTTGTCCATGACACCACAGACATGTCCTTTCAGACACAAAGTAGTTAAAGGGGTCATTAGCAAATTCCTTATTGCCAGAATAGTATTTTAGCCATCAACAGCTTTTACTTCCCTACCAAGAACATCAGATTAATTGCCTCACTCTCTTTCATGCACAGGAAAAGTCAAAAAGGGTTGTAAGAGTAGATTAAAGCAGACTGTAATGTGATTGCATTTCCACTATACAAATTCCTTCTCTTCAAGAAAAGGAAATTCACATGCATTCTTTTCAAACTTGCTGAATGTACTTGGCTTTGGCTACAAGTAGAAGAGGGTTGGTGGGTTACTCATATAGTTTTATGGCAGCGACTCCTCAAAGTATACAAGTCACCGCAAAAACAAGTCACAAACCTCCTTCTTTGTATACATCATATACAAGAAACCCCATCCAGCTACATTGTTATATAAATATCCTTCCTTTATTTAGTGGCTCCATTGGGCATGTTCTTTGCTTCCTAGCTGCTTGGATTAAGGACTGAACAAGGTTTTAGCTCCTGGCTGTGTTAGTTTAAAACAGACTCTTGGTCTCCACTTCTGGTAAGAAGCTATCTGCACAATAATGTCTTGCAGTGGGTAATTGCACCCAATGCATGGATTCAGTCTGGGTGTGGAAACCCCAGAGTAGTTCCAGTAAAAGCTGTTGATGTGTGTGCACTCAACTGTTTGGAATATTAAGTTGGGACTTCAACATATGTCATTTTTTACTCATTTTTACTGCTGCTGTTAAGAAATATTTTTTTTTTTCCATCAACATTGGTAATTTCAGTGAACTAGTAAGTGCTGGAGAAAAAAGGAACCTTTTCTAGTAAAAAGAATATGTGGAACTAATTGGTTTAAAATGCTTTAAAAATTAATTATTTGAACTTGAACATCTTTATAAGGCTATGAAGTTATACTGCAGATAGTAATTTTTGAAAGAATTAAAGCAAGGTTTCTTTTTTCTTAAATTTTCTTTTGCAAACATAAAATCCCAAAGATTTAAAAAAATACAGTCAAAAGAACTTTTTATCCACTAAGAACAAAGGCACTCACATTATCCACAGTCGTTCTGAAGGGGTAATTTATTTTTTAGAGTGAAGAAATTCTAAGGAAGTTTAACTGTATTGCTGATCAGATCTTTATACAAACTTGCGGTAAATGTTGAACACCAGCCTCGAGCCACAGGCCTCTAAAATCCTTGTCAGCACAAGTTAAGGAAACCTCAGCAATGCTAAATAAGTCTGTGAGAGCTACCATGTAAAGCAGCTGGAGTGAACAGAATGTGTGTAATGAAAATGAATCAGTCAGCAAAGAAACCCAGAGAAGGTTAGGAAGGTAATTCTTAATTAACAAAATTTCTTAATAACTTGGACAGTTGTGCTAGATTGGGTTTGTAGAGTTTATGTGATTTTTAGGATATAGATAAGTCTTGAAAACAGAAAGGAAAGGGATGGTTCTAATTTTCCATCCTAATATGTATTATGACTTTGCATGAAGACCCCTAAAGCTGTTTGAAATTTGCTTTCTCCTGACCCATATACAATCAGTATGCAAAAGAAATCATTGTAATCCATTTTGACAAGAAATTTTTAATACGAAAGCTCTATATATTTCTGCACTTAATGAAAAATATGAATAGCTAGAAATCCTTCATTAACAATAAAAACAAATTAACAGCTAATACTAATGCTTGGAATTCTCCTAGTACTGATTAGAAATTTCTTCATAAGAATTATCTATCTATCTATCTATCTATCTATCTATCTATCTATCTATCTATCTAGTTGTTTATTTTGGTTTTTTTTTTTGGTTTGGGATAAAGCCCTTCTGGTTCATCTACATAGTGCATCATTGTGAAAAGAGAACTTTTACAAAATGATTTTACTCTTATACATATAATCCAAGAACATTTTATATAACCCAGTTGTTAATTCCTATGACTCACTGTTTTGAGTGTTCCTCACGGCACAATTGAAACAGTTGAACTGGGCGATACGGACAACTGCACACGTGGGAATGTTCTTTACTATCACTTGGAAAGGAGGGCTAAAACCATCCCAGCCCTGTACTGAGCATCTCCTTCTTTTCTGTCATCTGTAGTGTTACTATGCCATGAGCCAGTGGTTAAATGCAATACCTGGGCCACAGGAAGAAATGCTGCACTCACTGAAGTGAGGCACTTAATACATGTGGGAGAAACAGGGCATGTGTCTTACAGGCTTTATTACTGTTAGTATTTTTTTAGTATTATTACTGTGTTGTTATTAGCCAAGTGCTAACTACTTATTAGTTAATCATAGTTCTATGGGTCATGAGAAATAAAATGACAATAACTTAATTATTAACCTGCAAGACATTATTTTAATGTGCAAAATATATGATGCTAGTACTGAATTATCTAGCTGGCACGTGTTGATAAGATCAAATTTTGCTAACTTATTTCTGAAAAAATTCCTATTGATTTTTGATTAAGATCAGTAAAATGAAAAATATTTTTCTTTCCATGGATTCATTAAGCAATATAAATTACAAAAATTAACACTGACTTACGGTGATTTATTCTTTGGTACCTCTCACCATTAGCTTCAAGCAGTATAAGATAACAAAGGCCTATAGGAGGAGTTGAAGATATACTAGCGTAGAAAATGGAAAATGAGACATGTCTGAAGAATTAATTCTGGGGTGGAGAAGGAAAATATTTACTATAAAAGATGTACAAAGTAAGTATTGGCAAAGTGTTATCAAAAATATTCAATAATCTTTAAAAACAAATGTTTGCTCCCATTGGACATCAGCCCGTGACCAGGGCAAGTACGGACCCCTCAGAAGAGTTAAACCCACTAATGTCTACAGTATTTACCCTGCCTATTAGTGCAAAATGTTACTTTATACTGTAACAATTTCCTGAAATACTTCCTATAATTACAGTTTCTGTTAGAGAAGTTTATCTTATAAAGCCAAAAGATAAGGACTATTTCAGCTAAATTGAACATTTCATGAATGGTCGAGGTTTTAATCTTATCTCCCCCTTCCAACTCTTGCTGGAATTCAGCTGTTGAAGTGAAGGGGCCTCACTTTCATTTTTCCGTACCTTCCAACCTCAAACTATATGTGAACTCCCCACTTTAACAAATAAGCTTTCTGCTTACACAGCTCTTTTAGTTTTAAAATTTCTAGTACCAGCAAAATTTATCTGGAGTAGATGCAAGTTAGCTTTACAGAAGGAAAGCTTAGTAAAAGACTAGATGCTAAGAAAGCGCAAAGAATATTATGTAGAAAGCTCATACTTTTATTTTATGTACAAATGGACATTCATATATCCCTTAGTCTCACAACTTCATTATATTTCCACTTTTATTGTCTAGGAGTCATGAGTACTTGGGGGATATTAGCTGTAAAGCGATAATGAGAAATCTGTGATTTTTGGTGCAATTTTCTGCAGTAGTTCTGGGTAGGATGAAAATGCCTTGTGGCTTGCCTTGTTCTGCATAAGTCTGAGGTTCCCACTGGATGGTTTTATGTTTTGATGGGAAGAATGTGGTGGTTTATTCTTTGATTCATAAATTTCATAATCTGGTCATCCAAGTTCCACTCATACAGCACATAAAATCCATGTTTGGGTACTGAAAATGCCACTCATGGAACCCTTCATGGTATTCTAAATCCAGAGAAATGTCATACTTTTCTGAAGGAACTGATTTCCTTCATTTATACAGTCCAGCAGGTTTTGCACAACAATTAAGTGTTAACCATTTTACTTATATAGTAATAACTGATTTTGGGTCTGGCCTCCTGACAATTTGGAAAGATGATCTGAACCAAGCGTGTGTATATATTTGTCTTCCCTATTGTGACACAGGGTGTGCCTGATGATTTCTATTATGATAGATCCTCTGCTGAACTTTTCCAGGTGAATGTCTTGTTTGTTAATTTGTAGCAACCTGTCTTGGGGCACCCTGCTGGCAGCAGGAGTCGCAGTATTTGCACAGATAATCCAAGCAGCTGCTGAGGCAGTGATCTTTTCCTTGACAATTCCAGGTAACACGGGATTTGTGTCTTGATGACCAATCAGTTCTGATGTTCATGACGGGGCTGTTTATTGGTTAGCTAATAAGTCTTTTCATTTGCTATCAGGTGTGCATTTTCAGTCTTGTTGGTGGACACAACCCTTTAGGTTAAAGGTCACCTAGAGACGATGGCTCTATAGGTATGAAATATTTCCTCGAAGAACTCAAGGCCACACTGAGGAGAACTAAACCAATACAATAGAATGCAAATATAAATTATATATTAAAGGAATTGGGAAAACTTACTTTCAAATGTAACCATGAGCCACATATGCTTGTTAAGTGTATTGAGCTTCCAGGATTTATTTACTATCATTTCTTAGATAGTTTGATGTATGTATCCAAAATATATCCATGAGAATAGGTGGTGTGGACTAGTAGCTGTAAGTATTAATTCATAATGAGTGCCTTACTCATCGTATCTTTTACACACACATTCCCAGTAAGACCAGCTTAGATTTTTTTTCATTCATTGAGAAATGAAACATTCATTAAATAACTAATTTTACTTAACTGGTCAACACAATATTGTGGTTGATGACATGCCCAGGTACCAAAAATTATTTAATTTAAACTAATGTAGACCTAAAGATTATTTCATTTATAAACTTCTAATGTTTCCGCTTAAATATTCTAAAGTGAATGGTAAATATTGGTTAAATAATCCCATGCTTGAAAATAACTTTATGCCAAAAAATCCCAATTACTCCTTTACAGAACTCCTTTATACCAGTTATAAAAGAATTAATGCATTGTTTATTTTCTACCAACAGTCAGAAGAAAAAATGGTAGTTTTGTAATGCTGCCCGCTGTCAAGGCAAGAGTTCTTGAGGGCCAGATTTTATGTTTTCGTCCAGATTGATCAAATAACTTCGTACACAGCTGCTTCATGCTTGATGAGAGGGAAAAAGGCTTCCCTCCAGCTAGCCACAAAAAAGAGGCATGTTTATTTAGAAACACCTGCTAATGCAACAACCACAGCACTGGCAAATATAGAAAATAAGACTGGGAGATATCTTGAGACTGAAGGCACCCCAAGGCATATTATGATTTTCTCTAGTCTGTTCTTAAGGGACTGAAATATTCCACGGCTCTGTCAGGCAGTGTGCTCAAGTGCTTCCTTTACTTGCCTTTTCCTAACACGTGATTCTTACCTTTCTTCCTGCAGTTCAGGCTCATTACTTCTTGCCATCTCCACCACAGACTCAGACAGAAGTGCAGAGGCAAAACAACTTAGGGTTTCTCAGTGTTTCCTTACGTGAGAACTTTTCCACACTTCTCAGCATTCTGTCCTTTAAATCCTCTCCAGCTGGTGGTCTGTCCTCTTTACAGATAGCTGGATCTGTTTCTGAAGGATTGCTGTCAGTCTCTCTCTCTGGTTTTCAAATGGAAGATTCTTAAGTGTGAATGGATTCATCTCACTTAAGTTTTTCCATTTTAAGGATCTGTAACCTAAGCTAGTTGTCTAGAATCCATGTTTTGTCAGTGTAAATACAATCTCTGGCTTAGAGAGAAAATCCTAAGTCTCTATTTTTTCATAGCTCCTTCCCAGCCAAACTGAATTTTGGCCAGACTAATCAAGGGATAGTTGTTCTACTGAAATGCTACTTTTGCAGCAACATTTATCATGATTTGTATCTGTGGAAGTACTGGGTTGATGTTGGCTGGATTCCAGGGTACCACCAAAGCTGCTCTATCACTCCCCTCCTAAGCTGGAAAAGAGAGACAAAATAAAGCAAAGGGCTTGTGAGTCAAGATAAGGGCAGGAAGAGATCACTCACCAGCTACCATGATGGGCAAAACAGACTCAACCTGGGGAGAAATGATAATTTCATTTACAGTCAGTCAAATCAGAGTATGATAATTAGAAACAAATCTAAAACTTAAAACGCCCTTCCACCCCACCCCTCCCCTTCTTCAGCTTCACTACTGATATTTTCTATCTCCTCACCCACAGTGGCACAGGGGAACAGGGAATAGACTTTGTGTCAGTTCATCACATCTCTGAGTGAGTTGCCGATGGGGAGACAAGTCCTGCACCAAGCCTGCCACAGCATGGGCTCCCCTTTCCACAGGTCCACAGGTCCTGCCAGGAGCCTGCTCCATCACAGGCTTCCCATGGGGTCACAACCTCCTTTGAGCATCCACCTGCATGGGGCCCTCCAGGGGCTGCAGGTGGATCTCTGCTCCACCATGGATCTCCACGGGCTCAGGGGCACAGCTGCCTCACCATGGGCTGCACCAGGGGCTGCAGAGGAAACTCTGCTCTGGCACCTGGAGCACCTCCCACCCCTCCTTCCTCACTGACCTTGGTGTCTGCAGGGCTGTTTCTCTCACACATTCTCACTCCTCTCGTCTCTGCAATTTGATCCTGCACAGTAACTGTCTCCTTCTTAAACATATAATTACAGAGGCTTTACTGCTCTGGTTGATGGGTTTGACCTTGGCCAGTGGTGGGCCTGTCTTGGAGCTGCCTGGCATTGACCAGGGAATATGTAAGGGAAACTTCTAACAGCTTCTCACAGAAGCCCCTGTAGACAGCCCCTGTCCCCCTGCTGCCAAAATGTGGGCACAGAAATCCAGCAGAGTGGATTATAAGGCAGGTGTATACTTGACTGGACCATCAGGCTCAGTGGCTTGTGGCAGCAGTACAAAGAGTTTCTGGTAGCCTGTCTTTAGTCAGTGAAGAGCCAGGTGGAGCCAATACCAACTTACATTTGTTTATAAACTGATAGATGGGCTAGCAAGCACTTACAGCTAATTTGAAGATTATACAAAATTAATAGAGCAGTCAATAAGATGGAGGGCAGGACTGCTATTTGGAGAGACCTCAGCAGACTGGAGGACTGGTCTGACTGAAGTTCCATGAAGTGCCAAATCCTGCCTTTGCAAAGAAAAATCCCATGCATCAGTACAGGCTGCAGTCCAACTCATCAGAAAGTAGTTTTGCAGGAAAAGAATGAAAAAAAAGTCAACAGCTCTCTGGACATTATGATGCAATAATGCAGCCTGCAGGTTGCAGGAAATAATTGTCCCTCTGTAATCAGCACTTCTGTGAACACATCTGGAGCACTGTGTCCACAAACCTCAGCAGATTTTTTTCCTCTGGAAGGGGTAGATTATTAAGAGATGTGGAAGAATAACCTTCAAACTGCAGATTTTGGCAATTTAATACAGATAAAAAAGTGTTATTGCGTACTGTGAAAGTTATTGCTGGTGTGCTGATGGCCAACTTTTATCTTGCTCACTGTCTACCTTTATTTCCCTCTCAAAAGTTACAAAGAAAATTGTTTACCAACAGACTTAGACATAAGAATTTATTCTTCATTTCAATAGCCACTCATAGTGCAGAAGTTATCATGTTGTAGATATATTGAATGTATTGTTATGTAATCCATATCTAACACTTGGATCATTGTCTTATTCTGAATTCTGTGTTTGAGAGCTTAATTGCCATTGCCCCTAGTAGTATTTACTGGATAGATATTTTGACATAGTTCTCACACTTAGAACTTGGGTAGGAGGTTTAGAAATTTCTCTGTCCTGTCAAGCAAAGTATTTTTTTCATTTTCATAAGTTTCCTGAATTCAGATTTTTAAATTATATTTGTAGAGGAGGAAATTTCAGATCATTATCCAGCCATTGTTGTAGTCTTGGCATTACTCTATGGTCCTTTTTGCCTTGTCTTTGAGGACTCTTCCTGCAGTATGATTTTGATGGAAAAATAACTGAGTTGTGAAATTCCACAAGCAAGTTACTCAGAGTTAAGCATGGCCGGAAAGAAGACACTTGAAATGTAGTGATTGATCCATATGTACAAAGCAGCTGTAATACATCTTTCTAAATAAAACATTTATAGAATTTCTTTTTGACAGAATGTTCATATAAACTGTGCATAATATTAAGTATGTTCAAGATCCAGCTCTGCTCATTAACACAGAATAGATCAACCATGAGATTCTGCAGGTGTGTAGCTCAACTCCACCTTGCTATTTATGATGCCAAACCACACTGAAATCACAGGTCCCAACAAAGGTCTTCTGGACAGAGCCAGTCAAAGGCTGGCTAATGAAGTGGGAATTCTGAATTAGGTTCCACCCATAAATTTTGTCATTTTCCATAAAAGTTTTAATCAAGACCAGTCAATTTATTTGGTGGCAGAGAATAAATGCCTCCCTTTCTACTATACTTGCAATAAATCAATCACCAGAGAAGCTTATTGAAAAAAATGTATCACACAAAAAATGTATTCCAGCTGCCTGTTATATTTTGTCTGGCCACACAGCACTAGTGAGGACAAAAAGGTCTGATACAATCATAATCACTGAGCACAAATGCAAAAGATAATTCATCCTATTGGCTGGGATTTGTAGATTATAAGTCCTACATTTTCTGAATAGAGGTGTTATCCAACAGGTCAGATGAGCCACAATTTAAAATTGCCTGGATTTACTCTCCTCAAGAAGTTCTCAGGCACCCTGCAGCTCTGCTGCAGATGTTTCTCCTGTAGGCAAATGAGGTTAAGAATCTAAGAACATAGGAAAATGATTCCATAGTGGATCAGAAGAAAGGCTTCCTAGGCTTGCACTCAATCTGCAACAATGACTAGTTCAATATACAAAAGGAACATAAAGACATAAGTATAGAGAAAATATATTCTGATACTATAATATACAGTATACATTTTTTCTCACTTTTTATTCTCTATATTAGAAGAAAAGAATATAAGCACTAAGTATATAGAAATATTTCCCCTAAATAGTCTTTTAGCATGTGGTTAACTGTGGCCTTGCAGCTTACTGAGTCATACTGTGGAGTCCCTTGTATTTAAAAGCCTTTGATAGGTTCTTCTGCACTAAATTTGCCTGAATCTACTAAACCCAGGTGAAGGTTTAGCAATGGTAAATGAGATACATCCTGACATAGTTGACATCAACACATATACTGAATTATGCTGAATGCTAAAATTTTTTCAGTATGTCTGCTGTATGTTTTAATGAAATATGTATTCCATTTTTGGAAACTTGGTTCTTATTTTGATTAGTAAAAGGATACCTTTTTGTATTTTGCAGTTTAAAGATATAGGGCCCTGAGGCAAAGTCAGAGTAAAAGGAGAATAGTTGCAGAAGTCATTACAGAGGACAAACTCTACGTGCTCTTGAATTAAATTAAAAAGGGGTTTAGCCCTGGGAATGAAAAATCATTCATTTGTCTAATGTAGCAAATAAATGTTGCAGATGGTTCTAACTTCAGGAGAGGCATTTAGACAAATAAGGCATGACTCACATTTTTCCCTATTTTATTCAATTTCTTACTTCATGTCATGAAAGATTGCAAATGAATAACTGATGCCATTAGAAAAACACATGTTATTTACTTTAACTTCCAGTTGGGAAAAAAATTCCTGAAAAAGAACTCTAACGTGATTTTTTACCATTTACAATATTTTGAAAGCTTTTGACCTAGTTAATAAATTCTTTAAACTTCTATAATTTATTGCCAATCTATTAAGTATTTTTGAAAGCTATTGTTCAATCTTTATTTATGATAAATGCATTTAACAATGGAGAAGGCTTAATTCCTCTATATACTGGGTTTGATTAGGATAGATTTAGTGTTCTTCGTAGTAGCTTGTGTGGTTCTGTGATTGGTATTTTGTGACCATAATGGTGTTGATAACACACCAGTGTTTTAGTTACTGCTGAATAGTGCTTACACAACATCAGTCCCACCTCATGATGTCCTGGCAGTGAATAGGTTGGAGGCCAGAAGAAGTTGTGAGGGACAGCTGACCCCAACGGACAGAAGGAATATTCCATAACATACGAGACTGTGCCTAGCAATAAAAGCTGGAGGAAAGAGGCAGGAAGGAGGGATTTTCAGAGGGATGCCATTTGTCTTCCCAAGCATCTGTGCTTACATACAATGGAGCCTGGCTTTCCTGGAGATGGCTAACACCAGCTGATGGGAAGGGGTAGGGAATTACTTGTTTTGTTCAGATCACATGCACAGTGTGGTGACTTAATCCTTCCTGGACACAGTGTGCCTACTGAAGCTGCTGTATATCTCCCTCTCCTCAACTGGAAAGGGTAGAGAAAATATAATGAAAACCTTGTGGATCCTTATAAGGAGAGGGCTAACATTGGTTCTTTTGGACATGGAGGAAGCTTCTAGCAACTTCTTACAGGAGCCATCTCTGTATCCCCCTACCAGCCCCAAAAAACCACACAAAAAAACCCTCTTAGATGTAAAACCAAAACTCACACCTTTTCTTTATCTATTAAATTTGTCTTAACCCAAAAATTTGCTCATTTTTTACCATTCCAATTCTCTCCACTACCTCTCCAGTGAAAGTGAGGGGCTGTGTAAGGCTGACCTGCTTACCAGGGTTAACACACAGCATTCTATATTTTTTTATAGATTCTCTGTCAAATATATTTGGAAAATAATTTTAAGATGTACTTCATACTGGTATGGGTTTTGCTGTGACTGCCAGTAGCACTAGCCTGCTACTCTTGTGCTATAGTATTTATTAAAACAAAGAATTGCTGACATAAACCTGCTTATTAAAGGTCTTGTGTAAAGTATGTGGCCTGGGTCAGAAAATAGAAGAAAATTGTTCCTCTTGAGATTGTGAAGCACATTTGTGCATTGTTCAATTGATTTTGTCCCAGAAACATAGGCATCCTTCCTTGAATCTCTAATGAATAATCTGGAGACAACTGTCTCCACTGTATATGGCTAGCTTGGACTGGACATTTTCATTAGAAGTCTGAATTTAGATAAAAATAAATTGTAGAATCAAACCCCTTAATTTAGTTAAGGGGTGGGGATGTCCTTAAAAGTAATTATATTCCTTCAGCAAAATAGGAAAAAAATATATACTGAAAAAAGTGTAGAAATATTATGAAGAACTGAATTCTGCTGCTTTTGTATACCCAGAAAGTGGTTTATATTTTAATTTGCTCATATTTATCTCTACTTATGTATTGTACAAGTATGTAAAACAAAACTTAAGATAGCTAAATAGCCCCTAAAATACATTTTTTAGTAACTTTCTACCTTTCCACTTTCTTTACATTCCCACAAGTGATAAAAGCCAAAATTATTTCCTGCAACGAATTTCTCACTGTAGAAAGGAGAGTTTGTGAAGGTTGGAGTTGAAACATTTCAGTCAAACTCTGACTGAGACGTTACCTATCAGGCTGTGAATCAGATGCAGTATTGCAATCCTGTAGTTTGAGAAGATTCTTAAGTGGTAGCTGCGAAGATGAAGATTTTCTGTCAATGGAGGAATTATAGGTAGCATATTCAGAGTTTTAAATTGTGTTAGAATCTACAGTCCTTTGAAATAAATGGAAAATATCCTCTTGAATACATTAGTGACATCAATGTTGCACTTCAATCACAGCATAACCTCAGGATAAAAGAAGTTCCACATGTGGTTAACATCAGGATTGCTGTTCTAGATCTGTGACAGCAGCTGTACAACCAGTCATGTTGAGGTTCATTGTTGCCCAAACAAGGAAGAAATCAAACAAAAGTGAAGACATCTTAATTTAAAACATTTTTCATCACTTCAGCATAGAATTTCCTAAATTTTAACAGTGGTAATTTTTTCCTAAGAATGATTATAAGAAGTAAACTTTGTCTTCATTCCACAGACCAGGAAGTGTTCAAGGCCAGGTTGGATGGGGCTCTCAGCAACTTGGTCTAGTGGAAAATGTCCCTACCTATGGCAGGGGGTAGGAACTATATGATCTTTAAGGTCCCTTCCAACACAAAACATTCTATAATACTGTCATTCTAAATTGCTAAGTATTTGAGAATATGCCTCTACTATTGGCAAGTAAGTCTGCTGAAACAATTGACACAATCAGAGAGGACTGTGAAACAGATAGGTAATTTTTTTCACCTAATATATTTTTTTTGGTGAACTAGCATGTGACTGATATACTTATTAGCTGTTATTAAGATAGTCCATGTACATTGCCTAGAAAATGTCATTCTAAACAAATGTCTTTTTTTGATCAATATTCACAGACAAATGTAATACAATGAAACTACATTACTGAATTTCAGGCAAAGGCAAATTCCAATTTAAAATGGTGTAGGATGGTATTAGTCTTGGAATTCAAAAACTGATAAACAAAAGATACAGAAAGTCATGAATAAGAATCATTAGCAAATTTTAAAAAAGCAATTAAATTAGTGGTTCAGAAAATGTTGTTAGGATCAGTTTTGTTTAATGGTATATGGTTTTCATTTGAAATAATTGTATGTACATTTACTATACTTCCAGGTTATGCAAATTATTGCTAATATAGGAAAGGATCGGATTATCATACAAATAGGTGTAGATAATCTGGTATATTAGTATATATAGAAATGGGATAACACTTCAGTGGTAGAAATTGTTAAGTCTTTCTGCTTGAGAGTCAGGGAAGAGAGTAGGATTCTTGAGATATTAGGTGATATGAACATAATAATGATGTCTATCTATCAGTCTGTTTTCAGTAGATTAATTTGACTTTAGTCTTCATTAGAAGTAAGAAAAAATTAGTAAAAAACTAGAAAATTAGAAAAACTTTGCAAAATCTTCTTGATGCTTTATTATGTTCTCTTTATTCCAACAACAAGAATTTAGACTGCAAGAAGTATTACCAAAGACACTTCTGTGTATTCAAATATTAAAGGCATAAAAGAAACACCATTATCCATAATGCACACTAGACAAATTACACACTGTGATAAACAATATATGTATTATTTATTAATCTATATTATATATACATCATTCTTATGTCTGAGCACTTGCTTCCCATGGATTTAAGTCAATGAATTTACTAAGCAAGGAAAGTACGAGTCACCTAGATAAGCAGGATCCTAAGAGGAACTTAGGCACAGTTGCCAGATTTACAGCTGTGAGTGCGATTTCTCTAGTTCACCCTTAAGGCAGAGCTACTTTGCCAAGTCAAAGAGAAGAGATCAAAGGCCACCAAGGCATTGAGAAAATCCCTGGGCCTAGCAAAGTGTAAAGTTAGTCAAATGGTGAAAATTTGCCCAAAAAATACGCCAGTGCAGGTAGGAGGGTTACAGCACAAACATCGATGGACTTTTCTGGGCTTCAGTTACCATCTCTGGTAAGGGCCAGACTCAGCCTTTGCAGTCACTGTAGTTCCTCAGGGGGATGTGGCATTTACACCATGGAATACAGTAACCAAGTGCAATAAACTAAATCTTAGGCATATTTTTCATCTATTCTGTATGTGACTGAGACACAACTTTTGGTGTTGAGGCTAGTGCATGTAATATATATATGGAAAGTAAGCCAGAAAATCAGAGAGCCTGAAATCACCATACCTGAAGGTTATTAGTGAGAATAAAGAAATGTGCAATCATTTTCACTGGCATCCGTTACTAGATAGCCTGGAGATGGTGTTGCCAGACATTTGGAGAATAAATATTTTCTTCTTTAAGTATACAAAGTTTCAATTTTGCCTTAGGGATTTAAAAAGTATTATTGTTAATTTAGTTTTCATTTGCCAAGGATATCTTAAATAGGTGCCAAGAGGCAGACACAATTGTTTGGAATATCAGAGGTAGACACTTCAGGAAGAAAAGGAACTTTAAAAGGGCATTCATTTTGATGGCTGTGATTATTATAACTGCTTCATAGCAAAAACAGAAATTACCCTCTCTCTAAATCCTTTATGAGTTTTATTCTTTGTAAAGAGAAGGTTTTTTCCTGCTAACAGAGAGGATTTTTTTTTATGCAAATGGAAACTCCTGATTTTACTTAGGATGAAACAAATTTTCAAAGTCCATGTTCTAATGATTAGATATTCATGAAATTCACAATTGATACAAAGTAAGATACTCTCCTAGGTTCACATCATTCACCCATACTTTAAAAGCAAAGAGACAAAGTCTGTATGTCTGATCCAAGAAAAGGATTATAGGAAGATCATATTAGTTCTAAGTGGGGATTTTTAAGTACTTTTTGAACTGCATCCAAATAATTGATGAAAATACTGGTATTGTTAAATATACCTTAAAAATATTAACTTTGGATCCTTAGTTTCTGCTAGGATTTCCCACACATAAGAAGCAACATTATTGCCTCAAAAGCTGCAGATAAGACTCAATTAAATGTAATTTTAAACTTTTCCTCCTTGGCAACAGAATAAAGGCTTTGCTGTCTAACCTAAGGATTCTGAAAAGAAAATAAAAGCTTTCCTTAAACCAGGAAGAGGTAGTATAACATTGTTCCGCACCATAGAGCAAGGCTGAGTTTTACATTCAGCATATCTAAAGTGAGGACCTTCCCAGGTGCAGCTGCAACTGACATCTATTCAAAGGAACCAGCTTATTTTATTTTTTCTTCTACATAAGACATTTACAAATACTAGTATGAAAAATTCAAACACTCAAAAACAAGGTAGTGAAGTACTGTCTGGATTAAAGTTGGCTGTATAATGTTACCCTGACTAGATGACAGTAACAAATTAAGTTGTTGGAGACAGGTCTTGAAGTTCTAATCTGCCAGAGAGACCACAGTTTATTTCTTGGTCCTTCCACAGATGTAGTATCATGTTTACAGTAAACTAACTTTTTAAAATGTAACCATAAGTGTTGTCTACTAGATCTGTCTTTCCAAAATTATAAGCACTCAGGAAGATGGCTGTAAATCAGGAAATATAAGTTATGCAATATTAATTACACTGCTAACCCAATTTTTACATTGTTTGCCCAGATTGCCCATATGCTGCTGATTTGTGTGCTAATAATATCATCCAGTACCCCATAGTACTGATGTGCAAAAAGCCACTCTTGTCCATTAGTCCATCCCTGTACTGCATCGATAAACACCAGATGAGGTAAACTACAAATCAGTTTCATTGTAGGACTGATTAGTGTGCAGGAAAGGTCAGGTAAGGTCATGTTTTGCACTAAGAAAGTAAGGCATCAATTGGAAAAGGGAGCATATCCATGAAGGAAGAAAGGATCCTAGGAACAAGGGAAAAGGGAAGCTGAATCTTTAAAGAAAATCTTAACATCAAAACAAGAGGTATATATATTTGTTTATGCACTGTGAATCTGCTAATTAAGTTTCGATGTGTTATCTTAATTATAGCTTCAATAGATGTTTTTCACTTGCTCTTCTGATGCTGACTTTCTTTGTACTGATGTCTGTCTTTCTAAAAGAAAGCAGATATAGATAGGATATCATACTGGTGATTAGCAGTAGTAGAATCCATCTCTGTGTCTTATTATGAAATAAATGTGGGTCCACTTTGCAGAGCAGACTCTGAAGAACTGGTGTTTACTGCAGCCATTTTGTGGAGATTTGCTTCTTTGGTCTCATGGCTTGGCTGCCATTAGTGAAAGGAACAGACTCAGGATGTACCCCTCGATTTACTTCCACACAAAAGGAGTCCAGTTTGTAATCCCTACCCAAAGATAATCATGCTGCAAAAGGTGGGGATTATGTGGAAATTTATTTAAAAAGTCGACATCCAATCTGCTAAATATTATGAAGCCAGCCTTTACACCAGCTACACAAATACTTACTTTTGGAGCTATCAGAGCAACTAATAACAACGCTGTGCTGTCAGCTTCTCCGTGGGCACACAAAGCAGCAGATGTCACAGGTACAGGCAGGTAGCCAAGGGTTAGTGAAACCTGAATTGATTTGATTCTCTTCTGGGCACTGAACAAGAAAGTTTTTAACTGAGTGCAGGCTCTTCAACCAGTTTTCTTCTAAGCCTGTCTCTGTCCTCTTTTTTTCTAATGACAGAATTTCTCCTCTGTTTCCCTACTGCAGTTCCAACATGCACCTTATCTCATTTCAGTTTCACACTTCTTGCTCAGCCATATCCTCTTTCTGTTTACCTACAGGGAGAAGTAGCTCTTGTTTTTCTTCTGCATGCTCATCCAATCTCTCCTCTTGCTTACTCCTTAAATTCTGAGCCAAGATTTTTCATTAATGTTACAGAGACAGATGGATTCTGATAAGTATGTATGATACAACTAAACTATTTTTAAAACATTTTTTTCCTTTTTAAAAGGAGAATAAAAACTTGCAGCTAAATTAGCAGTGACTTATATTTTCAACACAGAACAGCAGGCTGATGAAGTGTTTTTTAAACAAGAGACAAATTTAATATAAATAATGTAATGAGTCTGATATTGATAAAGTTTCTGTGCTTGCAAAACATATGTGAGGCAATTATTGTGCTAGTTATCAAGTTTAAATAATTTCTTTTTTTGTCATGAGCCTAAAGAAGCAAATGTTCAGGGTTGTTTTTGAACTTCTGTTAAATTGAAATAAAAATGCACAGCCACAACTGGCATGGCTACCTTAGGTTACTTATGTTGATGTACCACTGATGTACATGATTGAATCTAGCCCGCACACCTTAAAAAAATACATACAGGTATCTTAGAAGCTGAGAATCATTGACAAGGTGCTGCTTAGTTGCCAGTAGGAGTCAAACCATGGCAGTCTTTGTTGTCATACAGTGCACGGTGGTGTTATTTCAAAGGGTTCAAGATAATTACAGATGTTCCAGATTGGATTTATATGTATATGTTCCCTCTTGTGCTGTTTATCACCTCTGGTATAGAGAATCATGGTCGAAGTATAAATATTGACAGGCCTGACAGACTGATTATATCACAGGCAGGTATAACCCAAGCTGTCTTCCTCAACCTATTTTTTATGTGCACTACAGGGACTTTACTCCTTTCTTGAGTACATAAAAGTTCTGATAGGTCATGGACAGCTTGATCCTGTCCATAGTATCCTCTACTCTAGTGCTGAATAACCAGGTGGCTTTTGCTAAACACTTTTCCCAATGTTTGGAGGTCCAAGCACTCATTGCTCTTGGTGTACTCTTTAGCAGTCCATTTTATAATTCGATTTTCTTGGAGGCTGATGCATGATAGGGATTGTGATGTAGCCACTCAATGGCTCTTTGGACCCGGTGTCTATCAAGTTTCAGAAATTAGTCTAGTTGTCTGACTCAGTTGTTTCTGTGGTGCCATGTTGCCATAAGACTTGTTTTTCAAGGCCCTAGGACAGCGTTCTGGGCAGTGACATGGGACATGCCATATGCTTCCAGCCATATGGTGATTGCTTCCACCACTGTAAACACGTGCTTCCCTTGGCAGGTTTGTAGGAGTGTGACAAAGTCAGCCTAGCACGCCTCCACAGACTAAGATTTCAACCATTGTCCCCCATACCAGAGAGACTTTAAGCATTTGGCTTGCTTGATTGCAGCACCACTCCATGTTCATGGATAATGTGTGCAACAGTGTCCATGCTAAACTCCACCCCGTGGTCACGAGCCCTTCTCTGTAGTGTATCTCTTCCTTGATGGCCATAGGTGTCATGGGCTCACTGTCCTATAAATTATTCACCAGTCCAGATCCACCTGAGCCACTTCAATCTTAGGAGCCTCATCCATCCACTGGTTGTTCTGATGTTTTATCAGTGGCATCTGCGTGAACAGATGTTTTATCAGTGGCATCTTTCAGCCACAAACAGCAATATTGCAACAGTGCAGCATCCCAGATGGGTTTTCCTCTGCACAGCCAGCTGCTCTGTTTCCCTTGCTGTAAACATCCACCATCAGCCAATACAGACATAGCGCACTGGCCTTTTGTTGTGGTCAGCAGTGTCTAAAGTTAGCTGGATGGCCTTCATTTCTGCAAATTGGCCTGATTAATCTTCTTTCTGCAACTTGTTGAATGAACATACAGCTTATTACATACAGCTTATACCGCCGATTTCTATTTCTGATGCTTTCCTACAACAGGACCCATCAGGGAGTAACCCTTGGTGCTTTCTTCCAGAGGCTTCAGATGGGGTCATTCTTACAGTATGTAGCATAGCCCATATTATTTTATATCTTTTCCTGCCTGGATTGGCCCAAGAGCTACTGCATGAAATGTCTCCCAAATATTTTGTTCAAAGGCTAGATGTTTCTTAGGGCCCTTTTGGAAATTTTTTTTCTGATGGGTCACTTGATAGAGAGGGCTTATAATCAGAACTATAATTTGGAATATACATTCTCCAAAACCTCACATCTTAAGAAAGCTTGAGTTTCCTTTTTGCTAGTTGGTGGAGAGGTTGCATTGTTTTGTTAATCACATCCATTGGGATCTGCCCACATCCATATTGTCATTTTATTCCTAAAATCTGCATCTCCTGCCTAGCCCATTTATGTTGTTTTATTTTTTTTTTTTTAATGGCAAAAGCGGCTTTCATAAGTATTTGGACTATTTTATTCCCTTTCTCAAAAAAGTCTTCTGCTTTGTTGCCCATGCTGATGTCATCAATGTAGTGCAGGTGTTCCAGAGATTCACCCTGCTTCAGTGCAGTCTGGATTGGTCCATGGCAGATGGTAGGGCTGTGTCTCCAACCTGGGGCAGTCAATTATGTGTACAGGATGCACATTCAAGTGAAAGAAAGCTGGGTCTGATGTGCCAGGCCATTGAATCCAATCCACACAGTCCAGTAAATCAGTTAATCTCTTCCTCCACCTGGCTGGAGGCAAGACCCCTCTAGTCCTGGTCATAGTATTCATAATTCACCTCTTGGAAATAAGATTCAGAAGTCCCTCTATTGAAATCATAAGTCAGACCAGCTCTTCTGTTTGGTCTGAGGACTGCCCACTGGAAACTGGAGTGGGTCTTTTCCTGGAAGAATGTGATTCTTTCCCTTATGTGATTCTTCTTTAAACCACAATAGAACATACCGAATTCACTATTTAATTCCCCCCCTAAGCTGTACAGGGGAGAGAAACTTTAATGAAAGACTTAGTGATAAAGCCATGGAGAAATCACTCACCAGTTACTATCATGAGTAAAACAGACTCATTAAGGGGAAAAATTAGGAAAATTACCTAATAACAAAATCAGAGTAGGGTGATGAGAAAGAAACCCAAATCATCCCCTCAATTCTCCCTTCTTTCCAGGCACAACTTCACTCCTGTTTTTTTTTCTCCTCTTCCTCCCCCATAGCAATGCAGGGGGATGGGAGATGTGGGCTGTGGTCAGCTCATTATGTCTCTGCTGCTCCTTTCTCCTCGGGAAAAGGACTGCATACACTCTTCCATACACTGCTCTAGTGTGGGCTTCCTCCTAAAACTTCTCCCACCTGACTCCTTTCCAGGCTGCTGTTCTTTACAAACTGCTCCAGTGTGGATCCCTTCCACATAATCCAGTCCTTCAGGAACAGCCTGCTCCAGCTTGGATCCTCTGCAGGGTTACCAGTCCTGCCAGCAAAGCTGCCCCAGCATGGGCTTTTTTCTGCATGGGTCCACAGATCCCATCAGGGGCCTGCTCCAGTGTGAGCCCCTCACAGGGTCACAGCGTCCTCTGAGCTTCCACTTGCTCTGGCATGGGCTCCTCCATGGGCTGCAGGTGGATCTCTGCACCCCTGTGATCCTCCATGGGCTCAGGGGCACAGCTGCCTCACCACCTTCTGCACCACAGCCTGCAGGGGAATCTCTGCTACAGCACCTGGAGCACCTCCTGCCCCTCCTTCCTCACTGACCTTGGAGTCTGCAGGGCTGTTTCTCTCACATATTCTCACTCCTCTTTCCTGGCTACCAGTGTGCAGTGTTTTTTTTGCCTGCTATTAAACATTTTATCCTAGAGGTGTTGCACCTGTAACTGTTGGGCTCTGCCTTGGCCAGGGCGGGTCTGTCTGAGACCTGGCTGGCATTGGCTCTATTGGACTCTATATGGGAAGCTTCTAACAACCTGTAATCCCATCCCGCTGATAAATCCTTGTCACAAAAATCCAATATACAATATTAAAGACAATTACACAATAAGCCTTGTTGTCTGGTGTTGTTCACCCAATCACACTTAGCAATATATCTTTTCCTAAAATCCAGCATCTACTCAATTGACTGGTAAATGATCTCTTAGTAGATATAATAATAAAATTAGAAAGGAGCATCACAATAATTTATTGAATATTAGTGCTGTGTGAATTTTCAAACAGTTAAAGTCATCCTTTTTTTCTGCAAAGAAGACATTCATGTTTGGGTAATCACTCTTTCTTATACGGTTCGAGAAATAGTCATTCATTTGAATAATGGGAGATAAAAGATGAGAGATTCATGAGATGGATAGTAGAGCATGGGGAGCCCACAAAATGAAGATGAAATTTTTAAGTTTCCTAGAATGGAGACTGATTCATCCTTTTCCTATATTTGTCAATATTTCTATTCTATTCTGTCGTTTTCCTCCCCTGTTCTCTTTTTTTTTTTCTTTTTTCCAGATGGCTCTGAAGTAAACTGATGTTAAGCCTACCAGAACTGGACATAAATGCTTAAAATGGCTGTTAGATTTCATAAATCACTGTTTTAAATCTGCCCTTCACAATACAGGAAATAGAATCCTTTGGTAGGTACAGATTAAAAATGGAACAAATCTACTTAATTATATCAGTTTAGAAAAACACCGAGTCATTAACATTCGGAGCAAAGTAATAAAAAATGAACTAGTGGGAGTTAGAATACTTGTGATGTGTTAACCCCAATAAACAGCTAAGCACCACCAGTCCCTCCCTCACTTTCCCGCAATGGAATGGGAGAGAGAATTGGAAGGATCAAAGAGAGAAAACTTGGGTTTAGATAAAGGTAGGTTAATAAATTAAGACAGAAGAAGGGGACTCACCAACACATTTTGCAAAAGCAATAATTCACCATGGAAGACTGATGACCAGCTACTCTTCAACTTATGGCAACATTGGGAAGACTAATACCCAAATTTTACCAACCAGCATGGTGCTCTATAGTGCGGAATGCCGCTTTGGCCACTGTGAGCCAGCTGTCCTGGCTGTGTTCTCTCCCCGCCTTTTCACTGGTGAGGCAGAGTGAGAATCACAGAAGGGCTTGATGCTGTCCCTGCCCTGTTGCACAATAACTAAAATTGTTAGCAACAATGTTTAGGTCACCAGTCTGCTGGTGCACCATACAAGCGGCTATGAAGAAAATTATATCCATCCCAACCTAATGCATTACAATAGTCAAGAAGTCACCTTTGGCTTAGGAAATCCTGACATTTTTGACTGCTGGAAGCTGGAAGCTTTTATCTTCTCTCATTCCCCATCCTCATGTATTTTCTCAGAACCTGCTGCTTGTTATGAAAGAAACACTAGGACAGACAAACTTTGGATCTCCTTCCAGTGACACTGTTCTTCAGGCAGATAGATACATACAGCTTGTGTACTTCATCAGGACCACATGGTGATTAAGAAATAATTTGTAAGGGAATTTATTTTAAACTGGTATTAGCTTAAAATTAATTACTGAACTAATTTCACTCTGCTCTAACTTGTTTCAACTATCTGTTTAGTTCTCTGATAATGTTTTACTGCACCATAATTTAAGAAAACTCACAATATTTTTAGCATATGCATATGTAAGACAATTATGTTTACGCATATACACTCACCTTGTAATTATACGTGGTATTTTGAGTTCTGTTTTTTTTAGAAGGAAGAGCATATTCTTCTCAATGTAAAGGATAAGTGTTTTCTTACTAAAATATCTACTATAATTAAGAAAATATGAATGTAGGCCACATACAACAAAAAAAGGCATAATTTGTGATGATATAATCTATTTATTGTGTTGAAGTAAACATCCACATGGCAATAAATGAACCTGTCAGAGTTTGCAGCTGACTGGTCCCTTACCACCTTGGTGTCTTTGTACCTATTTATTGACAAGAATGAAGTCCTCTTCTGCTTCTAACAGACAACACAATGGCATGTTAGCAGCAGTACAGGAGTTTGATAAAGGACTGGTTGATGTTCTCTTATTTCTTCATTTGCCTACCTTTCCGTCTTCAATTTACACACTGCTGTCTGAGAAAGAGATGGCATATACTCTAGAGTTTTTCAATCAATCTTACCTTTCTTCAGCATCATTAAATCACTCAATTCACCGCTGTGAAAATGATTTGAGTGTCTCTGTTTGTTAAAATCTATGATACTCTGACTGTGTAGGGAAACAGTTTCATTTTACTCCAAACTGGTAGCTACAATAGACTTCATTAATTTAAAACAAATCAGGTGTGAAGGTTATTTATTGCTTGGCAGATTGAACACGTTTTGAAAGGTTTCTCAGAATGCCTCATTTTACAACCAAATTACACCCTCCAAAATGCTTTTTGATTGTTCAATTTTTATTCTATTTTCGTTTAGCCAAGAAATAACATAATCTTAGCCTTACAAAGAAGATCTTTGCTTAAAAACAATTGAAATTATTTGTTGCATGTCCAGTCAGAAGTTAATTAGTGAGGACTTAACAACATTTACTACTACCTGATCAGACACAGGATGTTCCCCACCACGATTTCTGGCCAACCAATTGCTCTATGCCAGCCCATTAACCCTTTTTATGCCATAAACAAAAGAGTCTCAAGAATGCAGGAATAATCAACACATTCAGGTATTTTCAGGTGTACCTCTCAAGTGGGCATATATATTGTATTGAAATAGGCATTTGGTTATTAAATTCTTATAACTGCTGCCCAGCCCTTTAATTCTTTATTATGATAAATACTGTACATTACAGGAAATGTTATTATGAAAAAAATGAATTCAAGCACTAGAGGTGTTAACTTTGATCATCCTGTAGAAGTTGGAGTGTTTAGCTCCTTATACTCCAAGACTCACAGGTCGTAGAAAAGTTATATTGTAAATGTAAATGGTGACTTGTTAAAGAAGATGAGTAATTTTTAATTGTGAAATGTGGCTTTTAGAGGAGAGCAGGCAGTAAGATAGAAGGGTATTGAGCAGGTGAGAGTGAGTAGTAAACTAGTAAGAATTTTAGAAGTTTTTTTTTAGTTATTTTTTGTACATTTTTTTAACACAGGAGTCCACAGACCCTAATTGTTACCCTTTTGTACCACCCAAAGAAAGCAATGCATTCAAAAAACAAGATAGAGGTTTTCATCTTGAGAGGCTACAATGATTATATAAACCTTCTTACACTTGTATTAGATAGGCTGATTCAAGAACAGTTTATGGAGACGAAGCAGCTAGGTTGGGAAGATTCAGTGGACAGGGGTGTAGATAATTGCTCACCAATGGAGGCTCACTCAGTATTAATAACAGAAGAAATCAAATAAATTGACTGAAAAAGGAAAAAAAATGTACACAGAGTGCTGCAGACTTAAATAGTAATTGGTGTGTCATAGCTACACATAGGACACCATAGCTGACCTGCAGTATGAAAAAAATACATTAGTAGACATAAAACAATCTGACATCTCAAAGGATAGCAAATTAATCATTAATAACCAAGCAAGACCTTTCCATTTTTCTGAGAGTTGAAACACAACTGCACCATTGGCCAGAGTATCTCCAGTTTGGGAAGATGTCCAAATCTAAAATATTAATAATTTTTCTGCCATAAAAAAACATTTAAACCCCATCTTCAGCTGCCCTAAAATACGTGAGGCAGTGAAAGATGGCTGCTTGAAGTATAAATCTTTTGGTCTGTTGATAATTTAAGTTTAGAATTATCTACATCTGTTTATGTAAACTTTATAAACTTTCTGATAAAGCTGTGCTAAATGGATCAGCGACTCTGTCCTGACCTGGCTATGGCTTGAACCATCAGCTGAAGTGATTAGTTGCAGACTGTGCTTTGTCTTTGCCAGATTTAACACCCCTGCAGAAGTGCAAATCCACCAAGAAACAAAAGACAGAAAAGTTCTTATAATTCACCTAATCTTCACACAGTGCAAACTTTAGAAATCCACAAATGTGTGGGGACTTCACAGAAGTATTCTATCCCTTTGGGAAAACCACGCATGGGCTCTGCCGTTGCATTCCATGATGTGGATGAGTGTATGCTCTGGGAGGAAACAGCCCTCTAACTTAGCGTGACCTAGGAAGACGCTCTCCCACAGTTCTTTGCACCCTTATGTTAATGACCCAAGTTATGTCACCCCCAGTTCTCCTGCCCTGTTCTAGAAAGTTCTCTGTTCCCAGTCACATCATCCCTTGTCTCCTCCCCAGTTCCAGAATATTCCTCACTCCTAGTTCCTCTATTGGCTCCCCATTTATTACAGTTCCTCCCCTAAACCCCAGTTGGCTGTAACCCCCTTGTCCCGCCTTTGTACCACCCTCTACCCTCAACTCATTGGCCCTCAGACCTGATGCTCCACCTCCCCTGTTCCATATATAATCCTGGACCCTCCTTTGTCCTTGGTTCCTTCTTCCTGATACCATGCAGGTGCTGCTCATAAAGGCCACTGGAGCATCACACAAAGAACCCCTCTCGCCTGCTCTCTTCACCGACCTTCAACCCCATCGCGCAGCGTGAGCACCTGGTGTGCTGAGCTATCCACCTTCTCTTGGACACTGTTGGGAAGGCGGTGGCCCTGGCATCTCCTGCCGCACTCTGCTCAAAGAGCAAGCAAGCATTTCTGGAAGCCTCAGTTTTACCAGGAGATGTGAAGAAGCTGTTGTACCTGATATGCAAGACCTGGGGCAATGACTTTGGGGAAGACAGGTCATATGTGGTTTGCAGCTATGCTATCAAATACACCAACAGTGTGCAGCATGTCTGCGGTGCATAAGCATTTAACCTGTGTCTTAGAACTTTTTTTTATTCAAGTGCCATCAAGAATTCTTCTGCTTATTACATAGCAATAAAATACTTTTGAAGTAATTTAAAAAATATGACAAACCTTGGTACTTGTTTAGAAATTATATAAACCTTCACCACACAGACCTCAGAAATCAACCACTACCAAAAAATCTGTGTATGGAGGTCAACAATATCAAATGAAGCCTCTGCCTTTGATTAAAATCATATTATTCCATGTTTGTGGCTAACACTGAAAAAACTAGACAAGACATCTCCTTAATTAGTGATTTAAATGACCCACATAATAGGTGACTAATAAGGATGCAGAAAATGGCTTTTACAAACAGACAATCAAAGCCTTCCTAGGCTTGCAAAGCTTATTGTTCTGCAATTATTAGGCTGTGCCTTTGACACTCTATACAATATTGTCCCAACTAGGTGTGAAGGAAAGAAAACAAAAGATGAGGAATGATGCTGACTGTAATTCCAGAATTAGTGATTGGTCTCATATTGCAGCAAATAAAGTCAGCAAAGTTAGTAGCATTCAGCTGAGAAATGACATTAAGAAAAGGGATTTTTTTTCAAATGAAATACTGATAAATCCTCAAAAAAAGGAGTTTTTAAGTGGGATTTCTCAGCAAGGGAGAAGTCCCAGTATTTTATTTTATATTTTCATTTTACCTCTCACTTCTCCCCAGTGGAGAAAGAAAATCTTTTTTCCCTAGGCCTGCATGAGCACAGGAAGTGTTGAATCCTTAAAACAGTATTTCAAGTACATATGCTTTTTATCCATTAAAAAAAAATTTAAATAAAGATCAGATTTTCAAATCTTCTTAATACTCATTTCCCATTTCAGTGCCTCATAATATTTTCAGAACTCTTAACAAAGAGTTCTTTGGAAAATGTTTTCACTTCATGGGAAGAAACTATTTTGCAAAGTGTCTCCTAATTGATGCTGCTTTCTAAAACTCCTGACTACAATGCTTACTACCTTTTCCAAACTAATAATCTTTATATCCTACTTTTATAATAAACCTGAATTTGACCCAAAGTTCTCAGTAGAGAAAAAATTTGGATGCAGAAAATTAGTATTTATGTAATTTCTGTTATTTGTTTTTATTATATGCATAGTTATTATAATTTCAGCTGTTACTATTACACTAATTTATTAAATTTTCATTTTTAAAATGTTCTTTTTTTTCCTAAGTGATTTTTTCTTTCACTTTTTCAGAACTTTTCTTAAGAAAATTAAAATTCAGGAAAAGAAAAATGGGATAGAATAGCCGTAAAAGCTAAAAGTTTATTTTCAGAATAAAAACATGAGGGCAAATTCTCTTCCTCCTTGTTACCACAGGATTCATTATACTGCCTCAAAAGTTCTCTGTGTTATCTATAGATGGTGAAAGCATTTCTCTGTGTCTGCTCAGACATTTTGTGTGACAGGGTGGACCATTGTCTTTGTATGAGTTAGGCAACCTAGAGGCAATCATATGGGAGACAAATGTTTTAGGGCATGTTCAGGGAGCTTTTCATGTAATCTGTGTTGGATGTCTACTTTAGAGTTAGACAAATAATTTGCTATGAGTCGGTAAATCTCTCTATAGAGAAATAATATATAAAAAGGGCTTATGATGCCTCAGGTTTTAGCCTTTATGTTTTTCAGATTCTGTACTGCTTTAGTGTAGTTCTGAGCTTCGTATTAGGGGATAGTAAGCTCTCTTAACAGAGTAGGTAGACAAAAAAATTCCTTCTCTAGCTGGGGACCAAGGACAAGTGATCCAAATTTCAGGCCCAAGAGCATATAAGAAGAGAAAATATTCAGTGAAAGGTTCAAAGTGAGGGAGGTGAAGAGAAACCTTAGTGGAGAGAAAGGGAGGAGAAAGTAGGTTTTCATCAGACTGTGTGATAAGTCAGAGAACCCATATGTAGTTTTGTAGTTCTTTTAATTCTCTCCCAGCCCCATTCCTATCTCCTCACCTTCTTCCTCAAAGTCTCTGTCCGTTTTCCTCTCTCTGGTCCACCCCAGCTTCCATATTTGTACAGGCCTTTTTGAACCCACCCTGAGAATGCATTGCCTCTTCTTATTCCTCAGTTCCTCCCCCCCCCCGCCATTTAATCTCTTGCACGTCTTGACGTGATGAGGGACAGGGAAAAAAAGAAGAGGAAATTGGACGTATAGCCTGCTCCAAAGGGGTCAGGATGTAGTGATCCAAGATCTGAGGTTTTCTTCAGTCTTTGCTCCCTTGGTTATATCTGGGCTGGTGATGCACAAGGTTCATAACCTGTTTCACAATCTTAGTTGTCCTTTACATCTCTTTGCCACCTCCCTCTGTTGATCTCCACACGTCTCCATAACACTAATGTTATTTGGGATAATTCTGCATCTCTGGGCATAAGAGGATAGAGAACATGCCTATGTAAAACAGGTTGCCATCCTAGGCAGCTGCCAATTCTACTTCTGCAATAAAATGGCCTGTGTCATCCTCAACCATCCTTCTGCATTCAGAAAAGGACAAAGGAAATAGTTCATACATAAAAAAAAGTACAGAAGAGAAAGTAATAGAAACCCTGGTTTTATGAAGCAGAAAATCTTCCCTTTCTTCCAGCATAGGTTTCAGGTACAATATTGTGTTTTACAGAAAAGATTAACAGAATTGTTCAATTGCCTTCAAAATAATCTCAGAAATTAGACATGCTTTTCATATTTTCAAGTTCTCAGCACTATACATTGATAATGAGTTGCAGCTATGTATATTTTGCAGCACATTAATTATTAGCAACAGCGCTAATCTTTCTGCTTTGTGTTAAAAAGTCATACAAAGAACCCTGGAAAAATTACTTTTATAATTTTAAGACATATATCATATTTTAATTTAAACTTCACAGCAAAGCAAGTTCCTTGACTTCCTAAAAAAGTCGTCCAATTTTAAATCATGCAAAGACGAATACCCGGACCAAAAATTTCACTCAGTTTCAGAATTACTGTGAAGTCATGGCCAAATATTACATATAATTACACGTAACTACAAAAGGTTTTCTCCATCTACTGGATACCCCATTATTTTCTGCTTCATTAGTAATAACACATATTACTCCTTGAGAGATAGCACAAATCGTAATTATAGGTTATTTTGGGGCTTTCATTAAAATCTCCCGGTTTTATGTGCAGATGAATCTCAGAACAATCCTTCTTTGGGGGTAAAATTTTCCAAGTTTGGTCTCGCCTAAATGTTTGGCTTGGTTTGCCTTTTGAGGTATGAAAGTTCTGAGGTAAGTAACTCCAGGTGTTTTGGAGGGAAGAATAAATGTAACTCTTCAATCTCACTATAAGCTTCCTTTTTCTTAATAAATTGCTTGCTAGGGAAAAAAATGCCCTCTTAGGCCCTGTGGTTTGGAAGTGACAGCTTAAAGAAATCAATGTTTTAAACTATTGACTTATATGCTGGCAGTGCTGGGATGCTCTGCAGACCACCTAGGTAGCCTCACTGGCCATGGGCCTCTGGAAGGGAACCCATTCCTCTGGCCTGATTTCCTTCACAGCAGTGAATCTGCTTTTGCTGACAGATTTACAGCACCCAGTGTAAGAAGGTGGCCTCAGCTATCAGGCCAGTGCTCCTCAGTACCTGTGCTCATGTTGTGCTCAGGGTCAGCCGCTTGTGACCTGAGAGATGTGACCCTCTGGCATAGGCTGGAATCTGTTTTTCCTTGCTCCTGACCTTGTTTCTTTCTTTCTTTCTTTCTTTCTTTCTTTCTTTTATTTCTCTCCTCCTGCTGTTTCCTTTCCTGACTGGTAGTATAGCGTCCCCCTGAATTCTGTGTAACTCCTGCAAGGATGCAATTAAAGGATTGATGGAACAAATGGGCTAAAATCCAAGATTTTACAGTCAGCACAGGTCTCTACTGCCTGTTTATAATTTTCCCAGACATGAAATACCCTGAAAACTGCACCCAGGTTTATGTTTCACTGGGAACCATGCAGTTTAACTAGTTGAATAGTAAAAGAGAAATGACAAGGCTTCACACCATTCATGGAGCCTCTCACAGGCAATGGGAAGGGCAGCATATCCTCCTCCGTTCTGCTTCTGTCTGTGGCACTGGGCAGGAGGCACTGAGCCCTTGCTGTGAATCACTGCCACCCATCAGAGTCCTGGCAGATGAAACACATCCCTAAGATACTGAGGAGTGAGTCCACAGTAAAGACAATCTTAGCAGACCTAAGACAACAGACTAAGTTATTCTGAAAATTCTTTGTTACCTTCTTGTCCTATGGTTTTCCTCCAATATCTAGCTCAGTCTCATCAAGATCTCTACCACAGACTGTCCTGACTTCAGCCAGCTTAATTTCAAGATGCATCTTGGTCAAAAGCTGTTTAGAAAGGACAGGTGTTCAGATTGGCATTGTCCCATAATTTGAACTATTCTGGGGTGGAAGCTTGCCAACACCCTCTGCTGCCTTGACTGAGGCAAAGGAGGCCACGCTTGCCAGTGACTCACACTGAGAAAGTCTCCCTCCAATATTGCTATTACAAGGCAGAGGTTGTGACAGCTGTAACACACGTAGCCCCAGGCAGATTCATACTTCTTCTGCTGCCACAAATAGCTTTCCCACTTCTTTGCAGGATTACTTCAACTTGCAAATGGCTGTCTTTGGAAATATACATCTTTTTAAAGCCAAAGCTATTACAGAAGAGGTGAACTAACAGTATAAAGATGGTTCTTTGGAAAGATTCACAGCGTCATTTAGTCTCATTCCTTCATTAAAATGCTGTGTTGGTGATTGGTCTTAAGGAGATTATTTTCTTCATCTCCAGAGCTGAGTAGAGGAAAGGTCTGCATCTGACATATTTGGAAAAGTGTAATGTTGTGGTCTGCAACAACACGTGTAGGCTCGTCCACCAGAGCGCACAGCCTCGGCCCGCAGAGTCAGCATCGGGGCACAGCGACCGTCGACCGAGGCCGGAATAACGGCACCGAGACAGGTCTGTGCCAAGAGCCTCCCTGTTAGGGCTGCGGGGAAGGGCAACGAAGACAAACATCTAAGGAAGGGTTGTGGGTTTTATAGGGAGGAACATGGGCAGAGATAAGGGTTGGGATCCAATGAACACATGACCATGGAGGAGCTTGAGGGATACAAACCAATTGGAGTGCACAAGGTGGGGTTATACAAATCACTGTGACAAAACATAACCAATGGTAACACAAGAGAGGAAGAACATTCTGGGGCCAAACCTAATTTGTAGGGGTGGAGTGAACATTCCCAGGCTCTCCTGGCCACATCCCACAAGGCAGAGGAGCAGCATCTTCTCTCCTCAGAACCTCAAGCAGCACCCCTGTCCTGTTACTGCCAATCCAAGCCCTGTTATTATAAATCCTTGCTCCTCCGGGGTGGAGGCACTCCACAGTCTAATTCAAGGACTGTGAGCCTGATACTTTGTAGAAGGTTAAACACAAACCTAAGTGACAGGACAGCCTGCTCCCCAGCTAGCCACACGGATTGTTGGATCACGCAGGCCGCGTGTCACGTGTGGGGACTGACAGCTGGGAGAGCCACAGACTGTCAGTCCTACCGTGGGTCAGGCACGCAAGATCAATCACAGTCCGAGAGGAGGTAAAGGAGGCGAGGAGGCTGCTGGTTTGAGGTTCCTGGTCAGGGTTTATTGGAAGGACAAGGGTGAGGCAAATACTGCCAGGAGAGTTCAAGGACCAGAACAGCCCCGACCACCTCCGTGCAAGGGTTTTTAAAGGGGGTGGAATCAGGGAGTGTGTTCAAGTCATCAGCCAATGGGACACATTCAGGGGAGGGGAGAGAGAAGGGGCCCATCCAATGGGGAAACGATGGGAGGAGGAAGGGGTTACATTCACCAATGGGGTACCAAGGAACAGGGAACATTCTGGAAAAGGGGGAGGGGTTACAGCTTATGGACAGGATGAGGAGGGGAGGGGTACAATGATTGAAAGGGAACATTCCGGAATAAAGGGTGGGGTTACAGTAATTGACAGGGAAAGGGGGGGGTACAAATAACAAAGGGGACAAACCATTTTCAAACTTTTAGGGGATAAACAAACACAATACAACACCTAAGGACTGTTTACATGCATTTTTTTGCATTTTGAGTTCCTTTGTACAGCCTAGCCTATATTTTTCTATCTATTACAAACCGCTTGTATTCTGGAAAACTAATTCTCTTGACATTGCCTAGCTATTGTGGAGCTTTTGCTTTATAGGAAAGTGAAGTTTGGCTTCATTCCTCTGTGACTTTCAGAGTTTGCATGGGGAGATTTTTGTGACATCTCTCTGGTAACAGAGTGCTGAACTATAGGGATTCCTGTTATCTGAGAACTTGTCTAAAGACTGTAGGGCAGAGAACAACAAAGTTATCTATTGTAAGCCGTCACAAAATCAAAAATCAACAGGAATGAAGTGAAAAAAGTGTATTGCTTCCATTGACCTACTGACATGGGAAAGGGCATCATGTCCCATGCCTCCTGCCCTTGAACAGATGTACTCTGAGTATTCTAACTTGCAGTGTGCTGTGCCATCCATCCTTTTACTGGCACGTGCCTGGATTCCCAAACTCATCTGTAACATCCCTCCTTGGAAAACATATTTATGCTTTAATGACCAGTTGGACAGATAAATAAAGAACTTCTTGGAACTCATCAAAATATCCTTGCCTACTCACCAAAAGAAAAAAAAAAAAAAAAAAAAAAAAAAAAAAGAGTTTAAATTGTCCAGATACATCAGCATAACATTGTGCTGCATTTGGCCCCTAAACCCTGTAGTAGCAGTCTGAGTACATCTAGCACACAGTGTTTTACTCATGACCCAAATTATCCTTAACTTGTCCCATAACTTATAGGCAAAAGGTTTTATTCATTTATGAAGCATATGTTAGTCCTGGCTGATTGGATAATGTCATGTGGTAAAAATGTGTGGTTCAAGATGAGTATTAGAAGGGTCCTGCCAGGGAGTGGCTACTACTTGTGAGTTAGGTAGTATGCCCTCTCACAACAACTGTCATCCTGCACCACATAAAAGTCTGTGGGATGTTCTGGAATCCTGCATGAATGTGTACGGCACTTGTAGGTAAGTTGTTCCAGCCTAGAGCATCCTCACTTAGGTAAAAACTAGGTGACATCTAGCATAGCAGTCTAGTCTTGCCTCATTCTATCTCCTTTATGTTTTTGTCATTGTTACAACAGTATAAACTTGTCATTTTAATAATTTTTCTTCTGCTAGAAAATATAGGAAGACATAAAATGGCATCTTCTGAATGTAGCCTGGTCCTTCAGGTCGACATATCTTCAGCTCCTATTTTTAAAAGCCTATCATGCACAAGGGACTGAAAAGGCAACTAATAAGTCTTCCAGTATAATAGGTAAATATTTATAAATAGAACACATACTATTTACCTGATAAATGCCCCGTCAGAGATGTTCTGGTGTTTTGCACTCTGTAAATATGTTTTCAAGAGGATGTCATTACTTTTAATTGTGTATTGTGAATATTTCTACCTATAAATATTGCTAAACTGATACATACAATACAGTTAAATACATCCAAAGCTGTGATAGATGAAGTTCAGAAGAACACTGACCTAACACTGACCTCATCTTCTACCTGAAAGCAACAGCAACAGAAAGTGTTGAGAACTAGTTCATTATTCATTTCTCCATGGGTTCATGTCTTGTTTCAATTTAAGTTGTCTTGTTGGTTCTGCATGGTGATATACTCCTTGGCATGGCAGATGAAGGGGCTGAGTTAAATCCATTTTATGAAGGTCATCCACAGCCTTGAACCTTGATTTCAGTAGTGAGATGCAAGTATTTTATTCTTCTACCTTGTCACATAAAATGGTAGAACATAATTTTTTTAACTAAAGTCAAGCACTCTTGTGTTGAATGGCCCATAACAGCCTGTCATTGATGTGTATATTAAAACTTTATGAAATAAGAAGCCAGAGCTGCTCCTAGAGATTTATTGCAGGAAACACATTCAGGGAATATAATCAAAACTTGTTAAATATACATAGTAAAAAAATCTAGAAACTACTGGTCATAAAAAAATCCTTCCAAATTAAATGCTCATATGTTTGAATTCTTTTTTTTTTTTTTTTTTTTTTTTAAATTAAAAACAATAATAGCTTGCTTTACAGGTGATCAAATTCATCGTGGGCAGGATGTCAGTGGATGCAACATTTTCCCCTTCACGCGGTTGTTCTCTGTGTGCTAACTGCTGTTGTTTTCCACTTGGGCTATGCGCTGTGATCCACATGGGAGGTCTGTTGCACCATTTCCTAGTTTGTTTCATTGTACTCTGAGTTTTTACCAGATTCCTTTCTGCAAAAAATGGAAACAATATTCTTGGCTGAAACCAGCTGTATTCTGGAATCCTGCTGGCTCCCATTGTTTTCAGAAGGTTTTCTAGTTTTTCATCTACCCAGTTGGTCTTGCTATTTTTGCTTATTTTGTTACTAAAGAGGAATGGGAGGCACATTAGTATTGTCTCCCAATTTTTGGCAATTACTGTTGACAAGCTACTATAAAATTCTGGTATTTCTCAAAAATAGCACATACATTTCAAAGCAACAAAAAGTAAATTGACATTTAAAATGCACTAAAGAAAACAAGAAAATTTGTGAGTAATGCACTGAATTTCAAGATGTATGCGCTTAAATTTCCTATATTTTAGATTCAAAGGAAATAAACCAGTAATGACTTTACATCGCAACTTAAATCAATCCACTCTTCTGATGCAAGGCTCCCTAAAGAAAATGCACCCTTTGAAAAAGAAATCAATTTTGGTTTGGTAATAATGTAACTATTTGCTGGATACAAGTCTAGTAGCCTAAGAAAAGCAGAGAGAAAAATAATCTTCCATGTGACTGGTCTTCTTTAAAAGGAAATAGAAAAACAAACTTCTATTTCTAATTTTTACACAAACCCCAGAATTTTGACAGTTATTACCTTTTCTGATTTTCCTTTATAGTGGTGTGTGCTAGCTCTGAGAATTTTAAAAATACTGGTGAACAGAAAATGACAGTTCCAGTCAACCAAGGCACAAAGTGCTTCCTTCTGCCTGAACAAGTTCACTCCTTGCTGCAGAAAATTTCCTTCTTTTTCTTAGCTAGAACTATTGTATAATTTGGATATTTTCCAGTATTTTACTGTTACATTCAAGAGTGCCACCATGATCTTAAACTCTCTTGCAAAAGAAAGAGCAGCACAAGAAAGCCAAAGAGGCTGTACCTCTGCTATAAGACTTCGTAGCTTGATAATGATTAATATAGCACCAATATAAGTGCTGTAAGTCCTGATAACTGTCAGTTAACTCTTTCTGGTTATTCAACTATCTGTCAGGTGATTCAGTTAATAATACACACCCAGGCAGACACATTAAAAAAAAACAAAAACAAAAACAAAAAACAAACAAACAAACAAACAAAAACAAAAAGAGAAAAAAAAAAAAACCAAACCAAAAAACCCCAAACCAATGAACCAATGAACCAACCAAAACCCCCCAAAAACAAAACACTGACAAAAAGCTGCAAATCCAGGCAGGAAAAACAGCTAATTCTTATATGGTTGCTATGATTCCAACTCATCTATCTTTTATAAGTGATGTTACAGAGAGTAGAAAAAAATATTATTTGATAAGTGGAAGATGAAAAAATTTTTTAGTCAGTTTGATTTTTTGCAAGAAATTTATCCTTTCAATCCTTTTGTCATCATGTCTCAAAACACATAGAGTGCAGTGGCAAAGTGTTTCTGTATGATGGAGAGAAATAGTTTATATTTGAATAAAATGAACACTAAATATAAGCAGATGACTATAGAAATCATTGGATCTGCTTACTAGATAGTCAACTAAAACTAGTTAACTAGAGACATTAAATCCTTTTTCATCTAGAAAGCTGGGATATTTCTTTACAAAATGCTTTATGTTTCAAAGAGGATGCAATATGATCCCTTGGGTAAGTAAAGGCAAAAACGTCTTTGATTTGCCTGTTGCATAACTCCAGTATTTGATAATGCTATTGGAGTAGACATGAATGTCTGTAGGCAAAGCTAGATGTCTTTAGTCAAAGCAGAAGAAAGCATAGCCTGATACTGTTTCTCTGTCATAACTAAGGGTCTCTAGTTCTCAAATTGCTATAGCTGATTTACTTTAAAAAAAAAAAAAAAAATCTTATTTATTCACCACTATTTGAGAGTTAACTTGGAAAAAAACAACTTATTTTGAGATAAATGATATTATATCCACCATACATCCTTCCATAAGTAGAGAGTCAAATACCTTAAAAATCTGGGCACGGTAAGAAATATTTTCTCTACTACAGGCTTTCCAACAATGATAGCTAAAATCCAGAATAAACTGTTCTGGGATACTTAGGTGTTGCTTTTGGGTCAAATTTTTAACTGGAAGATGCAGATTGCATGAGATTTGGACCTGCAGGAATGGCTTTTAGGTGAAAATGCTTTCACACATTTATATTGTGCCTGACATTTTTGAGACTGGTTTCTTCCGTGAACTCTTAGATTATGTATGGAGGCTGGAATAAGATCAAGCTCATTCCCAGCATAAAAGGCATGAACAAGAGAAAATTACAAGTCTGTATTTTTGTGTAGCTGAAATATGGATTTGGCTTGATTGCACAGTCTTTATTCATATTAATAAAAACTTATCAAGGAAATCAAGCTACGAGTTTCAATAGCAGGAAAAAACCCCAATCCCAACCACAAAACAACCTAACAAAAAAACTCAATGACTACTGTGAATAAGTATTCATCCACAGAGGCAAGTTTTGCACAGTCTAGCCCAGCTAATAGTAAACGATTATAGACACTTGACTATCTTTTGTATGATTCTTAGCCAGAAAGCCTTGAGGAAAGAATACTCTGTTTTCTTTCTGGAGGAAAGAAGAAAAGCCAATTCTGATCAGCCTTATTTGCATGTCATTTACCCATAATTCCACCTGCTAGCTTTTGATTTTTTGATTTATTTGTGCCAGTGGGTGGTTTGGCACATTACTGTTCCCAGGAATAAGAGAGGTATAAAGCTGGTTTGGAAGCTACCTTTTCCTCTCAGCTGTGACAAGTGTAAACTCAGCATAGTTGAATGCTCTCAGCTGGCCCCACAAAAATGCTTTGGCACTTAAAGTACCATCAAAGTCCAGGATCCCGTTCAGTTTCTTGCTGCCTAACCTGCAGCTCCTTCCATTTTTTAAGAATAAAAACTTTTTGATATTTATCTAGGTACTTATATGTCTCCTTGTGGATGTTCCAAGAATTGCCCACACTCAGACTATGTTGCCCTTTAGGTACCTTGTTTGTATTTCAGACTTATAGATTTACAAGCTTGAACTGTTTTTTTTTCACTGTTTCATTGTGGGATCTGCTTGGGAAAATGTGCTGTGAGCACAATGGTTAGTTTATTAAAACATGGTGCGAGCTGATAGTGGATGCCTCCACTCCTGGGCACTCTCTTCTTCATCTTTAGCATTCTGGGTCTTCAACTAAATGTGCAATTGGATTGACTGAACAAAGAGGACAGAAGTAATGGAATTGTACCAAGAAATACTCTACAGCCTCCCACTGGAGTACATATCAAAGGATGGTGAGGTATAGGCTAAACCCTCAAAGAACAGAAAAAAGATTTCATCCCATATGCCAATTCAAGCTGCTGAATATAAAAGGAACACCTTTAAGAGCTGTTGGCGTACTTCACAGGATGCGTGTGTATGGCTTAGTGAGTTTTTGTAGCTGTGAATTGAAAATGGAAGAGGTTGTCTTCCTAAAGCCAGAGGTGGATGCCTAATTCACTTTGGTCATTCTTAAAGCTCTGCTTGAGAACGTTCTGTTCAGCCGTTTGATTTCCATGGCACTTTTTTGGGCAGCCAACTCTGCCCCTGGAGGTTGATTAGGGGCCTGACTCAGGGCTTTGAGGTACTCATCTTTGTGCAGCTAGCTGGCAGGTTTGTTTTTGTTATTTACCCCAAGAGAGAGACACACTGGGTCTTGGCTGATCTAGCTAAATTAACCTAGCGTGGCTTCATGTTACATGCATTAGGAACAATTGTAAGAGTTACTCACGGATCAAGTATAAAGGATTATACTGGAGAATCAGATTCCCCGTGTCCTCTAAGATATTCTTGTTGCAAATTTTAATTTTCATAAAAATAGTGCTTAATAAAATTATAGTTCCATAAACTTTCTATCTTCAACAGAATGTGCTGCATATAAATAAGTATTTGCTTTCATTTACATCTGTGTATTTTCTCCAATAAATGGTCAATAAATTTTTTTCAGGATGTCACTGGTGTTTGGTTCATGGTTTCTGTGGCAAGTAGGTTAATATGTATGTTAATTTGTGTAACTGTAGAAGTAATAGTGGATGAATGATAAAGAAATATTTCAAAAGTGAATGTGTTGCTTAATCAGATAACAACCTTAAATATTAATGAACAGTAAGAAAAAAAAGCCACACATAGACCAATTTTTCTGTGATCACATCTCATCCTGCTCACCCATTCTCCTGTTCCTACTGCTTTCTGAGTATTCACAAATGTTCTTAGGCTTCACATCACTTTGATCCTAAGTAAATGACACTAAATCCATTTCCTTAGTTTTAGAAATAATTCTTTCTGACAGGTTCAGTCTGCCACAGACTGGGAACTGACTGTAAGTTTTAAGTGGAATGGAAAATATACTTTTGTCGAAGAGAAAACTGCATGCACAGAAGGAAGTTACTTCTTTTTTAAAAAAAGTTCCTGGTTGTTCAGTGGTAAATCTGGCAATGTTCATTAATACAACACTGCATGTTTTGCTCATTTTACACCACTTGCCCAATGAGGAATATCAGGTTACAGCTCTTTCAACAATTTGACTCATTCATGCTTTGATGTGAGTACAACAAAACTAAGCAACAGCTGAGCAGGGATTTGTGCTGGTTGCTTTAAGTGATAGATGTGAGTGCACCTTAATCTTTTTCTGAATTTAGCTCTTCATTGCTAGTTATTTCAACTTGAAACGCTAGGTCTACTATTTGCAAAAGTACTGAACATTCTGTATGTAAGTTGATAGACAATCTATTAAAAAAAGAGTTTAATAAAATAGAATTGCTTTGAAAAAAACAGAGTATTTACCATACAGTACCTTGGCAATAGAAGAGCTACCACTTTTAGTTTCATCTCAATATGCCTTCATATATTGAGTGGACAGTTAAATAAAATAATGCCTGGAGTCACACAGACTGAAGAAGATAAAAAAGACTTCAATTTTTTCTGAGGAGGGATAAAGGGCCAATGGAAAAAAAAACCCCAATTACACAATTATGTAGTTAACTATTTCATAATATACTAGGAGGAGAACTGAAGTTGTTCAGGCATCTTAAACTTTGGCATTTCATAAGTTTAACTGGCAGCTTTCCAATCTGAAGTACAGTTGCACATTACAAAAACATAACAAAACATGCCAGTTATCGGGAATATGTTCATCAGTGTATACAAAAGTATAATTTTGATCTTCATGTCAATAATTTGCTTGATTGCTTTAGAACAAACACTGAGATTTTAAAAGACACTTTCATTATAGCTATGCTTGTGTATTTTAGAGGATGGATTTGATTTCAGCTTGAAAGTAGAGTTGGAAACAGGTGCTATGTACGATGATGAGTTGTGGAGGACCAATATTTCTCCGCTGAAAAGATGTAGTTGGTGAAGGGATGCATAGGCCAATGCCAGTTGTGTTCATTCCATGGAAATGGGAATGACTGTGAGAAAGATGTACAGATGGTCAAGGCATTTCAGCACAGGTGAGATTATCTTTTATATCAAACTGTGATCTGGGAGGCCTGAATCAGTATTTATACTATATATGAATGCCGAGGAGTCTGAACAGCTTGTTAGGAAAGAGTGACAAATAACCTTTGATGACCTTGTTGCTACTTGGACTGCAGTTCTGCTTCAGCAAGCTGGGTTACAGACAAAATGGATTTCTCCAAGCCATATGCATCCTTGGCCTCAGGAAAACACACTAAAGGCCACCTGTCTGACAAATTAATTTATTCCCCAACTTTTGCTCCAGATTGCTAATGATTAGTGTGATTTTTCAGTAAAATCATGTCTTAGCTTTCTATTTTACATTAATTTTTAAAAGATTATTTGGATACAAGTAAAAATGTTTGGCTTGATTTTTAACACAGAGCTTTTTGTTCCACTTCATTGCATTTTTATTGCTTCTGTTCTTAATTGTACTTTCATGTCCAAGAACACAGAAATAATTTTGTTAGCACCGTCTTGACCTAGTATTGGACATTGCAGTGTATGAAAAAGTAGGTCTATGTTCATGTCACTGTACAAGACTTCACTTTAGATACATGGCAATATCGTGGCTTTCACACACTTAATTAATTTACATTGTGCACCTATACAGTAAGCACTTATTATTTTCATTTGATAGCTGTGGAAACTGAGGCACACAGCAATATGTTGCCAGAATGTCTTTAGAAAGCTAGGGATTAAACCTAGGTCTCCTAATCCATCTGTGAGTCATGGTGCAGTCTGTCTAAGCAGACGGCTGTGCCCTGCATCAGCTGAATCTCCCAGCAGCTTTGAAGTGCATGATCCCTGCAACTTTTGAAGAATAACTTTTCAGAGAAAAAAATAAAAAGGTGCATTCATGAATAAGGATTGAAGGCCAAGGAAGGCACAAAAAAATATAAGGCTTTTCTTCCAGTTTATCCCAGAAGTAAAACAAAATATTGAACTGCTACTCCCTGAAAAACTGAATATGTCCATTTGGGACCCAGTTGTGTTTGGCTGTAAGGCACTTCCTCTGACTAGCAGAAGATGAAAAGTGCCAGAAGACTGCACAGCCTTTGTTTGTCCCTATTTGGTTGCTTAGAAGTCTTGTACATGGTCCACATAGGGATTATCACTGGCTGTTCTTAAAAAAAACCAAAAAAAAACCAACAAACAAAAAACCAACAAAATTGGCATCGTTTACATATTGTTTCCATTCCCCAACTAAGAGAGCCTCAGAGAAGTGAAGAATTGTATGCTGTTTTTTCCAACCAAAGAACAACTCAATTTAGCTTTTGTCACAAATACTTTCTCTCATATCCTTGTTTTCCATGAAATTTGCTCATTTGAGTACTGCTAAAATACATCTCTGCATTGCCTTCTGATTGCACAAAATCACAGTCTGAGGACCATGGCAGCAAAAAGGGCATGAGCAGGGTTTACTATATTCCAGTAGGTTCTGGACAAGGACCAGAGAGAGCTGGTATTTTAATGCAATTACCTTGAGTTAGACATTCTCTCTTATCAGTCTATTCTTTGCATTAGGCTATGATTTGGTTCTGAATAACGCTACATGTTTCAGTCACCAAAAAGCATTTTTTATTTTCCAAGTTACTGCTTTGGTTTAGCTGGTAGAAGAAGTCTGCACTCCTGAGGCTGAAGATTATCAATTTTATTTTCAATTCTGAATGCGTAAGGTTGCCTGACAAACATGCTGTTCAGAGATGGACCCGTATTCTTACAATGGTAAGGAGAGTACAGTTTTGTTTCAGAATTCTGTACTTCAGGGCAAGACATCCTATCTAAATGGAAAGGAAAATTAAAACCCAGAGTGCACCTTGAATTTCTCAGGTGGAAGGCCAGGTGCAGTCTTATTTTCAAAAAGTTGTAAAAATCTTCACATTTTACTGATTCCGCTGCTCAGCATTTCTACCACATAAAGTTACAGTATAATTTCACTGATCTGACACATCTTCCTTTGGGATTGGGCATAATGGTCTTTTTAGCTTTCAAAGTTTCTTTCTTTAGAATGATGGAAAGAGAAGCAGATTTTTAAATCCACTGCCATTTTAATGGAAAAATCATACACCAGCTGGTTCAAATTGTATGCAAAATGCAACATGTGTGACCGTGCCATTTTAGAAGGTGCTTATGTGATTTGCTCCAACAATTAATCAATGAAAATTAAGCAGTTTGGGAAATAAGTTGCTCGTTTTCAAACTTGAGGCTTAGACAGTCTTTCATTAAAACCCAAAAGCTCCAGAGCACAGTAAAGTTTGAAAGTTGCTGTCAGAGGCTGACACAAACATTTCCTGGGATGACATGTAGTGGCACCACAGATGCAGTCAAATGTTTTCCTATTTGTCCATCTGTATGGTGCACTTGTTTAATAATTTCACATTTCTGGGCCCAGACACTAGAGTCTAAACATTCCCAAATTTAGGCCACGATCTAAATAAATTAAGAAATTTGCCGATTGTCCTGTCTAGGTAAAGAGTCTCAAAAAACCCCTTAAATGATGCTACGATATGAATGAATAAAATTATTTACAGAGTCTGAAATACAGAAATTAATTTCTCAATTTCTTCTAAAGTGTGTAGTTTTTTATGAGTGGATCTCATTATCTAGACCCCATCTTCTCTGAATGTTTGTTTCATTCACCAGTCATCCCTTTATTTTTCATCAGGAAAATAGTTTTCATGAGATGGCTTGATCCATGGACACAGATCAGATGCAGATCTTTGAAAAGAGATATTAGTGTCAAAGAGCACTCCAGCTTTGATCTAACACTAAATCTTTTCTTGGTCAAATGATTGCCCGCCTCAGGAAAGGTAGTAAACTTCTGAATGTGTGAAGCAAAAACAGTTCTGTAAGGCTGTTAATATGGATCCCAGATGTTTTACATTGACATTTATTATCCAGAAAAAGTATAAGTCAGCAAAAACACAGGTCGTCTTTTTTGCTGTGACTATTTACATGACAGTAAGAGTGGATGACACTCCTGGAAACAGTGTATTTCTTACCCTGGTCTCTGGACCAATCAAACTGAAGGAAGAAAGGCAATTTTCTCATAATAGATTCTCAGTACTGTGTTTGTCTCTGGAATTATTTGCATATTCTCTACTCCTTATATTACACATATATATATATTAAAAAAAAAAAAAAAAAAAAACAGCTCATGGCTTAGAATGTGAATGTGTAAGTAAACATCTTGTTTTAATTTTAAGAGTGATTTTTGGAATGTGGGTAACCTTTTGGTATTTATTGCTTGAAAGTTAATCTTAACAAAATTATTGTATTGTTGTCCAAATTACTTTGCCAAAGGTTTCCAAGACATTATAACAGGGAGAAAGTGAATGTTTGTTATCCCATAACTATGTTTTATTAGCCCGTAATCTAAAGTCTATTTCACAACAGTAGATGATGATTTTTCATTGCAAGTAAATAGCTAAACAAATCATCTGCTGTGCAGTAGGATAAAATCTGTCATCTTCTCTTAAAAGCAGTGAGAGTATTTTGTCTGAGACCAGCTGGTGTGAAAGGCCATGATGGGAAGGTCTTTCGTCAACAGTTTTGAAAATAGAAAATGTTTTCATGAGGTCATGAAAGGAAGTATTGGTAAGTGGCAGGAAACATAGTGAAGCATCTACTTGTAATGAAGCAAATAAGACTGAAGCCATTAAAACTGACTATATTGTGTATCAAGCATGCATAGAGAAAGTTCTGCCTCTTTCAAACAAAAGACACTTAAAGAGGCTAAAAATAAATGTAAGTTGTGCATCAGAATAACACACTGTTTGAACCCTGAGGAAGACCAGGAGTGATAAAAAAATGTACATGTGAAATATTCTGAGGGAATCTTAAGAAAACACCTAGATATCCAGTACATGAAAGGCACAATATATTTTAACCACATCACTAATAATTTACAGTTTTCTGTGACTTTAAACAAGCACCTTAAACAGTACCTTGATGTAATAAAATTAATTTGTCTATAGCATATTTTACAGATTATTTTGAGTTGTAAGGAACCCACAGGGATCATCAAGTTCAGCTCTTAAGTGAATGGCCCATATGGGGATTGGACCTTCAGCCTTGGTGTAATTGGCATCAGGCTCAAATCAACTGAGCTAATATATATATAATACAATATGAAAAATTCCAGCTTCAGCCATGCTACTGATATCCTATTAAGTAAGGAAAAGGAAAAGAAAATAGCTTGAATTCTAGAGGTAGCAGTCTATGACTAACAAGTGGGAGACTTGAGAATGAAGAAATTTATTCAAATATCTCTTAAGGTCAGTACAAACATATTGGTTTAGGAAACATTTGAGAAAGTAATCAAAGGGACAATTTTAGAACAAGTTAAAAGAAAAACACAAAGATAAATTATTGTTTTTTTTCATGGAATTCTTGAATGCATTGTAACAAGTATCATCCTTTTAGATGACTCCTTAATCCATTATTTCCAATTAAAAAATAATGAATCAAATCACCATCCTGCTTACCAATATTTATTGTACAAAACATCTTGATATATGTTCTTTAAATACTTAGTCAAAATAAATTTGAATTTATACACAACAACAGGCTGAAACATCAAGAAAGAACTCTTCATTATCCTGAACATGCTATTCAGCAACAATGTCAGCAGACTTAACATTTGTTTTTTGTCTTCATTAACATTAATGCTTTTTTCTTCTTTTTCCCCCAGGGAAATCATCAATCCATAATCCATTTAAATACTAGCAAAATAGCACACAGGAACAGCATCTTAGCTTGACCACCTCTAGAACATATATGGAACTTTTTCTACCAGAGTATGTTTCCTCTTGGTAATGGGAATACCTTTGAATTTAGCAATTCATCTCTCGTTTCCTTATAGGATTAGTAGATGCTTTGTTCAGGCATTCATGTAAGGTCTATCAGATTTGTATCAGATGAACAGAATAAATCTAATGGCCCTATTTAAAAGTATCCTTAAGACTTTATTTTTCAGTCATATCTACCTAAGAATCCTTACTGACAATACAGCTGCTCATAGGATGATTTTTCTAGCATGTTGACCAACACTATCTCATACTGAATCTGTCCATCTGCTGTATCCTTCTTTGAAATAATAGTATTGTAAAATTAAAATATCTAAATGACAGAATAATCTTTTGTGTGCATGTGTATTGTCTAGCACATTCAAATCCTTCTCAATGATGATAAGTGCGTTCCTTCCTTTCACTATAATAGCATTGTGATGGATTTCACTCCTCTGGAAAACATGTATCAAAAGTAACAAGGGATGGCATTATTTTTTCCTCTGGTAGTTGAGATAAAACAACAGTGAATTGTGTTTTCTTGAATTACCCAGTTGTAAATATGATTTCTAGTCTTCTGAAACAGAAAAAAAATCTGTTTGAAGAAAAATAAAACAACCAAGGAATTTGAAACCCTACCTCTAATCATCTAAAACTCTGATTTTCTTTCATCACAAATTGCTGATAACTGTTTCACTGCCATTAACCAATAATGCTCCATAAAATCACTGCAAATACAGCCAAATAAAGAGGTAAACTTAATTCTGTTTAGCACATTTTGTTCATACTCCTCCATGGTCACAAAAACCAGGCTATAATTCTACTGTGCCATGCATAGTAGGTGTTTTCCCAAGAGTCCACAGACTTGTGTAACAAGACTACACACACCCTTGTACACACACTCTGCAAGGATGTGGAGAAACATGACATACAAAGAAAGAGGAACACTGCTGCTAGAATTAGAGGTAGAAGGAAGTGGAATGGGGAGAAAAGCACGCACAGGACTCCTGGTATTACAAACTGGAACTCATTCTAACAAACAACGTGAATTAGAGTCCCTCTAGACAGCTGCATTTAGAAAAAGGAACCTGAGCTGCAAACTGTGGGATTAGTTCTGTAGTTAGACATGTAGTGCCAACAACTCATGCTTTTGTACTCAGCACTGAAGACTTCTATGTGAGTGTGTACAAAGAAATAGTGTCTTGAAAGATGTGTCTGTTTGGGATTTTAAAAAAAATAAGGTATGATGTTACGACTGATGGATGGTATTCCCTCTTTGTCTGTTCAGTTTGCAGAATGTTACATTCAGTTAGAAAGATGTTTGTGGGCAGCAGAGATGAAGGCTGCCAGTTTGCCTTGGATGCTACTGAAGTGAAAACACCTAACTGTGAGGAAACTCCCCCAGCAGGAAAGGGAGATTGCTGCATCTCCAGTTATTGGGCAAGGAGAGCTGGGATGAGGCAGTGCCTGGTCTTTGGTATGAGGCAGGCTGGGAGTGAGGAAGATGGCAAGCTTGCAGCATGAGGACAGGTGGAAACCTCCAATCAGCAAGACAGTTAGACTTCCAAAAGGACAGAAAACCATGTCTTTATCTAAAGGCCCAGAGGAGGCCGAGTGTGGTTTGTTTAAATTTTGGAAATTACAGAAAAGTGCTAGACTGTGAGATAGGATGACTGGCTTTGCAAGGATTCCTGGGAGAAAAAGGTGTTGACAACACCTATATATTGATCCATCCCCAAAATGAAACGTTATAGAGTCTATATTCTCATAATCAATAGCATTAGGTATTTAAAGGTCTTCAGTTATTTCTGTGACAAAAAACTGTGGCTAATTCAAGGTCCCACAACTGATACAAAGATTTCTCTTTCTTTAGCTCATTTCAGGGAAGGAAAATTATGCTGATGCTTTCTAATACTTTAACTAAAAGGGCAAAGCAGAAAATTGCAAGAGAAGCTAACTGCTGTCCATTCATCTTCCATCATACTTTAGACTGTTGCTTCACAGTCCTCTGGTTCTGCGCAGCAGCTAGAAAACAATTTTCTTGTGTTTGTTCTTTTTGACAGGTACACAAATTCCTGCAGTGCGTGTCTAGTGCCTCTGTTAGCAAGGACAGCAGCTTGTGGCCAATATGAGTTTTAAAAGTCAAAAGCTCTACTCCAAAGATTTCTGTCCGTAGTGGTGACATGGTGTTTTCTAATTATCATGAGATGCCCAGATGAATTAAATGGCAAGAACTGGAATGGCCTAAAATTAGGGGGGGTTTACATGAAAAAACTTGGGGGCTTTTTGTTTTTTTTGTTTTTTTTAATCCCCCCCTTTTTTAGTTCGCCATAGCTAAAACAAAAACAAAAGTAAGAATTAAAGACTTTTGAGAAACCCTTTCTTCAAAGATGATTTAGTAATCAACACTGCTTCCCAAGATTTTCTTTCCAGTTGTTTGGAAGCAATTTTTTGAGAAGGCCAAGACCTGGCCTGAATGGTAAGGTGGTTTGACATTGGCTATCTTCTAGACTCCTACTTGCTCTCTCACTTGCCCTTTTCAATAGGTCAGTAGATAAAAGAAGATGACAAAGCTTATGGGTCATGATAAAGAGATCACTTACCCATAACTGTTGTGGGCAAAGCAGACTCAACTAGAGTAAAATTAAACTAAATTTCTGCCAGTTAAAATAGAGCAGTGTAGTAAGAAACAAAGACAAATAGGACTAGCGCCTCTTCCTCAATTTTTTGTTTTTTTGGTCTGGGCTCATGTTTACTCCTTCACTGCCAATTCCTTTACCACCACACCATCCAGGCAGGCATAGGGAGGAGGGTTGAGGAATAGGTGTTCCATTCATAATTTTTCTCTCTATCTCTCCTTTTTTTTCTCACACTTTCCCTCTGCTCCAGGATGGATCCTCCATGGGCCGTAGTTCCTGCCAGAAGCCCGCACCTGTGTGGGTTCTCTGTGGGCTGCAGTTTCTTCAGGGCATGACCATATGCTGCAGCGTGGGGTCCTCTGAGGGCTACAGGGGAATTGCCTTCTTCTCTAATCTTGTTGTTCACAGAGCTATTTTTTTATACATTTTTCCTCACTCATCACTGACTAGACATGCTATGCCCTTTCTTGAATGTTTATGCAGAGGCAAGACCAGCTTGGCTGGTGGGCTCAGCTGTGTCCTGAGCTGGGTCTGTTGGAAGGAGCAGCTGTGTCCAGCATGGGACATCCCTGATCTTTTCACCAAACCAAAGTCTCTGCAAGAGGAAGACCACAAAATATTTAAGGCCTCTTTTCAGATTGCCTGCTTCCTGATTAAGGTTGACACTATATCTAATTTTTAAAGACTGATGTGGTCTCAAGAAACATCTCGTGCCTGACAATGTTTAATAAAAGACATTCTATGAATTTTGGAGCAAAAAGTTTCTTTGGAGGTGAACAAAGATGAGCAGAACACACTGGCCTGATGAGAAAGACATTAGGAGCACAAGTACCAACACATTGTGAAGTTGCACACAAAAAACTGCAGAAGATCTCCTGGTCCTCCCTCTACTTCTTTCTTAGAGTATAGAATAACTTGAATATAGTTTGGTCTTCAACTCCACTGGGATTAACTTAAAAATAGAGGTATGATTTATGTAGAAAGTCTGCTAGGTACAGAGTTCTCTCAGAAACTGATATATCTATGCTGTAAATCCCCTTCAGGCCATGAGAGAAAAGTAACAACAGGGTAAGTATATATGATGTTTCCCCAGTGTGCTTTTTCTTATTCAGCTTCATGTTTTTATCAGTTTAGAAACATTCTGTGGATTTCTCTTGAAAATGCTTACTGGTCTTCTCTTGAACTCATTTATGGTTTTTGATCTTTAGCATTCTTCAATGAAGAGTTACAACTATTTTCCTTGTTGCCCAAAGAACTACCTTCTTTTTTTGTTTGTTTTTAAATTCAGGCATAAATTTATAAAGCTGCCTTAAAAAAATCCCAACAACCACTCTTTATTAGAGGGACATGCCAGAACTTCTGTTGAAAGATGATTAAAAAATCTTCCAATTTCCAATCTAAGTATATTCATTGCCAATTAATTCCCATTTGTTTTGTGCTAATTATCTGATAGTTAATATGGTGATTCTTTGAGAAACACTCAGTACGTCCCTACTCAGACATAATTTTGTTAGACTAAACAAGCCAAACTTTCCAGCATGTGCTCACAAACCATTTTTTATTTCTTTATCTAGCTACTCTGTACCTTTTCTGGTTTTAATTAATGATTTTTGTAAATTAAAACAGAAATGGAGAAGAGAAATACATCCAGACCTTTGCCTCCTATCTCTGGAGGTTCTTTTTTTGTATTTTATGCCTTTATGTTTCTTTTAACTCTGACAGACCAGAATACTCTGTGTGGCTGGTGGTAGTACTGCTCCTTTTTCAGGAGATTTTCCATTAGAGATGTTGAAGAAATTAAACACTAGATTTTCATTTACCCAGAGATCTGTAAATAGTTTTGGTCTTATAATAAATGAAGGCAAGAGTACATGTATAATATGCAAGATACAACCTTCAAAGAAAAAATCAGTTGTAGTTAGAGACAGACCTCAGCCCTACCCATGTGTCTTGGTAAACTTTGGAGCAGCTCCAAGTCCAATGCCAGTCCTGAATTTTGTAGCTCAATCGCTGCCAAGACACAGGGAGAACAATGCCATACAGGGCTCAGAGAGCAATGTGGCATCTGAAGTCTGCCACAGGTTCCCAGAAGTCTGGGTCTATCAGTGTTGCTGGCACCCACAGGTGTCTATATGAATGTGTCTGTCTGTGTCTTTATTTCTATTTTAAACTCCTGTTTCCCCCCCTGGGGCAATTACCACATTGACGTCAGAACATTGCCCAGCACCTCATTTATGTCTGAGAAGAGAGGGGAACAGTGTTGAGAAGAGAGCTCAATGGAAAAAATAATATTCAGTGTGTGTTAAAAGCATTGAGGGAGGAGGAGTAGGTGGAAGAGATGGGAAATTTTAAGTCAGTGTATTTATGTTATCCTAAATACCAAAAAACCTGGTTATTTTGGATATGAATACTGCATTAGCATCTGAGAGTATAGTTAGGCAGAGGTTTTGGAATGTCTGAATACCTGATTATACATGAAATAGCTTGAAGGATGTTTCTCGTTATTTTATTCTTCATTTGTCAATTTTCTTTCTGCCATTAATCAAAAATCATGATAAACCTCTGATGCCTTTTTTTCTTTCACTCCATGTGCTTTTCTTAGAGTAATCACTCCTAACTTTGGAGCAGATATTAGATATTTATAGAACTCCAACTTGTTAGTCATAACATCATGTACATAACTGAAACTGTTGTGAGCTCCAGATGGAGGTAGACAGTATCTTGTCCAATAAACTCTGGTGTTAATGCACCAAATAGGCAATCCATGCTCATCATATGACTTTGAGTCAGAGAATGACAGAATGGAGCTGTACTGTGTGTATATCTTAGAATTCAACACTCAGCGTTCCACACATTGTTTTTAGTAGACCAGAATGACTTTTAAGAGATTTTTACCATCTCTGTGACCTAAAGCAATATAGGCAAAACACCATGTTACACAGCATAAAAACTGTAGTCCCTTTTACATCTTAATTCATTTTTATTTCCTACTGAACTTTTTTATCCATTTCTATCCCCATTTCCTGTTCTTTTACTTCATTTATTTCCATTTAACTCTTCTTCCTTTCTAGTCCTGCAGTCCAGTGGGCATGTTTGGCTTTCATTTCTTAACAAAAAACTTTTTGTTCTGAGGAGGCTGATAGACCCAAACAACTTAACCAATAAGGAAAGTACATTATTTATTCCTATTTGAAGATTTTTTGGTTTAAAAGCTGGTCATAGAATTTGGAGAGACTGGCTTCATGCTTTCTGAAGGCTTGTGGTTGGCAATATTGCATGGACCTTTTCCAACCTTGTTCATCTATAGAGAGACTGAATAGAAAAACAGTCTTTATATTCCTTAAATCTTGAACATTGCTCTCCAATACAGCTGGCTGATATTTTCACGGAAAAATTGAGTTTTGTTAACTTTTTTTTTCTTTCACAAAGAAGAAGGGAATTTCCATCCCTACCTGGTTCTACAGTCTTTTGGATATCCTGAATTTCCTGCTCTTCAGTTAAAACCAAAGCAAACTTTCTGGATTTTTATTTTATTGGTAAAATTGTGAAATAACAGCTTTTAATTTTGTTTGAAATGTTGTGGGAAGCTTGTTATTCACCAAACCTGTAGAATACTTATCCAGTGTTCCCTTAATTAGTCTAATGTGATTAAGACATGATTCTTCACACTACAAACAACTGACAACTCAGGAAAAAGTAATATGCTCTTAAAAGGTCGACTTGACTCCCAAAGCACAGTGCTTTGCTGAGGGACATTGCCCTCTGCAGCCTATGCTCACCAACAGCAATTTGATGATGGCATCATTCTGGGGCCTGGGGTACAAGGGAAGCTTAGCTTTACTTTCATTACACTAGCTCTATTTAACCTCAAGTAGAGTTTTGTTGTTGTTGTGAGGGGTTTGGGGTTTTTTGTTTCTTTATTTGTTTTCTTACTTGAGGGTTTGGTCTTTTAGAAAAGAAAAAGGTGTGTAATGTGTAACAACGTAGCAAAAGTCAATAGACACCATTTCTTCAGTTAAAAATAAGAAAAACAATCATGCCTGCCTGCTTTTCTCAGTCAAAACTAGCATTGTCCATCAGGTGTGCAAGGAATTCAGTCAGTAGCACTAAATCCTGAGACTCTAGCTGGTTAGGTAACCTGGCAGCCAAGTGTTGGAAACATCCAAACATGTCTCAAACACATCATGAAGGAGACTGATTTACTGCTTTCCCTGCAGCCAGAGCTTGTTTCCATAGAAATAGCTTTGGATTGCTTCCTGGTTTCATGAGTCCTTTATATGCCACTGGTACACTGTGTCATGGCATAAGTGAAAAACATGTAAAGACCTGATTCATCTCTCCCTTGTAAAAACTTTTCACTGCTGCTAATCAAGAAATGTGATTGAATTATTCCTGATCTGCAGAGCAGTTCCTCTTAGTGGACTAATATTGCTTATTTTCCTTTAAGGAGATGCACATAAATTCTATTGCTTGCAATATATTCATAAGAAATGAATATAATTTTTTTTTTTTACATTAAACTGAATTTCTTACAGCAAATAATTTTGCATTTTTGCATATAAAAAAATGCTACCATTTTATTAGTAACTTGGAGCTATGCAATCCTATTATATTCAGAATAATAATGACAGCTAATGTTAGAAACAAGAATAAACATTTTTCACTGCATTGTTTTTCTTTACCCTTTTTACATAATATAAAAGTTTTATTAATCATCAAAATGCAACATTCAAACTTATTAAGAAAAGAAAAACATCTTCATGTACTAGCTTGGTAGTTTCTTATGCATAACTAATTATTTAATTCTGAAATTTCCAGTCTGCTTGCAATGAGTTTGTTAAACCTATAGTCCTTCACTTCATGAAAGCTGTCAGAAATGCTAAATACAGCAGTCCACACTGAACGAGGCAATGCCCTATCAACTTACAGCAGATGTCATTATCTTATTTATTTTTCAGAAAAATAAGGCTATGATGATTGGATAAATCTGGCATCATGCTGATAAATATGTAAAATGGTGGCTATAATTTCTTGATAGGCAGAATAATAAAGTATATACCGAAGATATACGCTTATATTATACCCTTATAATTTTCTTATAATTATTTTGGAACTGTGATCTATGCTAATAAAAAAGAATAATGCTGGCATATGAGATGCTAAAGATTTGCAGCATTCAATGCCTTCAAATTCAAAATGTCTGCTTCTCCTTTTGTATGGTTTTTCTGGTGTTACGTGCTAAGGTTGCTGAAGGCCCACCTGAAAGCACTTTTGCACATGCCTGTTCCATACCTACTTACTAAAGTTCTTAAGCACATTCTTCAAATCCTCTTAAAGTCAATAGGAATTGCACATATACCTAAATAGTGGGATGAGTTTGAAAGGACAGTTCTTTCTGAGAGGAGATCTTGTTCAAAAATTAATATTTAAAAAGAAATTTCTCTGGGTTTGAATTGACTTAGGTTTGTCAGAAAAACATGTTTAAATAAAAAACCCACTATGTCAGATAACAAGGAGTTGATAGGGAGATTGTACTGTGTATAATAAATCTAAAAATAATCCTCTCCTTTCAGATAATTGAATTTTTGGTCATAGTTCTGCTCCATTGGGAAGAATGTTGATGAGAAGCTTTGATGGAAGGTATTAACCAAAAGTTGTAAAATCACAGTAATGAGAATAGTTTTTATTTCCTGTTTCAATGATCCTACCACCATATGGAAGCTAGCTTCAGTTATGCTGTTCTACATGAGGTAAAAGAGCATCAGGATCACAAAAAAGACCTGGGACAGGATTTGTTGTGGATGAAGTCAATTGAAAGAGGAACTGGTCCTTCCTGAATAAGGCCAAATAATTGCAGGTAAAAAATAATGGAAGAAAATGTCTTCCCTGTATTTTTGTCTTGTATCCATTTAATATTCATGGACAGTGGCTTCATGAGAATTACTCCTGCTTCTCTTTAGTTATTGTGTGTTTGTTACCTTACTCTCTGCTGCTTAAAATGGCTAGAATGCTGCTTTGTACCAAAGTACACTATACAAATTTGTTGATATGTTTACAGTACAGATTGATCTGTAAATGGGATGTGAAAGTGTTCTACCAAACTATTAAAATAATCCAACTCTGTCAGATTAGTCAATTTAAGACTTTGAAAAACATGGATTTATTCCTTCGTTAAACTCAAAAGTCACGTGAATCTTCTTCATCATCTCCTTTGTACTCGGAGAAATTTGTCTCCCAGGCAATCGTTAATTTTATCTAGGATTTATTAGGTCTACAATTCATGTCTGATCATCCAAGGAAGGATCGCGAGAGACAAGTAACTGTATTTCCAGAGCATTTGGTTGGTGAGGCACTCCTGATTCTACGCATTCCTGGCTGAGGCACTGAAGTGTTTCAATATAAATGTAACACTAATGGTGAAGGGAGAATAGGATTTGGATTTGCATTCAAGAATAATATGGAAAAAAATAGCGATTCTGACAACCAAAGTGGACCAAAAAAAGGATAAAGCTCTCCAATACCTCAACACAGAGTACCTCTCTTCTGAAATATCTACAAGTAAATATGTCCATGTTTGTCTCTAAAGCAGAATATGTTGAGCAATATTTCATGCATGTGACTGTTTGCTATTGTTTTTCAAGCAGCAGCGAAGCTGTTTTATGTTGTTTGTAATGCTTCTTTTAGCAGAAGGCAATTTTTCAGATGTCTGATATCTGTCACCAGAAACATTCTCTGTGCATTTTAGGAACTGTAGAGATGTAGCCCCAGATTAACCATTTCCTTAATTTTGGGATATCTGTTGAATGTCCATTGTACTTGCCAAACCATATTTAGAGAACAGAGTAAAAAAAGATAGTGTGGTTAGGGAAAGAATTTTGAAATGTAGTTGCATTCCACATTGGGGAAAAAAAAAACCCAAACCCCAAAACAGAAGCTTTGATGCATTGATGAAAGGGAATAGCATCCTTACTCCAAGGCAGTCTGTCTAGTGGTCTGCCCCCAGCAGAGATCACAGAAGCCCCAGTATTTCAAATCACACACAACAGTCTGGCAGACAAGTTTGCCAAGAAAGTAGGAAAACCTGACAGACAAGTTTTATAGGGTTCCTGTCCGGATTCCTTTTTTTGAATTTTATCACTGTCTCTTTCCATAAATCTTTATAATTTTGATTACCTAAAAACTCTGAGGAAACAGAAATTTTGTTCAACTGTACTTTCAGGTAGTGAGATTCTTAGAGTTTATTCCTATTGTTCATGCTCACTATAACGTTGTAATTTCATTAAAATTCTGATATTATGAAGACTTGAACAAGGAGTAAATTAAGGTGATCTTCCAAAAAGAGTAGAAATTGTGCTGAAACTTTAAGAAAAATTTTACTATAAATGTGGAATGAAAATATTTGGATACTGTTTTGGTAAAAAAATAGTTGCTGCCAAAGCCTAAATATGTGACCAAATTTTGTCTTTGTAGATATAAGAGTACCTGAAAGAGCAAATTTAACTGCAGAAATAAGTATTTTGTGAAATATGTATGTTCTGAAAATACACTGAATTCTTGCAAGAAGAGAAGAACAAGTATGAAAAGCAGGGCTGAGTGAGACTGAGTGCTGGGAAGGAAAAGTGTTCATGTGCAAACCCTTCTGCACTGAGATTCTCAGACATCCATTAAGCCTTTCTGCTGTTTGCTGTCACCAATAGCAGCAGCAGTAACCAAGTAACATCAACAGAAATGATAGAGATCCTTCTTTATTTTTCCCCAGGGAGTGTATCCTCTCTGGGAACCCTTAGCTTTAAGAAGTGCTGTATTTCCAATCCTTTTTAGCTGGCGCAGTTATTGCATGAGCATAAGCAATGTGCAAAATAAGTGTGAATAATTCCTTTTCTTTGTGTAACAGCAGATCCTGATGTGCATTTATTTTGTTTTTACAAGGAAAATAAGCCAAGGGGTTTGCAAAAGCCCAATACCAGGTGGTGGTTTTATAGCTACCTACTGCACATAATGGTAATAATCCATATTGATAGTTTAATATGGAAATATTGTTGTGTCCTTTTAAAATGCAGTAACTATCATATTTTACAGACAAGTTAAAGAATTTATTGGGAATATAATCATTACGTGCACATGCCAAACTGGAGCAGGGGAAAGGGAAAGGGAAGACAATTTAGTTTTCAGGCAGTTCAGATAGATGGGTTGCCAAGAAGCTAGAATACTTAATTCACATAGAAATACGTGCACATCCAAGGGCTTTGGAGATGCAGAAGACACCTCATAAACCTCTATACTTATCCTGCTTGGAGCACAATGTTTCCAAGTTCTGTAAGAGACTTTCTTATGTGCTGGTGGGAAGGTCATCACAGCGTCTTGGAAGAAGGAGGCTGTTAAAGCTGACTGTTTCACAGTCTCTCTGGAAGAGTGAGATTAGCAGCACACAATGCACACACGCAATTAGGCCCATAAATAAAGCAGAAGTCCCAGTTTGCATCGGAAAGATGAGTACTTTTAAACGTTGTGTAGAAATCCTTCCTCTTTGATATTTGCCATGCAGAAGGCAGTATCAATGGCAGGAACTCTGTGAGGTATAAGCTCACTGGAAGCTGCTTCTGCTTCTGGCATTTCACCAAAGCTGGATGGGTGTGTGCATTTCACGAGTGAGGACTTCTTTCTTTCTTTATGTTTTTAATTATAGTAATGTTTGGCTGCAACATGTACTGAAGCCAGGGCTGAGATGTTATATGACCAATTGAACAGGATATTCCCAGCAACTTAGGGCAGTTTAACATTAATTAGACCCATCAAATTGTATTATTATCCTATTTGGCTGTGATTTTCATGGATTTCATTATTACTTCAGAGCCATTCTGTTTCTGAATACAAGCCTGTGTGTCATGAGTGAGTCCATCAATTCAATTGTGAATGTCTACGAGGGCTGGCACCTTGTGGTTTAGATACAGGTTTTCCAACTCCTTTTGGTTACTATGAACAAATATATAGACTGAGAGAAGCAGAAACTAACCATGATATATTTTACAGTCCTCACACCTTTTGGTCTGAGAAACTGTCACCCACGTTTTGTCTGCATTTGTTAATGTACTGCTGTAGTAAGGTTGAAGAAGTAAAGAGAGCACAAGCATAGCAGTACAGCACACACACTTCTTGTCCTGTTAATTGGGGCTAAACTCTAAAATCCAGATTGGACTCTTCTATCCTTATTCCACAGACTAAGTTACCCCAGCAAACAATATTTTTGAATATAATTTCCCAGCTTTTGGGTATCATGTCTGTCAGAATAGAAACTCAAAGGGTCTTTTGTTTTCATCTTCTGTATAGAGTATTTAGTCCTTTTAGAATTACTTGGTAGCTGTTCTTCTGCCAATACTCTACTGGGTCTTCACTGAGGAGCCAATATATCTGAGGAAGAAACTGTTCTTCCCAGTGATGTTTCATCTCAGCTTCTTGACAAGATACATTTAGATTTTTCCCCTTTTTCTTTTCTTTTCCGTGAATAAATTATTAGGTACTCCTTTTCATTTCCACTAGTGGAAAAATAGGAAAACAAGATGGTTACTATTTCTGGCAATCTGGCTATGACTGCACTTGAAGAAGTATTACTGCAGATATTTTCAGGATTTAATGGTTTAGGTTTTAACTAAGATGCAGGTCTTTTGGAGATGCAGGAACTAGATTTTTCAGGGACAATGAAAAATTTCATGTTGAGCATCTAAGACAAGTAACATTGATAAGAAAACCTTTTCATTAAAATTATAGTGCTGATGTGAGAACACAGGCAGAATGGTTAATGGAAAGAAAGATTTAGAAAACTATGCACAGAAGGAAGGAAACAAACCTCTAACAGATCAGTATGCTCAAATAGTGAAAATAAAGTATTATCTATCTTACTTCTAAAAGAAATGACTCATGAAAACAGTCCTGTACCAAGCCTAATCAATAAATATAGTTAGAGTGGAGTAATACTCTATACTCTCCAATGTTCTATAAGTAATTAAAAAGGAGGTTGGAAAATTAAATCTCAGCAGTTCTAGAGATACTAATCACAGCAAATCAAAGAATAGTCTGAATTGGAACGGAGCCATGATGATCATCGAGTCCAACTCTTGATTTAATGGCCCATACAGAGATTGAACCTTGATGTTAGTGGCACCATGCTGTAACCAACTGAGCTTTCTCAGGGTATAACAAGACCTCTCTGCAGTTTTAAAGAAACGTAGAATAAAGGCCCTGGTTATGCATGTAAAATTGTGTTAAATACACCCCAAGTTTGTTAAAGGTAAATCATACCTTTGATATGATCATTCTTTGATTAAAAAAACCTACCTTTCCTGATAGAAAAAAAAAAAACAATCATTATCTCTCACCCTTCTTAACACCCCATGAACAAAATGCTGTGTTTTTTGGAAAAGATTGTGATTAAGACAAGAATTGCAAAGAAGAAAAATTGCGTAAAAGAAAAATTATGTTTTGTGTTGAAAGAGTAATTTCAGTCTGAGGAAGGCTACTACTACCATCAAATTTGAAAGTGATTTCTTTCAAAATGCTCTTTATGAAGACAGAAAAGGGAGGAGTGGGTGAAAGAAACACATATAGAACAATTTTTATTTTCTCTAAATACTAAAGAAAGGCAGTTAGCCTAGTAATTAAATTTATGAGTTCTTGATTTATGCCTGTTGCTTGCATTATGCTCTACTCTGCAATATATTGTTTCTTTTCTTTGACTGCTGTATTTCATATGAGCAAACCATCCTCTGAACTTCAAAAAGAATATTCATATAATTTAACTTCTATTAAAAAGGAATATTAACATCATTTAAAATATTTAAATATTTTGTTTGAAGAGTCCTTCACATTGAAGAAAATTTGCAAAATTTGATGTCTATAAATGCTAATGCCTGGGGTAATTACCTTAATGTTTTCCTCATACTGAGTCTTCAGGATGAGAAGAACCTGAATTTCTTAGTCAGATCTATGAAATTGTTTAAACTACTCTTTTGGTATTTAACAAACTACTGTTTTCTTGGAAGTCACTTTATTTCCTTTAAGAGTGAAAAGGATAAGAAAAAGTTATTTATTTTGGTATACATTTAAAAAAGTAGAGAGAATAATGAGCAAAAACATCCCTATCTAAAAGCTCTGCAACATGTAATAAAGCCTGAATGCAACAAAGAAATGTAATAATATTGGCAGCTATACAAACTGCTTAATTAGAGATTAAATCAGACTCAGAGGTTCTCACTGTGGCAAATATCACTGGAACTCCAGATAGCAATGGAATGCTTGATGAAAGAGATGTAGAGTTGTAAAATTGATCTATTTTTACTCTTTCAATCACTTCAAGGAGAAGGATCTATTTACAGAACTACAAAATCATTGAATTATATAAAATGGACAGGATCTAGGGAGGTCTGGGAAGATGCATACTTTTGCTCAAAGCCAGCTAGAGCCCAGACAGCATTTGTGCAGGAAAATCCTGAATATCTGCAATGATGGAGACTTCACAGTCTCTGTTGAAAATGGTTTTTAGTATCTGACCATCTTCATGGTAAGTCCACGCCCCACCCCTCCACCCCACTTCCTGCTGCTCTCTCAAGTCCGTTTCCTATGTCCTAGAAAGGACATTTAATAATATTGGCCCCTATATTTATCCCTGAGGGATGCTCCTAATAACCATCCAGACTTCATATTGTGGATCACAGGACACTGAGCCTAGTGATGCAGCCAGTTTCCTCAGCCCCTTCCACTTATCCAATCCATATATTACCAGTTTTGCCCTAAGGACACCACGGGAGGCTCTGGCAAACACCTGACTTGAGCCAAGGCGTCCAACCCTTCCCCAGCTGTACACAAGCCAGGCAGCAATCACTTTGAGCAGGCACTGTTTGTGCCAATCACTTGACTGCAAGTCTCCCTTGACCTTCGTGTTCTCTGCCATCTCCCCCTTGCCTGAGCACAGCGAGTAACCCGGGTCAGCTGATACCTGCATGAAGGGATTGATGCCAAGACATTCTAGTAATCCCCCAAAGAGCTTGCATCCAGGCCTTTTCTCTCTCCAGCAGATATTGGGATGGTGGAAGTCTCCTATGAATTCTAGGTTTTGTGATCATGAATATCTTTCCAAGTCCCTAAGGGAGGCTTTATTTCTTGCTTCTTTCAGATACAATGGTCAATAGTATATATTCCTAAATATTTATTTCCAAAAAAGTCTGCCAGGATGTTAATTAAAAATACAAACTGAATGGAAAATGATTTTAGAAGTTTTCAAGAGTTTTGAATAATCCAAATATTTCTCTTTACCTGAATTTTGCCAAATATTCAGATAAAATACAAGCTCTTCAAATCATTCGTTTAACAAAACTTTGACCTGTCCAAATCTGCACTAACCTAGATTTTCTGAACACATTACATGGGGTGGTTGTTTTCATTGATTGTATGAAATATTTTGTATAAAATATTGGTTATGAGGTTTTCTTTCTGTCCTTGATCAAAAGATGCTGTTGATGCTGTCATGTAAAAACTTTTTATGTTGCTTCCAAATGTCTGGTACTATTGATATTAATACAACACAACAAAGAAAGAATCAAGATACATTGAAAAGAATTAGTTTGAGCCACAAGAATGGTATTTCAGACCAGGATTTCCTGGGTAGACTCTATGTGAGTAAAACTCTGAATGAAAATTATGTTTATTTAGACATAGTCTAAGAATTATCAACTTGTTCCATCCATGACAAACTCTTACCCCATTAAGCTTTATGCAGGGCCCAAACCACTGGAAAAGAATGAAAATAGCTTTCTTTTTCTATATTGAAATAGGACAATCAAGAAATGAAAAGAGAACAGAAAGCACAGAGGAACTTGAGAGGAATCAAAACTGGCATATATGCTTTTTATGAACTAAGTTATTTAGGGATTCATGATGGGCCTATTGCTCAAAGACAGATAATTTTGCACAAACTTATATTATTGCTTAAGAACTTATAAATTTCATGCTGTGACATGAATACAAATAATATCTGTGTTTAAAATCATAACAAACCTAAAGTGATGCTCTGAATTTCATTCCCCACACTAAACTGTATTTCAGTCACACTTTTGGCTAAATTTTTATTGATTTCCTTTTGCTCAGGTGGATAAAATATTTCCTCACTTCACCTGAGAACAGTGATGGTAAAAATGCCAAAATGTTTGCTTTGTATGCTAGAAAATCATGAAATGAGATGTTCAATGGTTTTTCAAGTACTGGTATTTGCAGAAAACTTTAATGTTTTGACAACAAAAAATCTCTATACTGAGGCTAAAAGGATTAAATATGTCAGAATAAGATACCTCCTATTGGCAGAAGGCACCTTTAGGATATGAATTATGCTTGTCACAAAATCTGTGCATTTGCCAGATTCTTCCATGCCAGAAAATTTCTACTTCCTCATGAAAGTAGGCACAATAAATCCAAAAGATAACACACAGAGAAACTGGTCAGAAAAAAAAAAAAAAAGAATCTGAATACTGGTTGCTCAGAAATTAATGGAATACATTTAAAGCAGTCCTGGCTCTGATTTTAGCAAGACTCAGGATTTACATGTGGAGTTTTCTTTCACAGTAAAATCTTTGCTTGGCCTTTCCTCAAGCTTTGGTACCTAGAAGTACCGGACCTGGATTTATATTGTTACTGATTTTTTATCTATAAAATGCAAGCACTATTTTTTTTTTTCCTTTGAGGGGATGCAGCCAACATTAAGGAAATATTTCTTTTTTTTTTTTTTTTAATTCTACATTGATAAAATTTGCAGCAATTACTAGACAAGATATATTTTGAAATTTCATTACTTTGCATGAAAGAGTACAGAGTTTGTTTTCCTTTTCTTTTCCACCTCGGCCTACTAGTTTTTTGCCACTTTAGTGAAATTTATTAACAATTAATTATTTATTATTATTTTAATAATAATAATTAATTATTATTAACATTAACAATTGCGAAAAACTGCATCCTGATGAGTTCAATTTGAGTGTTTTTTCCACATTCTTCTTTTGCCTAGCAGAGAACAAATGGCCTGGTGGGAAGCCTTCTTGCATTGTTTAAAAAACAGTTAGAAAAATAAATAATTAGAACAGCTCTTTTCTCTATTTTTCAACTAGTAGGAATCTGAAAAAATCAGAAAACTGCTGTTATTTCTTAGCACTTCTGTAATTCCTTATTCACTATCTTAGGCAATGATTGAAAAATGCAGTTAGGCATCACATATGTGAGTCATATATCCTTATATACCACCATCAGTGCCAAGCCAACCAAGAAAATGTCTGCTTTTTATGTCTTTGTGTTTATGTATTAAACAAAGATTAGAAAAAAAATATTCTGCTTACTGTTTTGGTTTTGAACTTTCTAGTTTTTACTAAAGTCAGCCCATTTCAGATATAAACCACACTTGTTTGAAGTATGAATGTTATTTCTTTGTTTCAGTATAAGACTTTGTATTTTCAGTAATGTCAGTTTTGTTCTCTTTTTCAGGTTATATAGAAAGTTATTAAGTCCCACAAGACATTAGGAAGTAGAGTGCAAGCATTTGAAAGCTGTTTTATTATTATATAAATATTTTCTTCACATACTTTTAACATTTTTTTACTCTACTGAAATTTTAATCAAGGTACATTTCTGCAAAATTTATGTCAAGCCACATTCAATACTGTTGAAATGCTCTTTAAACTAAAAAAACCCCAAGAGTAATCACTGGAATTTATATTGGAAGCAATTTTTAGTGAATCTGCCCTTTTCACCCCTAGGAATTTTAAAGGATATTGTCTTCCAAGGGTTATATCCAATATCATTAATTTAATACAAGGTGGGAAAAATTATATCTCCATCCCTTTGTCTATTAATTGCAATTTCCTTGATTCTGGTATTGCCTAAAAAATTGTAATCAATTAACAGTTGTACCTTGCCTCACATAGCAAATTACCATCATTTCTTTTCTACTAATTTGTTATTCAGACAGTCATGACAACACACTTTGTTTTCCTGTAGGACAGGTCAACTCACTGCAGCCTTCAGAGCTGTACTTGGACACACTTCCAATCTCCAGTTTATGCCCTGGATTCAGCAAAACAAACTTAATGTTTAATGACCACAGAATAAAAAAAAAAATGTTGGCATGTGTTTTCTGCTACGTTCGTGCTTCACCATTCTGCTGGATCAGCTATAGAGTAATGGAAATTACTCATTTGCATCTGCTTTCTTTGCAAAATATGAATGATTATTGTTTGCAAAATACTATGATTATAGTGTAAACAACAAACAAGTAACCACCTTATACATATTAGCTATTTTACTTATAACTTTTTTAATGTTTTGGGCAGTCTTTTTGGCAGTGTCAACTTATTTTTTATTACACAGATACTGCAATATCTGTCATAATTCTGGTAGGCACTGTGGGCACTACAAAATGGGCCTTAAAAGCTTGGGAGGGTCTGGTTGCTATTGTTATTGTCATCACTACTACTACTACTACTACTATGACTACTACTACTACTACTACTACTACTACTACTTCTTTTAGCCTGGAAGGCTTATTGTATCTATGCAATTAAGAGTTTCCACAGTGAATTATAGTACTACTCAGATTTTTATCTTCATACATACATAAAATTTCTGTGCTATCAAGTATTTTTAAGTAAAGGTGTAGGTCCTATGTACTTTTAAACACAGTGTGTAAATGCATTATAATTCCAACAATTTTTGTGACCTTGAAGTCTACAGCTTAAGAGACACATACTAAACACAGAAAAACTGCACAGGGAAAGTGACTAAAAATTCTAGCATCCAGACCCTGACTCTATTTATGTTTAGGTGTGTTAGAAGCCGCTGCCTCACACCAAGCAAGAAACACAGATTTAAGGCCTCTGCAGGGCTTGGGAACTTTGTCATTACACAGATATGGCAAACTTTAATTCTGGACAGATTGAAGATCAGAAAATCCTCCCTGAGCTCTCAGCTCCTGTATGTTCCATGACAGTAGGGCCATTTTTTACAGTTATTTAGCCTCTCTGCTGGGTATCATCCTCATCAAGTCATGTGAACTGTCACCCACAGGTGCTGTGCAGAGTGAGAAATCTTTTGGAAGGCCAGCAGGAAGTTCAGAGAACTTGGGGCCATGCTCAGTAAAAAGTAGGTGAGGCAACTCCTTGCATTAAATGTCTTCAAGTATCTGCTAAAATGAGAGGAAAGGCCTTATTAAGAGAAAATTAACCCTGGCTTGCCAGGGTTATATGGATTGGCTTTCTTGTAACATGGATGTGCTAGGTGTTAGACTTCTACTGGTTCATATACAGAGTTAATGTGAGATAGGTTGCTCCTTCTCAGCACACTCTTTTCACGTCTCCGTAGCAAACCTGACTGATGGAGTCTTTCAGAAATTTTCAAAGCTCTCACAGAAATTGCTGCATAATGTCTCTTTTCAATGTGTAACCTAGAACTCGTCAACTGAGGCAAATGTTTTGTATATGGTAGAGGCAGTTCAAACTACAAAAATGGAGAAAAATCATGCCCTTGGTTTTCAATGTCTTGAAAGAAGGAAAGTAAAAAAAAAGTTTATACAATGATTCCTACCCAAAGGAAATACAACTCCTCCCAGAAAAAAAAAACAAAAACAACCAAAACAAACAAAACCAAAACCAAAAAAGAACCAAAGAAAAAAAACCCAAAAAACCAAACCAAAACCAAACATGACACAAATAACAAAAAACAAGACAGAGAACAAAATGAGGAACTAAACCCTTGGGCATGAAAACAGGTAAAATTTTCATCAGTTAATATATAACTGGTAAAATCACCAAAGTTAATGATGTACCTACAAGTTCTTTGAGATCTGTTTTCATACTCTAAAGTCTTAAGGGAATCAAAAGCCTTTGGGTGTCAACACTGTAACACTTACTAGAGAAATGAGACCTGCAAATTCAACAAAAGTGGAAATGTTCCTTAGTTTAGTTAAACAAGATGTACTCTGGAGAAAAATCCATGTGTGCTTTAGTTCATTGACTTTGATGGAATCCCTATCAGAGCTGAATCCACTGGAAACTTCTAGAGTAGAATATTATTATATGAGAAATAAATTCCTTTAATTTTGCTTTAGTTATTTCTTTGTAAATTATTTATATATTCAAGTACTTTAGTTTTAGTATTAATTTATTCTCAAGTTATTTTGGCTAGATGAAGTATAAAAATATTTATTTTATTTACATTTTTCACTTATTAATTTCATCAATAAACCCTATTTGATCCTCATGAAAACTTTCCTTGGAAAGGAAGCAATGTTTTAGTATTCCAGGTCAAAAAAACTTATCATTTTAAAATATAAACTTGTTGTTTTTCGATCCTATTCTTATTTTTTCTTTATTGTTTCCTTTTTTTAATTACTCCAAGACACATGTTTAACAAATCTGGGCTAAATATCTTTCAACTTCTAGTACAACAAAAATGTTTTTGAATTTCAAACCTGTTATGAACTGGGAAAGTTTCTCTTCATCTGGACCATTTTTACTTTGCATAAAAATCATAGGGGCATAGAATGGTTTGGGTTGGAGGGGACCTTTAAGATCATGTAGTCCCAATCCCCTGCCATGGGCAGGGACATCTTCCACTAGACCAGGTTGCTCAGGGCCCCATCCAAGCTGGCCTTGAACACTGCCAGGGATGAAGCATCCACAACATCTCTTTAGCAACTTGTTCCAGAGCCTCACAGTCCTCACAGCAAAGAATTTCTTCCTGAAATCAAACCTAAACCTTAAAGATATTCTATCAAACTGAATTGATGGGTGCTGGTATGTGGCACTGGCAGACATTTCCTTCTTTAAATATTTAATTTCCCATGATTTTAACAGCATATGGAGAGTATTTACATTTGCTACTTGTAGCTTCTTAATTATGATGTAGGTTTTTTCAGCAGCTGTATGCCAGTTTGGCTTTCCTGTCCATTCATAATTGCTTGGTTTTATATTGATCTATTAAAAAAAATGATATCAAAACCTTCCATTTTATTGAGATTTAAAATAATTGTGAAGTTTATTGCTGATGGGAAGATTTCTGAGACATTTTAAAATTTTTCTTCTATTGTTTTGTTTTTAAAGTTCTGATGAATTCACACAGTGTAGAAGTAAGCAGCATACAGGAACTGCTTGATCCTGATATATTCTACTCTGAAATAAAAAAAAAGGCTTTGCTACTGAATTAACTGAGGACTCCAATTCCTATTTGCTTAAGTGCATGTTGTATTTGTAATTATTTATTCAAGTGCCCCTTGAAAAACCTATTGTTAGACATTTTCTTTGCTCTTTAATTTGCTTAAGAACCTGGAACCTGCTTTGTAACATACTTTTTAATATTTGAAAGTACTGGAGAAAAAAGGCAATTCAATAGTTAGTTGATGTGAGTTGAGGGCAATTTCATCTAATAAATTCTTGTCATGCATGTATATGTAAACCAAATCCTTTTCCAGATGCTAAATTATAACAAAGGAAACAGCTGGGACTGATTTCTGATTCTACAAGAGCTGTAAACAAAAACTTTGCATGAGAGAGGAGAGCTGGAAAGACATCAAGACAGCTTCGTAAAGCAAAAACCTTTTAATTAAAATTGCACACAGGGGTGAGAAAGCATTGGGTAAGGAGGGCTGCCATGGGTTCCATTGTACAAGAAAATTAAACCAGAAGGTACACAGGTAACATGGGTTTCTCTTATCAAATCCAAAGTCAGTTTTACCACAGTTCTGAGAGGACATGGTCTCCAGCCCTGCTCTAACTATACAGGCTTTTTTGAGCCCTTGAAAATCTCACTCATGTAGGCCAGTGGCTGTAAACAACAGGGTGCAAGTTGGTAGTAATGGAAATGATTAACCTCTAAATGTCCTAGCTAAGGAAGTTAGGTCGTTCTGGGTAAGGCAATGGAGAATGGTGTTCCACATCAATCAACAGAAGCAATTGCGTATTATGGAACCACAAATTTGCTTCAAGTACTTCAGGTGTCATACTTTGTAGCTGTTCCACTACCATGCCCCTGCTTACCTTTCATTGTGCTAGACTAACCTAGTCAAGCTCTCTAATTTTCCCTCAAAGATAGGGTCTGCCTTTTTCTTATAGCTTTTTCTGTACCGGTCCTCATTCAAGTGATTCTTTCCATGGTTAGAAGTGTCCACTCCCCTCCAGGCATGTGTTCACCAGCTATACAACTTCCCTGCATCTGCTCCTCAATTCCTTGCTTTATGTAGTCCAGGCACACCTTCAGTGGTTTACCTTTCAAATTTGAGGGGAATCTGAGGGCCCAATAGCAAGTGGAAATCTCATACATTCTGCTTCTCTAGGAAGGTGGCAGAACTGTCTGCTCATGATGGAAGTGTAACACTTCATTTCAACACACTGGACTTTGTGTGATTGAAATGAATATTGTTACAGACACCATGACTGCAGTGAATCATGTGCCATCTAAATGCTTTGCTCAGCAGCATGTTTGGCTCTAGCCTGAGTTGTATGACAGTTGTGTGATATTCAGTTAGTTACTAGGATCTCCCATTTAATTTATTTGCCAGATTCGTTTGTTTTGCAGAAAAAAAAAAAAGTGAAGTATTTCTGCATTTTATAAGCCTCATCACCCCTGTATTACAGGAACCAGGACAAAAGATGGAGAAATCCAGTTTTCCTGCATAAACACATTTGGAATCAGGTCTTCAAGCATTTTTATTTCAGGCACTGAGCTGAAGGATAATCTTAAAAGATGAGATTACAAAGCCTGGGGACAGCCATGGTGGAAAGCAACATGAAACAGCTGCTGCTTGCAAGTGTACAGCAGGAAAAAGCTGTGGATGCTGTGTACAATATGACACTAGCAAAGCAGTGAAAAATCTTGGCTATCAGGATACACTTATTGATTGGGGCTGCTGTACAGACTAGGAACTGTATTTCTTCATGAGTGCGAAAAAACCTGTACAAAAACCCCAATATGTACCCCAACATATTTTGAGTGTTTTACCATGTTGCTGACTATGCAAGCTTTAATATGCAGTGCCTTTGCAATGGGTATATAAAAAGGACTCCATTCTATTTTTCCTCATTTATTTTTTTGGTTTGGTTGGGTAGGAAGAATCAGCAGTGACACAGAACCAGAATTTACTGATTTGAACTCAAAGTCAATATGACATCTGAAGATATTTAATGCCCTTACTTACTGAGATGGAAAAAATCCAAGCTACACACTTGGATAGAACTGGAAACACTGAAGACAGCTCAGTACTTAATGCAAGGAATATTATTATAATCATCAAAGAAGAAAGGAATTTTATAGTTGAATTTCTAATCAGGATACATGGTAACAGCCTTTGCTTTCTACATCAGTTATCTAAGATGGTTTTTCTTAGCATAATCTCAGATCCTTGAATGGGTTATTCTTTTCCACTTTGTATATTAATCACACACACTTCTTCTGACAGATCTGGCACTTAATACAGATGAACAATCAGGGACCTTCTGCTCTGGTTACTCCAGTTCTCACAATATAAAAGCACAAATAATTATTTCAGTTCGCTAGTACAAAAGAGGCATCTCTTCAGGACTATGATGCTTTATATGATCACAGAATGATCACAGGAACTAGAACATCAGCCGGCACTGTGGCAAGTGTTATGAACAGAGCCACATGAAAACTAATTTTTCCTTCTTTCCCATGTATTTGAATTGTAATTTAAACTGCTGTTCTTGGCAGTTTAAGGCAGAAGCCTTCTGTCTTCCAAGATCTTATTTGTAAGCTGTGAGACATGTTTCGGTTCCACCTAATTTCATATATTGCTTAAATTAGGAACAGTGTTAACTGAGGCACCTTTTCTGTCACATGAAGCTACAGGAACTTCCAAAAGGTAATTCACCCCACTTTAGAACTGAATCATGTTCTGCAAGTATTGACAGGCCGGGGCAGTAATGCATCTGACTTAGACTGCTTAGTTCTATGACTCAAGGAAATGGATTGGATGGAGGCTGCAATGTGCAACAGGTACATAGACTTCTGTGAGATGGGTCATGAAGAAAACAAACCTTGGAAAGAGAGAAACAAACTAAAAAAACCAAAAAACCATCATAGTGCAGTGAGTTATGAGCTGAGAGTGAAAAGAGGGAAATGAAAGAGAATTACACAAGTTGAAATATTCACACTTGAACATGCATGAATTATGGCACCTGGAATGTAGACCATGTATGTGCGAACTCTTAAAACAGTACTTAGAAATGTTATACCTGTATGCTTACATTTGTGCACTTTCTTCCATGAGACAAAGACTGGCTTAATGGAGGAAACAGTGACATAGTTTCCTTCAAAATTGTTTGGAGGAAAGAGAAGAGGATCAGAATGGGGCAACGTAGAAGGAGGATTCACTGTTTGTCCAACATCACAATACATATCTAAATGCAAAAAGGAAAATTCTAAAACATTTGAAGAGGAAAAAGATTACCTTCGTCACCAAAGACAAGAGAAAATTACTAGAGTGAGGAAATGAAACTAGGTCCTCTCCTGTAAAGGTAAATGGATACTTTTTAAAAGATATTACAGCAAATAGAGTATCTTATGTAGCACAAAAAAAATTTGTCCCTTTACTTGAGAGTACTTTGAAATTTCTAGTATATCCAGCTGAGATCCTACACAGTAGGCTGTCATTGTTTAGGGATGGTGCTCCCCCTGAGACTCCCCAAACCATGTGCCACTTACTTTTTTGTTGTCCCCGCCTCCCCCTCCCTCTTCTGTGGCAGGATGGAGAGGAGAGTTGGAGACACAAAAGGTAAAGATCATGGGGTGAGATAGAAACAATTTATTGGGAACAGCAACGAGCAACGGAAAAATAACAGTAAAAACAACAATACTAATGCTAGAGGGTACGAGAAAGAGGTGAACAATCTCACACAGAAACAACAGTACCCGACTGCTCTCTCCACCGTGCTGCAGCAACCCAGGAAGGATCCCTTCTCCTCGTAAGGCTCCCTTCCCCCCACCCCTGGAAATGACATGAGGTGGTGCAGAATAACCTCTGGGTCCTGGTCATGCCCCCTCCCAGCTACTGCAAAAATTAACTCTGTCCTGCCTGGAACTAGGACATGTGCAAACAGTAGAGTCATAATTTGCTCACAGTTGCATAAAAGGTATATAATAATTCTATACAACCCTCCCCGCAATGAAGATTTACATCTTCCAATCTGGACAGAGTAAAAGAGTATGCACACAACACACACCTTTACTCTTTTAAATGTAGTTGTGCCAGTATTTATAGCTGTGAACAAAGATAAAATCTTACACCTCCAGCCAGGTTCACACCCAGAGAGCTTCAAAGAATTAGAAAAGAATTGTCTATTCTTGTGGATTGCCAGATTTCTCAGTTACACCAGCTGAAGGGAAGAAAAACAACCCAAAATAGTACTAGCCAATTTCTTGCTAACAGGATTTTGGTAGATTATTCTGGGGACTGGTATTCCAAAACCTGCAATCTTTGAGACCTTCCCTGAAACAGCTGGATCCTGCTGAGGAGAAATTACTTAATTAACAAGACCCTTGCTTCAATCCAGGATAACAGTTTGTATGTGCTTGTGACACCTCTCACTTCTTTACGTCTACATCCTTCCAGGAGGGAGTCTGGTGTTGTTAGTTAACTTTTCTACCTGCAGCCAAATGTCTTTATTTACAAGCCTCAGAAGGCTTCCCTGTTTCTTTTGTTCCTACCCTCACCTCTTGGCCTTCCCATGGCTGTCAGCAAGTTTTGGCCCAAAGTTCCCACCACCCTTTTTTTTCCTCTTGTTCTCTTTCCATTTGCTACTTTCCCCATTTCGAAAAAAATCTGTCAACACTTTTGTCCTTCCCTTGTGAGCTACTTTTCCAACTTCATTTGTTCCCACAGCAGCAGCAATAACAAAATGAAAATAATGATTTGTAAAAATTCACAGAATGCTTTCAAACGGATGGTAAAATTCAGACAAATAGGTAACTTTGGCCTGGTTTTGATAAATGCATCCCAGATTTTTCCTCAGACATGAACAGGCACATGATTTGCTCTATTTGCCTAGGGTGACTGCTAGAATTAATTTAAAAAAAACTGTAGGAAATAAGTAGTCTAAGAATAAAATAGAAATTTAAAAAGTTGCATTTCTGTGATGACCTTCACTTCAACATGGAAATCACAGTAATGAAAAGATAAATGCTTGTGAAAACAGGGTAGAGTTAGTGAAATTAATAACATTTCTCCTACAGACATAGGAACCCAAAGAATCAGTGAAATTTTTTACATTATTTGTAGATTTTAGCTAGGACTTTACAAAATATGTAAGAAAGCACTTATATCCTCCACTTGATCTTTGTTTAAGCACCTCGTTTAGGTATAATTCTGCATATTTAGAGTTTGGGCAACAAATTTGCCTTTTAATTTCCTCCAAAATTTCCTTTACAGTTGAAGGGAGGAGAAGAAACAAGGAGGCAATTCACATGGCCAGAGTTTCCCACTTGAGTATTATATGGCATGAATACCCTTGCCCTTAGTGTCTGTTTCAGAGTTTTTCTGTCATTGCAGCTGGTACTCCCAAGCAGTTCACATTTGAGGAGAGAAGAACCTGAAGGACTACCAGCCTTAAAGTGGTTGTTACCTAAATGGTTTGGCCTAGATAGTATTTCCAATCAATCTAAAGTATGTGTCCATCTATTCTAAGATTTAACTGTATATTAACCCGGTTCTTGCTGCACAAAAACCATCTTTGAAACCCTTATCATGCCCCATTTCTATGAAACTACATCCACTGTATGGGTTTGCAGTGTTTTTCATGATACACGTTTACTATTGTTGGGAGTGGCAAGTAGTATAGATAGATTATATAATCAGTAAAAAAAAAAAATCTAATGGTAGTGAGGTAATAATCAGGAAAATCAGGAAGTACTTAGCCTGATGGAATGCCAAAATTGAAGGCCTGTGAAGAAAGGCCTTCAAAAATACTCATTATTTTTGACGCAGTTATAAACTAAATTTTTTTTCAAAAGTGTAGCAATACCCCCCATTTTTAAACAATACTTTAACAAAGGATAATATAAAGTGATAAAAAAATGAGTTCAACCATTAAAATAACATCACTGAGAAACATGGAAACATATATTCTCTGGGAATAATTTCCCTGATTTTTTATTTCATATCAAATCTTCCAGTGATCACTCATAAATGTTAGTTCTTGTGAGAAATACAGGTAGTACATATGTGTCTGTGCCTGTAAAAACAGCTTGTCAAAGTGACTTGGTATAACAAAACAGAAGACACACTTTAGGAGAGTTGACACCATACTCAGAATAACTTTGAGTTGCTCTGCTTGTATTCATTACAACGGGCAACATAGCTCAGCTCAGGCTGCTTGATAAGGGCATTACTTAGAATATCACTGCTTTTATACTAAACAAGTTACAACAGAAAGATGTATTTGTAAAAATTACCTAATCATCAGCCAATTTAGATAAGACCATTACTTTCTTGTTCACTACAAATATCTGAGCCTTTGCCAAGGGTGAAAGTGTTATACCAAAGATTATATCAAATGTTTCATAATTCTTTCAAACTGCCATTTTAACACTTACATGTCATAAATTAAACCTGTCACCCAGACTCTCTGCTAAGCTGGCACATTTTGCTGTAGTTTTCATTAAATTCTTAAATTACAAGTATCCAGGTGATAGCAGACCTTAAAACTGTCTTTAGTTGAAAAGGCTGTTAAATAGAAGATAGACTGTTGTGTTTTATGCCAAGTACATCATAGTTTATTAACACATATCATTGGTAGGAATAGAAAAGGTCAGCACCAAAATAATTATTTTTTCAGTATCTATTTGGTACACACATTGCTGTTTGACAGCGATAGGTTTTGTGGGTAATTAGTGGTGTAAACAAATGCTACTGTGAAATTTGTTCACAGGTGTAGCAAACATCCCTGAAGTAATACAACTTTACTGAAAGGTGTTGATACAGTGCACATGGTTCAACATTGGAATTAGTTGTCAGATTCTGTTCAGGTTTGGGGACTGGTGCTGAAAGGAGAGAGACTTATACCTATTGTTTAGGAATTGCACCGTGTAGGGTCACTGACTGATTAAAGACTTGGGAATGTAAAGATTACAGGAATCAGATTCACAGAAGCCCCCACTGTGATCAGGCAGCTGTTTAAACCAGGGCATCAGAAGAGCCAATGAAAACTTCTCCTGCCTTTTAATGGGCCTCTGATGAAGGTCACTGCAAGCCAGGTCTATTAAGCTCTCAGAGTTTTTATCACTTCTGGGTTTGTCCAGCAATCCACAGTGGCTTCAAATTATCAGGACGGCATCAAAGGGAGAGTTTGAAACAAAGGAAGTTTTAATAAAGACAAAAATAACAACCTCTTACAGAGAAAAAATGATGCCAGGAGGTCAGAGTCTGTGCTCCTGCTAGAACACCCCAAAAATGCCACGAGGCTCTTTGTTCAGTCTCTTTTGTGTAAACTGAGGCAGGATTCTTGGCACTCTGCCCAGTAAGGTTGCAACAGGTCGGTTCAGCAGAGCCTATGAGGTGGCTTCATTCTGGCACACAGCCAAATAGGGAGAGAACTCTCTGGCTTTTGACCTTATTGGGAACACAAAGAGCAGAGCCTCACACTGCTTCCAGCGTGAAAACCCTTGGTATAGATGAGGTGCACTGCAGCAGGCCTCCAGTCAGATTGGTAAATTAGGTGATCTTTGAAACCTGGTGTCACCCCATGTGCCAGCAAATTCAATGAATATTGTTGTCACATACAGAGGGATAGACAGAGCTGGCCTCTCTGCCTGAGCTGCAGAATGAATACATAGATTTGGAGCAAATCAATGGTTTTAATGGGGACGTCCCATTTCTCAGGATGCTTCACTTAAACCCTGGTTTATCAGCTACTTACATAGCATGTTGCTCTCCAGGATGGCTGTTTTGAAAATACTTCATAGCTTAGCTTCTGCTGTCATGATATTTAGGGGATTATTGGTTTTCAAGCTGCCTTTTCATGTAAGTTACCCATAACAGTATGCAGCTCCTGGAAATTTCACTTCCAGGGAGATCACCTTGAGTGCAGAACCAAGAAACCAGCAGCAGAAACCACACTACTTACTCTGGAGGGTGAAGGTGCTGTCCCCTCTATAAATGAGTAAAAGCTTTCTGGTGATGTGGACATTGAACAAAGGTATTAGTTAGTGAATCACAAACAGGTGTGTCTTCTTTTTGTGGTGAACCCTACCATGAGTTGTTCCCAAGTTTCTGGGAGCAGAAGCAGGTGAACCCAGGCAGTGCAGTGCCGAGCCAACGAGACAAGTCATCCTGGGTATATAAGTTACATATATTCCTATGGTGCTGTTATTCAATTAATAATGCATTGTCCTACTCCATTACTGTCAGACTTATTTGACACTGCTGTCTTTAGACAATGTTCCCAGACTTATTTTGCAGGGAGCTCATTAAAATGTGTCTGCATGCCTGGTATAGATTCTGCCCTGTATAATTTAATATATTCAATTCTTTGCCTTATATATTATTTAAATACATGACTTATTTTACAGCTCTTTTAAAAAAAACTCCATACTACTTACAGAAAAGAGGACCATACTCCAAGTTATTTTAAAACTATAGAAATGAGCAGGAACAAAGAGCCATTTTAATTCTGTAATATTTAAAATGTTAAAAAACATAAAAATACACATCAATGAAAACATTTCATAGCTGTTTAATTTCTGTTTTCTGGCAGACACCCACACAAAATATGGACTGTATGTATAAGTAATATGTAATGTAATTAGAAACAAGGTTTAATTTTTAAGTGCATCTTATAGGCACAGAAAATGCTAAGCAATGCAAGCTGAGAAGACAGAATGGCAGAAGTCAGTGAAGCTGCAGGTTTATGTTTTCTCCTTTAAAATCAGACCACATACCTTTATACAAGTCTGCATTAAAATGAGTGCAAGTAAAACAGGTGGCCAAAGTCACAATGTTCCACCATTTTTAAATGTCTGTGGACATATCTATTACATTTGTCTTGGTTAACCATAATACAAAAAATCAACTATACTAATCAAAAGTAACTTAGAACAAAGGGTTATAAAATGTAGTATTTTGGAACTATGGAAGATTGAAATGCTTTTTCTGCTCAACTTCCTATTGTTTAAAAATTACTGCAAAGTTCAAATCCAGAGTTTCTCTGAATCCAAGATGTTTCTAAATAACAGGTAGTTCAGATTTGATTTTTCAGTTCAGTGCCTTTCCTAATTATAACTCAATAAATAACACCAATTAGCATACCACAGTAGTTTTAATCAGTGTTTCTAGATAAATTCATATATGTGCCACAGTTGAAACCCAGTTTAAAAAGTAAGATTAATATCTGAGCAAGAGAATGTGAACTAGATTTTTTAATTTGGATTTTTTTTTTCTTCCGGTGTTCTAGCTGTAGAAAAAATTTTTTGTCAAAATTTGATGGTGTAAAAGGAGAGAAATGCTGTCACAACTTTTATTCCATCTGTTTTCTTTTATGTCAACACCTATCCAACCTTCCTCATAAAATTTCACTTGGCAGGTAGCCTAGAAAAAGAATGTTTTCAGATTTAGACACTTAAAATTTTATTATTTATTTTTTCCTTTAAACATCATTGTTGAACTGTATCATTGTATAAACTGGAAAACCATGTTTTCATTATATACTATCTTGTCTGTCAGTAGAAAATATTAACATAATATTGTCCCAGAATTCACTTATAGCTATAAGGGGAAACAAAATGATGTGTTGATAACAGATTAAGCATATAATACACAAGGCCCAAGGCTTTTACTCTCAGGAGACATTACATTTCCATGGCAATACCAAGATATAATATAAATAAATGAAGAGTTACAGTCTGCTAGTGAGGCATGCTGAATTGGATTTAAGGCATATTAACTACTTCTAGAGTAAGCAAATGAATATTGCTGATGGACTGAAAGAGATAGGGAAGGCATTCTAGGATTTGGTATCATTTAAGCTACTTACTCAAATATCCTTTAGTAAGACTGTATTTCTGAAGAAGGCTTAAGCCTATTTGAACTTTTGCATTTTTTTTTTTTTTTAATTTTTATTTTGTATTAAAGAATGTTCCCATAGACTTCACGGAGAAACCCATAGGGAACAAAAATAAAATGCCTTATATTTAAAATGTGAGTTCACAGACAAAGAGTGAAAAGGCACTTTTTCTAACTTGTGTCATCAGGGGAGTCAGTGCAACAGAAATGGGGAAAGGCAGCTCAGAAGCAAGATATAAACCACTGTTATAAAGAACAGACTAAAATATTTTCCAGTAAGACAGGTAGGAAGACTGAATTTGTGTTGGAAAAAATGATGACACTTTTTACAGGAAGCAAGGAACATAGAATTTCCTGAAGAGCATTGAAATTTGTGAAGCCTTGGATAAGCCTGTCCCAAACCTTAAATGTTTTGAGAGATGTCCATCCTCAGTTTCCAGTGGTCACTGTATTAAACAAAGGCTACAATAAATTAGAAAATTCCTAGACTAAACTACTTATCTGTATGGTTTGATTGATAAAGCTACATCAAATTGCTTTATTTCACGCTCTTCTGAAATTGGTAGGCATTGGATGACTTCTTTACATTTAAATTGTGCTGATTAGCCAGTTTTACCTTAATAACTCTCTATGATAGTGACCACCTTATCTTGCCCTTTAATTTTAAAATTAATGAAGTAATCATTTATCCTGGTCTCTTTCTGTGTTCTGCCCAATTACTTTAGTGCTGAATGGTACTTTGCATTTTTGCTGGTCCATTAGTCCCATATCATGCTCTTTCTGGACTTCTTTGTTCAACTGAGGGATAATTAAATAGTGTCTTTTATAATCTTTATAACCTTGGCACATAAATCTCCTGTGCAAACAGTTCAATCTAATAGATAAATGTCCCTTTAAAATTGGGACTTCTTTTTGTTTGCTTCTGATTAAGGTATCTAAGCTCAAACCATATCAAATAACAATCTACCTTGAATTATTTTTTTTATTCTACACATAGATCCATCCCTTGATTTTTACCCTTCAGGAAACCATCCCTGCACTGAAGATGCATGGAAAAGAGCTGTTACTTCTTGGCTCCATATTGTGGTAGTCTTTGAACTGCCTACAGAGAGCTAATAGGAATTTTGAAGTGTTGGACTGATAGTAAATGAAGCAAATTTAACACTGGCTAGGTCACCACTGAAGGCTTGAGACTTAAAAATGCAGAACAGTCTGCTGTGGACTTTATGAAATAGGACTGCAGTGAGCTGTTTACAAAAGATTTGCAGTATTTGGAGCCAGACTCTTTCTGCTTGCTTGGGCAGTCTCACAAACTCTTTGTTTGCCCTTTATGGTCTGAATGAAAGGCAAATTTTAAATGGTATTTATTCAGAGAATGTCCTATACTGGGAAATGTGGCTGTTGTCTCTCAGAATGGAGCTCTGTGAAGAAGAGTGATTTGGTGCAGAAAGAAGAAAAGATTTTTAAAATGTTAATAACATTTCCTTATTTCTTGAAGATTTTCTCCATTTTGGTTTAATTGAATTCTTCCTAGATTCTAAGCATACAGAGCTATTAGAGAGAAATTATATTTATTGGGGAAATGTTCATGATCTGCACACATAGCAGGTTCAGAGATTAATAGGTTAAGGAGAACCCTCAATTGAATGCAGCCTACAATACATTCAGATGCTAATACAATCACATTTTAACAAGTACAAGTGATGTGACTGACATTTTCTGAATTTTCATGTTTATATGAAGATATATAACTGCACTGGCAGCACCTATAAACTGAAGGCTGGACTTCTATTTAAACAATCTACTGCTGTCTTAGTAAAGTTTTGTACTGAATTTTTTTTGTTTCTGTTTTTCACTAGAAAGTAGTGTCTGCATTGAAAAGGTGCTTATATATTGAAATAAGTAGATGTGGAGTGGTTTTGATTATATATGATGTAAAGATTTAAGAAAAGAAATTCAGCATACCGTTGTGTTGAACATAATAATTCAACAAATCATTTTGCATACGAATGCAGAAACTAACTAGCAAGTGCATATTTCCTGTGGAGTCATATAACTTCACTAACTTCAAGAAATTCATTAGTTTAAATTCTGGTCCTCTAAAGAAAAAGGAGAAATTTTATTGACCTCAACAGAAGCAGGCATTCACTGCAACCTTTTCTCTTTGCAGCTAGTGATGTGCTCTGAACTGTGAGTGAGACACTAAACCTTCTCCTCTACCATCACTCTTGAGCATCTTTCTGGTTGACAAGGCTGAAAATGCTTTTAACTGATAGAAGCAAAGCACAGACTAAAACACAGACATGTACTAGTCTAGTGACATCTCGCAGAGCACAGGTCATAGAATTTCATTAACTCCTAACTGGATAGAGCCTCCATCTTCTGGATGGTTTGTTGCATAACTTTGCAATCTATCTCATCTTCATTTAAACACTGTATACAAAGGAGAATCCATGAATGCTTGACTGTATCAGTTCCTATAAGTTCTTCTAAGTGGTGCAGTGTCGCAGTTGTCTTTGACTATCATTTATGCCCTGCACATGCAATCTGAAAATACACAGAGCAACCTGGCCTGTTCTTAAATCACTGTATATGACAGATAGCAATGATTATTTTATTATCATTTCTTCAGAAAATCTAAATATTTCTTTCTGTAGCTCATTATCTATATATCCCAGACTTTGTTCATTACACAAAATTATATTCAAAGGAAATACCTGACAAACCAGTTAATACCTCTCAATCATTCTGGATCAGGAATGTTAATTCACAACTGGCAGAGCTCCCAAGTCCATTTTTGCAATTTAAACCAATCTATTTTTCTCCTCTATCATTCATGATTTTTAGCTGGAAATGATCTATTGGAAAAAAAAAAAAAAAGAAAAAAAAAAACCAAACTAGTAGGTGAATATATTTAACTCTAATTAAAAGAAAAAAAATGGAAGAAATAGGTATGCAACTGCAATTTTTTTATTCTCAAAATTAATTACTTTAAGGCATGTTAAAATTAAGAAGTATCTATATAATTATTGTCACCTATTAAAAGTTTAAGGTAAATAAAAAATCTGTGCTTGCAATTTACTCTTTCATCTTATAATTCAAATTGCCAAAGTAGAACCATGGAATCCAAGAATTACCCAGAAGTTTACTTTGGATGGGAACATTTTGAGATCTCATACTGCTCAGTACCTATCCAGATGAGCTTTGAAAACACAGGAGGAAAATTTTTCATCTCCTATTTGGGTAACTTGCCTCCAGGTCAGGTGGTTTTGTAAGAACTGAGTTCTTGAAGTTATAAACAATCCTTTTGACAGCCTACCTATTCTGCAGACACAGCTTTAGATTTCCTTTATTGCAGTATATTTGCTTTTTAAAAAAGAAATATTTCTGAAAGGTGAGATCTGCTTATTCTAGAAAACTGAAGAACAAGAGGAACTTAATACTGAACTACAGATATTACAGATAAATTTTACAGATAATTTAATTTAAGTTGAAAACATTATTTTCTTATGTATCCAGCAACTTGGTGTTCTTTCATTTATCTAATAAAAATGATTTAAAGATGCTGATTTTCTGCACTTAAATTGAATTGCAGTTTCCATTAGAAGCCATTTGACATAGATTATGAATGAAAAATGAATCATCTATTAAAGAAGAAATTATGTTTATTACTATTTAACACAGCACAATAGAAATGAATAATTGATACAACTGTATGTAAAATTGTAAAATTTATTAAATGTGTACATAGTATAACCTGTTTAGGAAAGTATAGTACTGCTTTTGTTTTATTGTGGTAAATCATAAGACAGTATGTCTTAATAGTTGCAAACTATCAATAACTAAATTTTGGCAAATAACTAAAGCAGTAGAAATGTAAAAGTAATTATTTGAATGCGGTGTCTTGCTCATTGATTTAGATCATGGTAAAGGTCATTGAATTAAATAACTTGGGTTAAGTCTGTCTACGTTTGGAAACAGACCGAATATTTAAGAATATATTAACTTGTAGAGTACTGTGCTAATGTCACTTGCTGAAGAAATCAGCCCTAGTCCAGGCATGTTCCACAGTGGAGGAGGGGTTAATGGTGTACAGAGAGGGTTTCCCAAGTCAGGGAAAACCCAGAAGAGTGCTCAGACCTGCCAGGGGCCAGAAGCTTGCATGGGACAGGCTGATGAGGACATGTGCAGGGCCAGGAATAACAATGATCACCCCCAGTCCCACAAAAGTAGCACCAGGGAGTGCAAGGGGCCAGGAATGCCATGACAAGAACAGGCAAATTGGTTGTGGATTCAGCCATTTGGCATGGCAGTTCCTGTGGGAGGGTACTGCTCTGAAGTTTGGGCACTTCACTGTTTGAGTGGAGAGACTTGAAGTCCACATAATCCAGTAGCTGGACACAATTCTGTGGCCATCTGCACAGCTCAAGGGTGCTCATCCTACCTGACCCTCAAGGCAGAATTGTGGGCACTCCTCTGGGGGCAAAGTCTGCAGCTCTGGCTGGGGAGTCTGTGCCATCTAGCCAGCAGTGGCCAATGCCTCCACTCAGATGGGGCTGCTGCAGGGAGAGGCTGCAGTGCAGACCTCAGACTGCAAGAACTGCACAGACCTTTCTCCTGGCAGCAGACCCACCTGCAGAAGGTGTACCCCAGTAAAGGGCCTTCTGCAACAAGTGGCTGACCTGCAGGAACTGGTAAAAAGGCTATGTAACATCTGTGAGGCTATGAAGGAGTTGAATAGCTGGTTCCAAACACAATCTGCAGTAGAACCACAGCCAAACAGTCAAAAACTCCCCACTGGCACACATAGAAGGCAGAGAAGCCAGTAATGCAGACGAATGGGGGTTTACAATGGCAAGGACCTGCAGGAGGAAGAGGTTTTCCCAAAAGCCTGAGGTACCATTGCAGAACAGCTTCACTGCTTTGAAAAGTGAAGGGGGAGGACCTGTGTCATCAGGAGAGATTCTGGGGCTGAGTAAGGCAGCCCCATCTGCTCTGCATGTAACTGACAGCCAGCACAAATAAGTAAATGCAATAGGTGATGGTTATAGATGACTCCTCTGAGAGGTGCCAGGCACTGACTTGCTGCCCTGATGCACGTTCTAGGGGTGAGCTGCTTACTGGGGACTCATATCAAGGATGTCACCAAGAGACTATCAAACCTCGCACAGCCCACTGACTGTTATCTGCTGCTGTTCTTTCTTGTGAGTTCCAGAGATACAATTAGGAGCAGCCTGAGGAGTAGCAAGGATTACAGAACCCTGGGAGGGGCAGTAAGGCACTCTGAAGCATATTCAGAGTAGCGTTTTTCATCAATAGCATTTTTTGTCAATACTTTTGGTCAAAAAGAATGTGGTTGAAAGGGCCAGTTGAATCTGGCTAATCAACAGATGTTTACTGGATGGTTGCCACAGCCAGAGGTTCAGCTGCTTAGACCATGGAGCTTGCTTTGAGAACCCTGTACTGCAGGAGGCAGATGGGGCCCATCTGTCAGAGAAGGGGAAGGGAATCTTTGGTCATAGGGTTGCTGGGCTGGTGAAAAGGGTTTTAAATTAAAATTGCTGGAGAAAAGGAGCCTCAATCCATCCCATTCTACCAGTTTGATGCCAGTGCCAGAATGAGATGCTTAGAGCCTGAAGAGGGTTTGCAGGCCATCAGGAGAGTATCTGAAGAGCAGAACAAAGGAATTCCAGACACTCAGACAGTAAGGCTGCTTCACTGTGGCTCCAACTCAAACGCCTTTATGCAAAGCATGGAGAATAAACAAGAGGAATTACAGATGTGCACATGTCTACAAGTCTATGATCTTGTTGGCATCATGGAGATGTGCTGGGATGGCTCCTATGACTGAAGGGCTGGAATGGAAGACTACAGGCTCTTTAAGATGGTCAGGCAGGGGAGATGAAGAGGGAGTTGTTACGATCCGGTTTAAACCCAGAAGAGCAAAGAAAATTAGGTCTCTGTGTATGAACCAGAAAGAACTTTGAAGGTTCAAAATATACCCAAAAATGAGATTAAAACCAAATGAGGTTAGATGTTGTGCCAAAAAATTGATGTTTTATTTAATAGTAGAAGAGACAAAGAGAAAGAAAGAGAAAAGAAGGAAAGAAAGAGATAGAGAAAGAAGTGTGGGTGGGGGGTGGGGGACAGGGAGAGAGTGACAGGGGTTATGTGGAAGCGTATCAGCCATCCGAGGGTCCCAAGGATGTCTCCTTGCTCCCCTCCATCTGGTCTTGGTGGTGAGGGTGCCCCGTCGCTGCCGGCACACGCCGGCACACACCGGGCCGTGCTGAAGAGTACAGAATTCCCTGGGTTCGTACATGCTTTGGGCAGGTGGGTGCCTCCCTTGCAGGGGGCCAGTTTGACACTGTGTCTTGCCACACTGAGGGTCTCTTGCATCATCTCTGGTGCTCTGGTGCAGGGTCTGGGGACCCCTTTGGGGGGCCCTTTGATGGGCCGTGTCACCCCCTCTGCTGTGGATAAGTTTCCCTCGGTGAAGGGCCCCTCAGCTGGGCTCCCCTGCACAGCCGAGGATGGGCGGTCACTGCCTCTGACCAGAGCCTTTCCAACACAAGCCCAAAGCCTCTCCCCCACCCTTCGGTGCGAGGGTCTGTGCAAGCCTGGCAGCTGATAGCCCTGGGGCTGTGGTCCCCACCCTGAAGGAATTAGGCTTGCGCTTTGTGAACGTCCCCAGCCAGCCCTGAGCTGTTCCTTTATCTTATCTTCATCAGTGAACAGTGTAGGGCCTCTCAGAGCCCCATTCAGGGTGTGGTGATCTTCTCTGCAGCTTTCGTAATACAGTTTTAAAAGTCCTTAATGAAAATGTTTAAGTCATAAACTATAATATTTCAGTCTCTGACAAGAATGTTACCATCTATTTCTGTGACAAGCTGGAGTACACAGAGTTTAGTCTGGGGATGGGTAAGGAGCCAACTAAGAGTGTATGGGTGAGGATTAAGGGTAGAGCACGGACAGGTGTTACTATCGTAGGGGTTTTCTAGAGACCACCCAACCAGGAAGACCAAGAGGATGAGACAGATGGGAGCAACCTCATGTGCAGAAGCCCAGAGCTTTTTGGGAGACTTCAGCCACCTGGTTATCTGGGAGGGAAGGAGAACACAGCAGGGCATGAGCAATCTGGAAGGTTCCTGGAATGTGCTCATGTTAACTTCCCTTTCCAAGGGACAGAGGAGCCAACAAAGAGAAGTGTTATGCTGGACCTTGCTCTCAACAACAAGGAGGAGCCAGTGTGGAACATGAAGCTCAAGGGCAGCGCCTTGGATGCAATTATCATAAAATGGCGTGGTTCAAGATCCTTCGGGCAGTGAGGAGCCCATCTAATGAACATGATTGTGCACAAGTCCTTGGAAGCTGATGAGATGCATCTACAGATTCTGTGGGAACTGGTGGGTGGAGTGGCTAAGCCACTATCCATCAAGTTTCATAAGTTGTGGCAGTGAAGTTCCCACTGACTGGAAAAAGGGAAACCCCACATCTTCCTATAAAGACAAAGAAATGAAGACCCAGGGAATTACTGGCCAGTCAGTCTCACCTCTGTGCCCAGCCAGATCATGGAACATATCCTTCTGGAAATTATGCAAAGGCACTTGAAATATAAAGAAGTGATTGATGACAGCTAAAATGGCTTCACTAAAAGCAAATTATGCCTGACCAATTTGGTGTCCATCTATGATGCAGTTACAGCGTCAGTGGATGAGGGAAGAGGAACAGATGTCATCTACCTAGACTTGTGCAGAACGTTTGACACTGCTCCGCATACCATCCTTGTCTCTAAATCAGAGAGAGAGTTGAGATTGTTCAGTCTGGAGAAGGCTCTGGGGAGACCTTAGAGCAGCCTTCCAGTACCTAAAGGGAACCTATAAGAGAATGGAAGAGGGCTTTTTTAATAAGGCCATGAGGTGATAGGACAGCAGGGAATGGCTTTAAACCGAAAGACAGTCGGTTTAGATTAGATATGAGGAAGAAGTTCTTTACTGTGAGGGTGGTAAGGCACTGGAACAGCCTGCCCAGAGTAGATGCGAATGGCCCATCCCTGGATATGTTCAAGGCCAGGTTGGATGGAGCTCTGAGCAACCTGAACTAGTGGAAAGCTCTCTGCCCATATCAGGGGAGTTGGAACTAGATGATTTTAAGGTTCATTCCAACCAAATTCATTCTATGATTCTGACCAGATGAATAATTATCCAAAATGCTAGAGAAAATATCCTATGACTGTGAGGACCGTAAAGTACACAGAGGTAAAACAATTTATATGACATTACAGTACTGGTTGAAGTATCATTTTTGGAAGTTACTTCACAGTTATTATCAACCTTCTTTTCTTTTTTGTTTCTCTTAGTCTGATGTAAATGCAATAATTTCCTTTACTACATTTGTTTTAGCAATTTAGTTAAGAGCCTGCCACAACTGACATGCAAATTCAAAACTGTGGGTCTGGATTAGTATCCTCACTCTGACAATAGATAGCGCCAGTACTTCAAAAAAAGTGAACGACAAAATCAGCCCCACTCTCCAGCATGTGTAACAGATGTGCTACAAATCTGCCAGTGTAAGGTTAAATTTGTAAGGTCTATCATCACTGCAAATTGCTCTCCCCATCCAGCCAAATGTCTAGTCTTTCCCTGAATATTTTCTATCAGTCCTGGCTAGATGCAGCTGCAATGACTGAGGAAACTGCACCGTCCTCCTTGCCTTGTGCAGCAGGGGAAGCACACACGGCAATAGAGGTGGGTGAAGAGGCTTTGGGTCTATATCACCTTTGCTTCCTGCAAAAATGTATCAAATTTGCACTGAGTTTAGTGTGTCACAGAAACAAATACTTGTAATCAGTTTGAGATTCACTACATTTCAATGTCCTGCAGGTATCCTTTGACAATGTGGTGTTCTTTTTCTTTCAAATGATGAAAGCTTAGCCCTGACTACCATTTTCTACTATAGCCATTACTGTCATATTGCTTCTTGTTGACCATCTGTATAAAACCACCAGTCCAAACTCACATTTCCCTTTTTTGGCATCTCTCTATTCTTCAATTCACATTTAGTAAGTCAGACCAGTGACTTGGATTGCCCTTGGAAACCCAATCCAGCACCCAGAGACTGGTTCCTTTGCTGCTCTAAGAAATTGGTAACCACTACATGAACAAATACAGGTGTCAGGTAGACTCCATAAAGATTTGAGTACATTACATTTATCTCTTTTGCTGCTTTTATAGTTTCTAATTTTTCCACATATGATACTATCCCCCTGCCTTGACAGAACTTGAGAAGTCCTGCTGCTTTTTTATTCTTTTTTTTTGCCTCTGAAATTCTTGATAATCTCTAAAAAGCTTGATACTGTGATATACTCGGCTTGTTTCCACAGCAGAAATCTAAGGCGAAAGTGGAACTAACAGTCATTAATGTAGGAACACTTCTTAATCAAAGAGAAGAGGAAATACTTTCAAGGACAGTCCTTTGTTTAAGGCCAATAATGAAATTTAGTGTGGATACTGCCATTATGAAAGTAATGAATGAATCTGAGAGTCATTGTACTGTACACTAACAGGGTTCTGAAAATAAAATAAAGCCTCTACAATGATCTGTCATCCTGCTCATGGCCTCATGGCTGCTTTATGTTTAACATTGATTTTTTTTCTTTTTCCCTTCACAAAGCAAGCAGTTGAGAGTTTATGCCTGCTGCCAGTAAGAATAAACTGCCACCCACTTTGTTCGTGACAGCAGAAATCAACATTAAGTGGAAAGTGGCTGTGTACAAGATAACTGATCCCTTTCAAGGTTTCTTTACCTTATTTCCAGGTTGGTGCCAGGGGACAAGAAATTGCCACTTTTGAACAATTGTCACTAATTGACATCCTGGTTGGTAGTCTAGGGATCAAGGACAGAGAAAGGCTTGAATAAGCAGAGTCTGAACTGACCTGCCGTTAGAAGGAATTTCTGCAACAAAAACTGAAACACACTCTTCGAGGGCGTGGGAAAACACACATTGCAGTAATTTCTACTATTCTTTGAGCAAAAAAAGGGATGCATATCAGAGCTGTCAGTTCTAAAACCTTATTATACCTCAGTTAAAAAAAAAAAATCACTAATACCCTTTCTTGCTGCTCATAAAAAAAGCTCCAACAGTAAACCAAACCAAACCCACACAATAAAGATTTATTAGCTTCTCTCCACATCCTGTTCAATATCTCAGGTTAGTACCTTCCCATTAGAAGAATAATTTCTTCACATAAATTACTGAAAATAACCATACAAACTACCAGGGATTTGCTTTTGCAATATGTTTGACTAGATGATTTTATATGAGATTTTCTCTTTTGTTTTAAACAATTAATTCAAACCTTTTTTTTCAGACATTTTCACCATCACAAACTAACTGTACGCATCTCTATTTAATCACTCTATTTTCATTTTAATGATAATATTTAACTTATGTCTCATTAACCCCCAGACTCCACCTCTGTTAATGCTTTCATTTATGCTACAATGCCAGGAAGATTCAACACTGAACCATTTCAACTAAACATTTCTTAGACCCGCAGAGAAAAAAGGTTTGCATCCAAAGACTTACTAACAAAATACACAAACAGTACTAAAGAAAAAGTTTAAATTATTTGAAGATCATGTAATTGGCTTATGTTTAAGACAAGAACAGGAAAAATGTTCTGACCACTGTGTCAAACTGATACATTTTCTGACATTGCCACAATGGGCCAGGGATGTTTCAAATCTGCAGTTGCTTAAAAAGACCCTTGTGGAAAGCAAATAGCAAGTACTGCAGAGCACAGTCACAGCAAAATACCTATCACTTCAAAGACTTTGAGTCATATGAATAATGGAAGTTTCTGCAAGCAATTCAATTATCAATATTGTACTTCTGCACATCTCCAATGGATTTTATCAGTATTTTCTTTGTTATTTTTTTCTATTAATCTTTTCATGATGAAAAATGCTATTACATTGTTTTTCTAAGTGCAGCTTGCCTCATTACCAAAGTTTAAGTGACAGCTACCCATTGTGCTCTAGAAACACATACCAAAAGCAAAACTAAAACCATCCCAAGACTGAAAGAAAACACCTTGTGAATATAATTTGAATGCAATTGTTTTAGAATAACAATTGTGCTGTCAACTTCTTAGATTAATGAAATCTTTCAGAAGACATCAAGAGAGAACAATTAAACTAATAATTCCTTATCCAGTCTTTAAAACCATTTCTGCCTAGTATCAAATCTTTAAAAAGTGGATGTATCATGTCTTCCAAAGCAAGTAAGTTCCCTGTAACACTGAACACCAAGTGAAAGTCTCTGGTGGTAGGAGTGTGACTGCCCGAGTGGCTCCTGAGCGGTCAGACAGGAAAGATTCCTTAACAATTTCTTCCACATCTCTCACTGTTTCCGGTACTAATGAATTCTATCCTAGTTAGTTCAGAAACAATTCCATACATTTCAATATCCTTCCTGCACCTCCCCAAATTTACCGTTCTACTACAGCTTTTCTGAGATGAAGGATCATCACTGCATGCAGTGGTCTTGTGTGGGCCTAGCATGGCCTGTAAAATACTAAAATGATATTTTTTGTTATGCTCCAATTTGCAAATATTCAGAATATTTGTCCTTTTTGGCAATAACAGAACACTGAACTAATGTTTTCCAGGAATTATCTATTATTTCTGATTAAAAAAATCCCACCGACTCAGAAATAGAGTACATCCAGTCTTAAATATTAAATATTTCAATTTTTTTCTGTCCTCAGCCTACTTGGTCTGTGATATGTTGCCTTAGTGTAGCTTGGGAAATGAATAGGAAGTATTTCATTAAAATTTGTGGAGCTTGACTGTATAATCTTTGTCAGAATGGCTCCTGCTGGATGACATGAGTAGTGAGATTATTATATATGTGAACAAGGATATCAGAGAGACATCTCTACTGCAAACAGAAAAAATGCCACACACATTTATGACATTCTAAATAACTGTTTGGACAGGAACATTCATATGCAAATAAATACTCTAAATAAATACAGCAAAATAGAGTAAATGGAAGAATCTGAGGTGTCAACAGCTAGCCAAGAGAATAATTTAAAAAGCATAAAATCATTATGCAAGCACATACAATGAACAATAGAGGCTTAAAGACCTCAAGATTCATTAATCAGAATGGACAATTGTTGATCCTTTGAGCATGAAATAGGATTTTGTTTTGGCAGAACAACTCCAGATGAAATGGACATAGGAAATAAACAACCCTGTGTTTTAGGGGTACCATCTAATGTTAACTCCTTTTCAAAGCTCTCACCTTTTTGATTGAATAACACCAAACCAAATCAAACAGGCTTGCTGGCTTAGGGAACACTGAGCACATAATGTTTCATCTTCTGATATTTTATTAATGTAATTAACCTATATATGGATTCAGCCATCTGACCTACACATGCAAATTAAATAAGTTTTTCATCTCTACCAGTATCTAATAATCACATGAACAATAATACCCCATCTTCTGAGCTTTAGAATTTGCAGAAGCCTCCCCTGTTTTGCTGGCATCCTAGGTCTGCTAATTGTTTTTTTCTGACAATACAATAGCAGTACTTAGAGGAGGAGAACTTTATTTGCCTAGGAAACAAAAGAGATTTCAAAGCAGACTTGTACCTTGTGTTGCATACAACAGGCCCACAGCTACTGACACAGTCAGTCGTGTATGCGTCCTTCACAAAACAATCTATTTCTCACAGAGGAACCAAAAACCTTAGCCTGAAACAAAGTAGATGGAAAAGGAGATGGAATTTTGTCTTTTTTTTTATTGACACAAGTGATCATTACTGAACGTATCGTCTAGCACAAGAAAGAAGGAGCATGAAGGAAGTAATAAATGTATTTCTTATTTCTTTGTTTCACACAATTACCTTAACCATTAACAAAAAACACAGGATTATTTCAGCTCTGTAAATTAGATAAATCAGAAGGCTACCCTTCAAAAATTGTATTATCTTCTTAATTAAGACACGAGTCAATTTGGGAAAAACATAATTCCTGACAAAACACTGCAAATTTTGTTAAAATAAAAAATGTTAGAAGTGGAAGAAAGCCATCATTTATCTCTTTTTAGGTGCTAGTATTATATAGCCTATGTTAATATTATCTGAAAGCTAAATAACTCTTTAATTTTTCTGAACTTGAAAGCTTTTCAAACAACATTTGACATTTTGGTTCTGAAGATGCAATGGGCACATATTTTATGTATCACAGAGAGGGCAGATTTCATGCTCTTAAATTTAACTACATGAGCTCCAATACATATATCTAAGACATAATTTTCTGAGTTATTCTTCTATATGCTAGTTTCTAGCAAAGTTACTGAGGAAAAAATACTGTATATTAAAATTGCATTACTTAATAGCAAAATAATAACGATAATTTAGCATATATTTAATATTCTATTGTAGTTAACTTAGGGTTATTATATATTGTTGTTATTATTACTATCCATCTATAAACTAAACAACCTAGTTTTTAAAGGTGTATTCACGTATTCTTTCTAATCCAACTAATGATAGATCTCCAGAAGTAGTAAACAAAGCACCAAAGGTTCTGAAATTTTTTATTTTCGAGAATGGCATCAATGCTCCATGCTTTGAGGTAGTATTTACTTTAAGATTGTACTCAATAACTTAAGTGGATGATATTAATTATTTCCAGGCATAGTGAGGACACTTCAATTTTTAAAAACTTAAAATTTGAACTTAGAAAGAAAGTACAAGCCAGAAGGATACAGTTATAAATTTGACATTTTGGTTCTGAAGATGCAATGGGCAGATTTCTAAATAGTTTGTAATGGGGATCAATCTGTGGTTGGTATTATACAAAATTGTTCAATTATATTGCATAGGAAACTGGACTCTAGATTCTCTTTATCTCAATCGCATATTAGTTTTCTTTTCTATCTTTTTCTTTCACTTGTTTTCCCATTTTTCTCACATACTTCTGCTTGCATTCAGCTGCTTTCAAAACAAAGCAGGTTTTTTATCCCCCAAAGTCTGATAGGATATATCATATGTAAGCACAAATTCCCAGAAAGCCCCTAACAGCAGCGTTTTTAATGTGTTATGGATGACCGAAGCAGTAGGGATCAAATATTTTTCACTGACCATTTCAGTTTTGGTAATGGTGTTGCTGACCAGCAGATGACCTCTCTTGCTGTTTCTTCTCCTCTTGTACCTACAGAAAAATAAATCTGGGGGTTTCGTGATGACTCTTCTTTGGAATATAAACAGAAATACAAAATGGTAATTTAGCTATTTCACACTTTTATTTTCTGATAACACAAAGAAATATTTTGTTTCCTGTTTCCCTGCATTTAATATTTTTGAAAACTCAGTATTCTTGAAATTCATAAATACAGAAATGAATCATGCCTTCATTTCAAATGCAACATTTGATCTAAAAAATAGACTTACCAAAATCTTACAAATTTACACTTAAGTGTAATCCTTCAGTTTTTAAATAGTTGAGTTCATTATTCTTTCTTTAAAAAAACTGTATTAATAGCTCAATGTTTTTCATTGCATATAACTTGCATTGATGTAAAGAAAGCAAAATAGATTTAAAAAAATAAAAAAAAAATCCTGCTGTTACTCAGGTGATGTTAATTGAGTTTCAGCAGAGCTTAAGTACTGTACAATGTCCAGTGCAAGCTGTAATGTGACTGTAGCTTTCTGATCAATAAATGGCCCACCAAACACAGTTCACAAAAAAAAATTTTTGTGAAGCAGAGAGGTGCAATACCTCCTCACCAATTCCATTGATTTCATAATATTATCCTTCAGGTGTTCTTTTTAAAAGTTTTAAGGAAGTTTAAATCTATTAAGATTGGAAGACTAACATTTTCAATATCATATTCTAAATGTACATCAAATGATTACATCTCAAAGTAGCTGATTTGGACAGTATCCTCTCAAAAAACCAAAATGTGCATACAAGTTAGCTTTCTGTAGCACTGACATTTTTTAAGATAAAATTTAGTTATTTTCAATAAATGTTTCCTTAATACATCAGTTCATCAGATCTGCTAATTTTCTGTTTCACAAAGTTCTATGTGCCTTTTTCACCTCTCACTTCTAATTATTTTACAGGATTAGGAATGGTTATATGGACAACTTGTGCAGTTTCTTGAGAAAATCAGACTGTGACTTCAGCTGGAAAAGGTAGGCTGGCTGACACTAATTGTGACTGAAGGCAGTCTTTATACTTCTTTATTCCACGTGAAACAACCCAGTATGTACATATTTGCATTGAAATGCAGGTATACTGTTAACCTTAGCTATTAAATGAATCCTTCAGCTTTAGAACACAGTTACACAACTTCCTGTACTCTCCTGTGCCCATTCCATTTGCCTGATTTATAAATAAAGGCTATGTTGTGCTCTCAGGCATGACACTATAGAATTGCTCTCCAATATATGCAATCAAATTTCTCAATATCACACTTGGTTAAAAGTCTCCTGAATACTTTAGTATTTATTACAGGATTAAACTTTCTCTTTTATAAGTTTATATTATGGGAGATTCTTGACTCATCAAATTTCTGGGTGTATCCTTTTCTATGTGTTGTAAAATTTCAGGGGTTTTTGAAACAATAGAATGTCTGAATGTGTGTTCTTGGCAGACAAATTTGCAAGGACTGTAATAATCTATAAATATTTGCAGAGTATAAACATCAAGGATAGTAAAAGGCTGTTTATCACACTATAATTTTAAGAGCTTATCATTAAGAGAAAAGGAATAAAATGAAGAGAGATAAAATCTTACATGAAGAAGAAAAATCATCTTGACCAAGCTAACTAGTCTATGGAATTGTTTCCTATGGAAATTAATGGAATACTCTTAGCTATGGCTTTAAATTAGGCTTGAGAAAACATGCTCAAGAGAACAATAAAGAAAAATCACACTCTGGCAGAGAGAAGGAGCAGATGACCTTATAGATCTTTTTCATTTTCTTTTTTAGTGACTTTCATTCTTGTTTTCCTTTAGCTGATAAAACAGTATAGAAAGGAATGACCTTGAGGAAGGACTTGTTCTGTGTGACTTAATGAAATGCAATAATTGCAACAATCTGAGTTGCAATTCAAACGAGAGCTTGGTGTGGAAATCAGGAGTACAGTTTCCTCTGTATCAGCTGTGATGAATAATGGTCCTACCTGGACTGTTAGGAAACAGCCTAGCCCAGAAAGTAACATCAGCCTGCATGTGTCCTGTTTTCATCTGGATAAGAGCTACTTTTCTTCCTAGCAGTTGGTATAGTGCTGTGCTTTTGATTTAAGACCATGTTTTCATTTTCAGTTTCTTATGCTTCTCTTCCAGCAAGAAGCTGTAGGTACAAGAATTTGAGAGGGGATCCAACCAGGACAGCTGATCCAAACTGGCCAAAAATATATTCCATAAAACATAGCAGCACGCTGAACAGTAAACCTTGGGAAGAATTCTTGGGAAGAACTGGGAGGTTGGTGGCCCACTTCTTGTGGACCAGCTGGGCATCAGCCAGCAGGTGGTGAACAATTGCATTATGCATCACTTGTTTTGTCATGTCATTCCAGAGTATTTAGTGGAGAGAAAGAATGAAAATGGTTCAGATAGTCTTGGTAAAAGGCTAGTGTTCAATTTAGGTTTCTAAGGCTTTGGGAAGTGCTGTATACGAGGTCATTGCCCTGAATACGTCCTCTGGTGAGCTGGGTCTCTGAGAAGACATAGCTGTGGCAACTACTCAGTTCCACTCGCAAATACATTGTGAAATATATTTTCTTTTCTGTCTAGAAAATTAGCCTGGAGAGTAAGAATTCCACCATATCTTGTAGCCCTATAAAACCTCCAAATAGGCTTCCAAAAATTCCAGAGAAATGACTGCTGCACATTTCAGTTTGTCACTGAGTTAGGTGTGTTACGTCTACATAAAAATAAAAATAATTACATACATAGGAATTACAAACCTAATGTGTCCAGTATCCAAGGGAAATAACATGCATCTATAGGTCTAGTTTTGTCCATGGATTGCAGAGACTGATGTTCATACTTCTGCCAAACTTCATTAATGACATTAGTGACAGTAGCTCAGTTGATCAGAACATGGGGCTAATAGTGCCACGGTTGTGCCTTTTATCCCCGTATGGGCAATTTACTTAAGGCTTGGGCTCAGTGATCCTTATGCATCCTTTCCAACTCAGAATATTCTGTGAAATCAAAAATACTGTGACCAATAATAGATGGGAGACCATACTTCCAAATCTGAGCCAGCCGAGCCATCAGGCAAGGAAGCCAGCAAGAACCACTGAGTAAGTAAAAAGCATGCACTTACTGAGGTAGCCCCAGCACAACTATAACAGGAAACAGGAAACTATTCATGTTTAACACACCTGATTTACTGGAAACTTGGAAGACCTAGCCTTATCTCTGCTTCCTGAAAGACTGAATTATTTTTGTCTTGTTTTGACAGTAATGAAATTAAATTCAGTAATTATGTAACTTGCCTTACCTGAACAGTGGCAAGGAACCACCGCATTACCCCAGTAGTCCAGGTAGATGTTTGATTTAATACACATTTCATGTTAGAATGTTCTTTCATTGGAAATGTATGTACCTATTTTTCAAGCATAAAGGAAAATCTGTTTGGATAGTCTCTGCAAATAACTCATGTTAAGAAAGTGGAAGGAATTACACAGCTATTGGCCAATGATTGTTTTCTTCATAAGTTCTCTAAATAGATAATGTATTTCTTTCTCTCCTGAATACAAAATATAAATTATTATGTTTCATCATCTTTTAATGCTCTAAATTTCCCTACAAAAAGAAGCCTTTTTCCTTTTTCTCTTTTTAGTGAAACAGCCACTGGAAAAAAACCCAAACAAATGCTGTTGGCTAGTACTTGACCTCTGCTATAGAATAACTTTCAGTGGCAAATGGTTCTCAGTGTTGTCAGAGTGAGGAACAGTTACTGCAACTGGACTTGAAAAGTAGGTTTTGTTAGGTTAAATAAATGGCAGCAAGTTCCAGTGAATTAATCTCATTTATGTTTATTTACAAAAATATAATTTCTGTTAATATGCTTGTAGTTGAGATTTCTTGAAGAACAGCAGTAATATAACTGCTGTTTATGAGCTATATATCAGAGGGTGTTACTCTAATATGCTCCTAGAACAGACTATGTGTCCTAGTTTTCAGTAAATCTCAGTTTTTCCCTTGAGAATTATAGCTATTGTTTCACTTCTTTCTCTGTGGAATCATTTACCAATCTTAAAGCCTTCCACAAGACCATGAATAATATAACCCTCACTGCCTTAGACCTTGTGCTGTCATTTACCCTGATTCTAAGTAATTTTAAAAAAGAAATATTAGAACCTCTGTAATATGATGTTATCTGATGTTTTAGCATGTATATTCTTAAGTGTGTTCTTTGCATAATAATCAATGATCAACCAAGGTACACAGCAGTAGGAGGCAAGCCCCATTATATTATGTAGCTCCTTAAATGTTCTTTCTGGGGAGGGTAAAGTCTGAACCACTGACAACATGGTAAGGTATGGGCAAGTAATAATACTGCAGGTGTTATTTTCTAAAGCAGTAATGAATATTCCATGGAGGAAAGATTGTAGAAGGAAAGAATTAGAAACCAGTGTCAGGAAGCCAATCTGTGTGCATACAGCTACAGTCCTGGTTGTAATTATAACATCTCTGAAGAGCATGCTTTTAACAACTTTAGTCTTCTCAAGGGTATATGAAACCTAATGACAGGGACTACTTTAGAGATAGTGCAAAAGAGAAACAAAATGTTATTCAGCAGCAAAAATAAGACATTTTGAAATGGAGAGAAGTGGCATTATGAAAGTCCTAAGACCACAGGGAATGTTTTACTGACTTTCAAAGAAACCTGTACAGGCATGGAAGACATGGCACAAAGAAATGAGTCTTAAAAAAGCATTTATCATGGTAGGGGGAAAATGAGAAAGTGAAGTTTTTTATTTACTGATACAGTGAAAGAAAGACAACAAGAACTGAATGGAATAACCCTTCATAGGGATAAATAGAAAAAAAAGCATACTCCAGCAATTGCTTAAAATGCCTGTGTACAAAGATACTGTATTTTTACATTCTTTTTGCCCTATCATCTCTGTGTCCTCTCTTCTCAAAAATAAGAAAAAGAAGTCCCACAAACCAAACAAAATATTAGAAGGCAGAAGAAATAGTTTGCTAAGGATAAGGATGCAGGTATCTTCATGCACTTGGGGACTTTGTGAGATATTCACAAGTCTTCAGTTGAAAACTGGGTCATAAGAGTAATTAGTACTTGTGGTAACTATGACTGAATGCTTTGAGGACCCAATCCTCTGTCCCAGATTGCCTAAGTTTGGAAACTGTGTCCATTCAAGACAAGTGACAGAAGAATACATAAGGGTGTATTTATGATCTCACACTGAGGAAACAGAGGACAATAGCAAGTGCTTTTAATGGCATAAACAATGTCATAGTACATTTTTACCTTAGCATAGGTGAGTAGACTCAAAAAAGGAAACAGCCCAGAAGTGTCTTTGCAGAAGGGAAACACAATTAAAAAATCAGCGTTAAGTGACACCTATCTGCATGTTTTCTAAACAATGAAAAACATCAAAGAAACCAGGAGAATTGATAGCAAAAAAAAGACAAAGAGGAAGGAGTTTTCCTGTACCCTAAGTTGCAAGCTCAGTGGTAGTCTGTTGACATTAGAAGAACACGGGAAAAATAATTTTAAGAAAATGAGGGATCACTCAAAAAAAGAGGCCAAAGATGAGGCCACATATACACAAATAAGTAGGTCTGATTCAGAAAAGTGCCACACAAATTATAAACCAACAGAACAGTAAGCTCTGCAGTGGGACCTAAGCCTTGTGAGGTACTCACAGGCTCAAGATAGCAGAAACAAAAAGATGCCACAGACTGACATTGATTAAGACCTGGCTACAGGTGCAAAAGGGTAAGTGATAATCTCATTTAGATTTGTATGATGGGTTTTATTTAAGAACCAAGGGGATAAAAGATTTTCCCCAACCTGATTAGTCTTACACTTGGTCCCCCAACAGTGCTTGCAGCAGGTTTCCCCTTCCCTGCACATTTCTCCTGGTCCAGGAATATTGGACACAAAATCATGCTGGGTAACTTTCCTCCGGTCAGAATCTTCTTTCAAAGACTGATTTTTGTTTCCAGTACCACTTCTTTCCAGGAACTATTTTTTCAGGCCTGAAGCCCTCAGTTTCCCCAGTCTAAATAGTCCATACGAAGAAGCCCAACTTATGATCACCCTCCAATTGTTAATTTTATCTCATGTTCCTTTATTACTTGGAGGATTCAGGATGTGCTTAATTTGTTTACCTTAAGTTTTATCAAAATTTAAGTATAGCCTACACTGGTTGCACCTAGGCAGTAGCAGGCTTCTCCTTGTGTTCAGTAGTTAATTTATCAACAGTCATACTCAACATTATCTGCTATCTGTTAGAATTTGCAATTTAAGCTACTTTTTCACCTACAAAGTACACACAATCAGATTTAAGGTGGTAAGCATCAGCTCTAAACTTATGTCATACAGGGAAAAATTTAACAATATGTCCAAGATGAAAGGGGTAGTGCTCAAAGGAAAGAAGACAGGAATAGTAATGAAATAAGGCCTCTGCTGTCAGACAAATTATATTGATGCACAATACTGGGTTGGAAGCCAACACACACATTTCTTATTGGATAACCACCACATTTATAAGAACATAACTGGAACATGGTCTGCTGAAAAGACTTATTTCTCTTGTGCTGAATACATATTAACAATCTCTACTGCAAGCAAGCTGGCAAATACTCACAAAAGTGACCTAACAAACACTACAAAAAAGACGGTTGTTACCTGGAAGAACAGAAATATTTGGAGGAGTCAGACTGGCTAATATGCTATCCCATCTGTAAACAAACATGTATATTTTTATTTTCAGAATAGGGCACTTTTTTTTGTGTTTTGGTAATTCATAGGATATGTGAAGCAATAAGAACTTGAGGTTGCTAATGGTGACATTTTCTATTCTCCCCAATTTGAGGGTGAGATGTAGCTAGGATACATTGAAATTTTGTCAAGGATACAGAGATAATATGGATATTCTATTTTCTTCTGCATTTTAATAAAAAAATTAAAATGATAGAGGTAGGCTTTTCTATTCTTGAAATTTCTGGAAATCTGATGTAACTCCTGCTGAATTCAGTATAGTCCTGGAAAAGGATAAACCCCTATGTTATACTGTGTGCATATACATTTGTATATACTCATAATTTCATCTCTTCAGAATATGATCCTATGTATGTTTTGCCTTTTTATCCTGGCTTCAGCAATCCCAAGACCAAACATTTTATACTAAGGAAATTTGCCAATATAAACAGGAAGGATGTTTGTGTTAGAGATGGAGAGAAAGAGAAGAAGACAGAGAATGAGTTATCTTCAATAAAGCTTTTTTAAGCAATTTTAGTGACAGAATGGTCTATGGCTATTAGCAATCTTCATGTGAGCTTTTATCTCTGGTCCCATGCCTCGAGGAGTGATAGCACTGTAACAGTTCTCATTAGTTTTGAAAATGGATTTTGTTTAATTCCCTCAGTATCCTCACTGAGTGCCTGTCCCTGGCTTATTTCAGGTTTTATGCTTCTTTTTTTCTGTTGTGCATGATGCTCTCTTCTTATTTCTTCTGTTTGTCAGGATTTCAGTTGTACTAATCCCTCTGTAGCTGTCTAATATTACACTAATGGGAAAGGTGCTGTCAAGGTATAATAGCATAACAGATCTAAACCTTTTTTTAACAATGTACACAATTTTTGAGAACTTTGAGAAGCATCACGCAGAAGCAATAACTAGATCTCAGACACTTGTTGATGAAATTTCTTTGTTTTACACAGAAAATTACAGAAAACTGATTAACCTGACATCAAGATAGACAAGATAGGATTAATAGTAAGCCAGGACTCTCATTGAGAACTCCACTGCAGAGTTGTTGTCTGCTTATAACACACCGAATTTTGATAATGACATGATTATAGACATTTTAGTCTGTTTTCATGAGTAGAGATGGACAAGTAGAAATAAGACATTATTAAAAATACAAATGCAAGAGGCCATGGTCTCTGGGGCTTGCTAGTAAAGACTGAGGTAAAGAATGGATCCAGAACCTCATGCTTCTCCAAGTCACCAGGTCCCCTACCTGTTCAGCAGTGGGCCCACATTTTCCCTCGACTTCTTTTTATCATGTATGCAATTATGGAATGCTTTCTTCTCTTTCACTTTACTGGACAGATTCAATTCCATTTGACTGTGACTTTGAAAACTTCATCCCTTCATGTTCAAGCAGCACCTCTGTATCCTTTCCAGGATACTTGATCCCAGTTTTACCTTCTGTATACTTCCTGTTTGTGTTTCAGTTTGTCCAGGAGCTCCTTGTTCTCCCATGAAGACCACCTGTCATTTTTTACTTGATTTCCTAATTGATGGGGTGGACTGCTCCTGAGCTTGGGGGTGATCCTTGAATATCAACCAGTCTTTTTGGGTCTCTGTTCCCTACAGGGTCTTTTTCCATGGGCCTTTATCAAGCAGATTTTAAAGTGACCAAAACCTGATCTCCTGCAGTCCAGTAGTGTGATCTTGTGGCTTTGCCCTACTCCCTCATCACAGAATGCTGAACCCCTGGCTCTTACAGTCACTGCAACCAAGCCAACCTTCTCATTAACAATGAGTTCTTCCTTGTTTGTGAGAATATGTTGTGGGTTAACCCTGCTAAGACGTTCAACCCCACACAACCACTCAGTCCTCTCTCCAGTGGGAGTGCGGCAGAGAATTGGAAGTGTGAAAGTGAGAAAATTCACGTGTTGAAATAAAGACAGTGTAATAGGTAAACCAAAGCTGTGCACACAAGCAAGGCAAAATAAGGAATTAATTTACTACTCACCATTGGCAGGCAGATGTTTAAACATCTCTAGGCAAGCAGGGCTTCATTATGCTTAAAAGTTGCTTGGGAAGACAAACACCATCACTCCAAAGTTCCCCCTTCCTCTTTCTTTACATCAGTTTTATTGCTGAAGACAGTGCCAAGCTGTGACATATCCCTTCAGTCACTGCTGGGGCAGCAAGAGAAACTGAGGAGGCCTAGATAGTGTGTAGGCACTGATCAGCAAAAACTAAATCACTGGTGTGCTTTCAACACTGTTTTGGTCACACATCCAAACCATAATACCATGCAAGCCACTGTGAAAAAAAAATTAATGCCTGTTCAATTATCATAACCATATATTTATTTTGTGCTTATCAAAAGTCAGTGTAGTGGACTCCTACTGCTCTTTTCATACACTATTAATACCAAAATGCACTCTTACTTCCAGCTACAGTGAACAACATGTAAGTGAAGTCTCTATGCATGGCTTAGCACAGCAATGCCTGAATTCTAACTGATGTCTTTAGGTGCTGGATTAACAGAAAGTGAAACAATAATATCATCTCCGAATTTTCCCCTTTTTTCCAATAAACACAAATACTCCAGATCAGAAATTTATTTTGTAGAAGTGTTTTAAATGATTTTTAAATCGTATTACAGATTTTTTGGACATTACTGTGAAGCTGAGTATCAAGGTGACAATAATCCATGTGAAATCTATTGGCAAAGAATATGTGTGACAATGCTTATCATTTACAATGAACCACAATTTCAGAGGCAAGCTTAAAACATTTCCATTAACTTTTTAATTAAAATATGGCACACTAACTTCCAAGTAAATGGCAGAACATAAAAAGAAGAGGCGGGGGTGGGGAAGAGGAGTCTGGAAAAAAGTAATCCACAAGAACTCAAGCACGCAATTTACTTTACTGGCTTAATGAGGATTATTTCCACTGAAAATGGTCACATGCTGCTCTATTGATGAGATGCATATTTTCAAAAAGATTTTCTCCAGTTGTAAACAATAATGTCAAGCTCAGCATTGCCACACTGCATGCAAACATGAAGTTAAAAATTCAACCTTTGCACAAATAATTATAACAAATAAATTGCAAAAGAGAAGAAATCTGTTGCAAATGAGGGAAGTGGAATTTTAGAGCCAAAAGCAAAAGCTTTGAATTGAACAGCATCTAGTTTATTTAATGTCAACATTGCAAATTGACAAATTTATGGAATTAACAGAGACATCTTGGGAAACTAATGGAACACTTGAACAGCATCCAAAATAGGACATAATTATGCTATACTTAACTGGTTTTAAAAATAGTTTATTACAATGGGAATCATAGCAGGGTATAAGGTGACAGCAAAATATTCTACAAATTTAAAGACATATAAATTAAAGAAATAGTCTGTATTGGATATATACTTCTGCAAACACTTTGGTGAAATTCTAGGATCCCTAAAATTATTTGGATTTGTGCATGACTGGGACTATTCAGAATATAGCAAATATTTTTTAATGTGCTTCAAAATGTGTTTTAGGATTTAGATTCTCATTTATGAAATGCAAATATTCTAAATACTTATGCATTATCTCTGCCTTACACCTTCGCAATCTGCTCATGGCTAGCTAATCTCTTCTAGGAATCAAGGAAAAAACCACTTTAATAGAGACAATAAAAGCAGCATCTTATAGATAGATCTGTCTCAAAAGGTGAATTCCCAGGGTTTCAGCAGGCCCAGTTTTACTATATTGGGTTGTTTCATTTTGTCTAGATTAAGAAGGCATTTGGAATGTTAAAGGCTTTCTGTGGATAAAAGATATAAAAGTGTATATAAAGATTTTGACATTTTAGATGAAATGAAATGTTTTTACTGCTGAATTTAAACTTTTTTACCTTTAATTGCAAAAGATAGCAAGATACAAAGATGTTTTAAGACACAAAGCAACTCTTAACCAGTGATAAAATTTACCTTACAATGATTTTATCTGTATTTATGGATAGTATTATTTCTTGGGACTTCTTTGAAATTATCAACCATTGTCTAGTCAAAAAATATTAAATTTGTTATTTCTAACTGATTTCATGTATCACTCTGGTATATCAATACTTTCCAATGATTTTGTTTGCATACATTTCTACACCTGAAGTAAGTCAGTACCTGGAAGTTTGATTTTTAGGTGACTATAGTCTCACAGTGAATCTTTTCAGCACTAAGCAGACCACAATACATTTTATATATCCCCATAGCAAAGTTATACAGAATATTGGCAGCGGTTTCAAAACCAGGCCTCTGTATTTCTTTTTAGGCATTGTCTCACTGTTGGAACTCTGCTGGCTATATGACCTGGCAGTAATGCATAATAGAGCCTTCAGTGAAGTTGGTAATAACAAAAAAAAATATTTAAATAGGCAAAATTGCTGGATTGATAGTCATCAATGCAGAGCCAGCTGTGAATATTTAGATTTAGGACTTCTAAAATTGACTTTACACAAATGAATGCATGGAAATATATCTTTTTTTCAATACAACTTTAGTTATACGCACATAGAGGGACATCTCCTTTAGTAAGTGACAGAGAGAACACAGCTAATAGCTCAGTGACTAGGTCATTCACCTACAAAGAACAGCCAGATTCAAATGCTTGAAGCAACTCCCACAGAGCAGTAATTTAAAAGTTTAATCTCCTTGCTCCTATGGGAGTAACCTAACTATAACACTCTTCATTATTCTAGGAACCTCTATTCTGCTCAAGTGTGTTCTGCCTACTTTTGCTTTTAAAATCCAACCTGGACTGAAATGTCTTTCTATGTGAAGGCTTAATTGAAACTAGGAGATGAAAAAATAAAAAAGGATGTTTTGGTTTGGTCTGGTTTCCCCACTGGCTTGGGATTTTGTGATGAGAAGCATTACACTGAAAAATCCCCATTTCTATAAAGAAAGCTGTCAACGTCAATATAAAAAGCTATTAAAACTTCTACTTACAAAACATAAACACATAAAGTCTAAATCTAAATCTTCTTCCTGGGGACAGTTTCTGAAAAAGTGGCACAGAGTCAATTCCTATAACTTTTAGCACTATGTCCCATTTGCCTTCCATCTCCATCATAACAAGTAAATGATTGGAACATATTGGTTAATGATTATTTTGGTATTATGAGAAGCAAGAGAATATCTTTGCTCATGCTTTCTTATTTTCCCTCAAAATTCACATAAACAATAGAAAGGTTTATGCTTTCAGTGATAAGATGTGTCAGTTAGTGAAAGAATTACGTTCCATTAGTGTAACTTATTTGGCTTCTGAGCTATCCTAGACTATCACCTAGACAAATATTATTAGGGCAACAACAATCCACTTTTACTCTCCTCTTAGGGGAATAAACATTATTCCTTCCTACTCATACAACTTGTGATCTGGGTGGAAGTAACTTGGCTGGCATTTGGTCTGCAGATATAAAGAGTGTGAACATACATGCACAAACCTATTAGTGTACCTGGTGAATGCTTTAAAACTCGTGAGAGTATGATAACATCACACCATATTTTCCCAAGCGGGGGGTGCTCTTGCCAAAAAGCAGCACAAGAAATGCTGTCATAAAACTGGAATATAGTGCTAAGAAGAATGCTACAGAACTGTATGACTGTGTCATTTTGTTCTCTTAGAAGCTCCTTGAAGTGCTGGTGACCTGGTGCATCTTGTCTCTTACCTTGGGCTAGTGCCCAAAAATGCAGTCTTAGGTCTGTATGTCTTTCAGTCTGTGTACCAGTCCCTCTGTTCTCCTAACAGGTTTTGATCCATCTGGTCATTTTTAGTCATACTTTGAATGATATGCAAATTAGAGGAGGGGCCAAGGAGTTGCATTCAGCTGAAAACACTGAGGGAAAAATAATCAGAATTCAGACACCAAATATACAATTGGCCAATTAGCATATGGAAATGGCTAGTAGACTGATAGAAGGAAGATAATGTGTAGAGTTAGAGCTGCTCTGGTAATAGGATCAAGAGAGAAAGAATTTATGTCTGAATGAATGTAAGTTTCACTTGTTACATCCTACCACTCCAGCAATTTGTTTCTCTGTGTGATGCAGCTGCCATAGGTATTGCAGTTGTTCCTGATGTGCACTGCACTTTGGGGATCATTTCCTGACTGGTTTTAAGCTTAACCACTGTATGAGACACTGCTTTCACTTTAACAATATAAATTTAACTCTTTGGAGTACGGGCATGTTATGTTGTACCAATGTTTATATCATGCAATACCTGACAGCAGGTAATAAGCTATTATTGGTAAATAGTAGCCATGTCTATTTTCCAGTCTCTGAGTGAAGTAATGAAAGCTATGTTCTGTTTTTCTTGCCTAGTCCTTCTCTATACTGAACCCACCAATATGGAATTAACCTTGAACTCATTGACTTAAAAATTTGTGGGAATGGAGAGTTCTTGTCATTAAACTGTTAATATTCTAGGAAAAAAAAAGTGACAAATATGTTTTTGATAGCCTTAAAGACCATAGTTAATTAATCTGCAAAATATATCTATTGCTTGATGGCTTTTTTGGTCTATGATCTACAACATTCACAAGCAATAAATCTACCTTCCAGACAACATTAATTCATCCTTGCTATAAAAAAGTAGAATGGTCCACTGGTGATCACTGAAGTTTACTAAGATTTTTTTGAAAAATTCTTGATAAATTGGAGACTGAGATTCTGCTGAAGGTAGTAAATTTTCTAAGTTTTAGCTTTCAGATCTTAAAGGCGTATTTTGGAAGGGGGATCCATAAGTACCTCAGGGGGGTACCTATGCCTCTTGGCTGACTCCTGGGAAGAAACATGACTACCTCAACCCTCTCTTTATACCTAGGGGAACTCTGATATCATGATGTTATCAATGTTAAATATCTTGTCCAAAGAAGGACAAGGAAGTCAGAGAAGGATCTAGACTTTTTCCAGTCCAGGCTTGAAAATCAAGGATAGATAAAACTCATACTTTAATTAAATTTTTTGTTGCTGTTGCTGTCTCACTAGGACCTGGGCAAATACCTAGATTTTATATGACATTGCAGGAAATTGAAATTGGTCACAGAGGGGACTGGTGTTTCTGAGGTCTGTTTACTTCTCCTTTTGTCAAGACATTCCTCCTTTAAAATCTTAAATTCTTCTTCACACCATTTCTCTGACTCTCTGTGGTCTGTCATACCTTGCATAGATAATTTGTTTTCACTTCTGAGATCTTGGTGTTCACTTTTGAGATCTTTCTTTTCTAGCCCCACATTACATATCATCTCTCTTACTGCTGATAATCTGGTCCCTCTTTCACTGTGACATTTCTTCACTGGCCAAGAGCTATTTTTTTTTTTTCCCCAAAAAAAAGATATTGTACTTTGCTTCTTGCTACCTCTTGATGAGTAAGAAATGTTCCCGCAATGCCACTTCATTATTCGCCTCCAAAACATAACTTAAAATTCTCATGTTCCATGATGCCTACAAAAATGTGACTGTGGTTAGACCATTGATGTGCCTAGATGCCAGACTGAGAGAAATCTCATTTTCTTGAAGTTTCACACTGTCTGAAGTGCTGCAGGAGGCCAGTAAAAATATTTAACTTCATCAAGCTTTTCTACCAAGAGATAGCTTGCACAGTCTAAGTAAAATAATATCTTAGCCATGAATTTAAACTGCTTAACAGTTCTTTCTTTTGCTATGTTGTCCTTCTCAGACAAGGCTGAATTCCTTCATTTCTACAATTTGCTATTTCCATTGACTTAATGATGTGAAAAAGCACTGATACAGCCCAGACATTTCATGGTTTTACAGCACATGGGAGGATTTAGATTTATGGTTCATAGGATCCTTTCAAATGGCAGTTCAACCAGACTGAAAACAGAGATCCAAAGGTTGTCCATTGTTCTAAAAAGATTATTTTAATAATTTACTTTCAAATAAACAAACCTGGATCCCTGCAATTCTCCATTCAGGTGTTATGCAGGCAACATGGAAGACAAAGAGGTGAATCAATTCATAATGGGAAAAGGCAGAATGAAATAACATCACAAATTGGCTTACTGACAGCTTCACACACCAGGATCAAAAGGTTTTGGGCTTAAAGAACAAAGCATAAATCCTCAAACCCTAACATTTACACTTTAATCTATGGTTCCAATCATTAAAAATCTGATGGATATCTTAACTCCTGCAGAAGCAAATAGAATAGCAAAATTCTAGAGGCTAAATTCTGTGCTATTATAGGAAATTCACTACAACCATTCAGGTTTGCCACAGAGTTTCAAAATATTCATGAAAAGTTTCAGTGAAGAAAACAGATGATTCAGATGGACATACTTTAACATCATCCTCAGGAGTGTCTTATTTACATGACAGTCAATGATGAGATGCAATTATTGCAGGAAGTATCAAATACAGCTTATAATTCTGAATTTCATGTATATATAAACATAAAGCTTTTGGTAATAAGGATGAAGGTTATAATGGGAATGTAGATTAAAAACTCAGAGAAACATAGTATCAGTGCTTTAGATTGAAAACATCAGGGAGCTGAGAGTCTGGACAAATGTCACATTCATTTTGAGCTGAAAAAGAAAACAGACTTCACAATCTCCAAACTATTGTCGGGTTACTTTTATACAAGCCATATCAAGTGACCACTGAGCCTGCAGTATTGAACTAAGATGGGACTTGCTTCTATATTCCATACTCCTTAGCACATTGTTAGCATTTGGAAGTGTTTAGTGACCTTTTCCAACAGACTTCCATTTTCTCCTTAGCACTGAAATTGGGTTGTTTATTCCTCCTGAGAAAAAGGCTCTGACTGTCACACACTTCTTGGCCCCAGGGAACAGCAATAGCAGAGGCACCCACAGGAAAAAAAAAGACAGAATCTTTGTCACAAAAGGAACATGACAGTCAAAAGAAGCAATGCACCCCTCGCAGTAAGGGCAAGCCTAAAGTTTTTTTCAAGAAGTAGTTTTATAATCCTTCAACTTTTACCTGAAGTGTGTTCGCACTGCTTAAATGAGCAAACTTGATTAAATGTAGACGATCTGATCAGATTTAATAAATTATATCTTCAACAGGTATTTGTAAGCTTAATCTCTAGGTTTTATTAAAATCATGTGAAACCTGTTATGTGCATTCCTTGTCTAATATTTTTTAATGATTTAGAGTTACATTGTCCTTCATTAAGGTGAATAATAAAATTGTTTAATTAATTTTTTTCTGAGATAAGATCAAGAAAAAGGCCTGAATCACTAATATTTCATAGCTCTTTTTTATTTTTTAGAATTTTGACTGATTAGTTTCAGTTGAAACACATTTAACAATTAAAAGCTTGTTTTCTGTTAAATTTAGTGTATTTTTTTATATCTGTTGTCTGGTTAAACAAGCAGAAATACTATTTGCACTTTCTATTGACCTTGGTAAGAACTCTTCTGGTGATCTTGTGCTCGACGTTGCTTTTGTCAGGCCTTCGGGAAGTTTCAGGAATGTTCTTATGAAAGATTTACTTTGTCAGCCACTGGGGACACTGGGAGAACTATATCTAGCTGTCTACTTCAAATTTGCAAAACCAACAGGAGACATGAGAACAAAAATGCCTAGGAAAAATAGGAGACTAATGGAAAGCTTCTGAGCAGATGGAATTTTGCTGCTCTGCCACCTGTTAATTTCTACATTGTAACAATTATCACGGTTTCAGAGATTTCATGATTTCTCTTTGGAATCACAAGATTAAGAAAACCAAACCAAAACCAAAAAAACCCAAACCAAATCAAACCAGCAAATGAGATTCTCATTGCTTGACATTATATTTTTCAATTATTATTTGTATTATTTGTTTTTGTGGATTGAGAACTGGCTGAACAGCAGATCTCAAAGGGTTGTAATCAGTGGCATGTGTCTGGTTGGAGGCCTGTCACTAGTTGTGTCCTCCAAGGTTCCGCGTTGTTTAACTTATTCATCAATGACCTGGGTGAAGGGGCAGATGCCTCCTCAGCAGGTTCACTGATGGTGCAAAGCTGGGAGGAGTGGCTGACACCCCAAAGTGCTGTGAACCCTTCAGAAGGGTTTGGGAGATGGGCAGGGAAGAACTGTCTGAAATTCAACAGAGGACAGTGCAGGGTCCTGAACCTGGGGAGGAATAACCCCATGGGCCAGCACAGGCTGGGGCTGATCTGCTGGAAAGCAGCTCTGTGGAGAAGGACCTGGGGGTCCTGGTAGACAAAAAACTGCCCATGAGCCCAGCAGTGTGCCTGTGTGGCCAAGAAGGTCAAAGGAATCCTGGGGTGCATTGGGAAGAGCATTGCCAGCAGGTCCAGGGAGATAATTCTGCTTCTCTATGGTGAGGCACCATGGTGAGGCACATCTGGAGTGCTGTGCCCAGTTCTGCACTTTTCAGTGAAAAAGAGACAACATGGAGCTCCTGGAGAGGATTCAGTGTAGGGTGACAAAGATGATTAAGAGACTGGTGCATCTCTCCTAAAAGGACAGGCTGGTGGAGTTGAGCCTGTTCAGCCCTGAGAAGAGATGTCTAGGAGGGGACCTCATCAATGTCAGTATCTGAAGTGAGGATGTCAAGAGGACAAACCCAGGCTCTTTTCAGTGGTGCCAAGCAATAGGGCAATGCACAGGAAGTTCCTCCTGAATAAGAGGAAGAATTTCTTTATTGTGCGGGTGGCTGAGAACTGGAAGAGATTGCCCAGAGGGGCTGTTCTCTCCCTGGAGATATTCAAGAACCATCTGCACACAATACTGTGCCATGTGCTCTAGGATGACCCTGCTATAGCAGGGAGGTTAGACCTGACAACCCACTGTTGTGCCTTCCAACCTTGCCCATTCTGTGATTCTATGAATATTTATGCAAGTAAAGATTACAGGCTGTAAGAAAAAACAAAGCAGATATTGCTAAGTAATTTACATTTTTAAATTTTATTTTTCAAATATGTTTTCTTATTCATAGAACAATACATATGATGTTAGAAGTTCTGCCATCGCAGAGCATCTTTGTAACCTCACAAGGGATGGAGCTAGAAAATTAGTAAAGCTGTTTACAAGTCAGAGGATCAGCAGGCTCCTTAGTATGTAAGGCAACTTCCAACTCAGTAGATTGGTGATAATTGGCTCTTACTGAATGGAAAATGAGGAAGCTTGTAACATACTCAATGAAGCTGATCATTGCAGATGAGGGATAAGGTTTGTTTTTGTCGGTGTTCTTTATGATCTTGCTTCAACTGAATACTTCATTGTGACAAGACTTTATGCATGACCTCTGTGACTTAGAAATACTGTAGACAAAATAACTTTCTCAGAGACAGGGAACTAAAACCATTTGTGATTCTAAGAACGGACTTACACAGTACTGGTCTTTTAACCAAAATATCACCAGGCTATTTGAAATAATGAATAGTGAGGAAATGTAATAACGAAGAGGGAGATTACCTGAACAAACTGGGAATGATCACTGGTGGAACACAAAAGAGAAGGAAAGATTTAGAGCAGTCTCTTGCAGGAGCAGGGCTGGATCCAGTGCACAGTCACCTGCACAGTAAAGTTCTTCCTTGTTTTCAGGAATTTCCCATGCATTGTCCTGTAACTTGCCAACAGAGGAATTTTTGAATTTGCCTTTGAATTTGCCTTTTGAATCCTGTGGTTTTCATGCCCTAGATTATCTTCAGCTGTATTATCAGTCACTGTGCTGGTCACTTCTCAATTAAAACATCTTGCAAATGTGAGTAAGAGTTAAAGAGTTAGCAATGCAGGAAAATTTTCTAAAAAAAAAAGACAGTCTTTCTGAGAATTGTTCCTACCCTGCAGTTAAAATAACTATGACTACCAAGCTGTGAAATATAAACAAAGCTATATGATTCTTTCCATACACACAGCAACAATGACATCAATTATACCGGAAGAATATAACAGCAAAAAGTGTGACTATAACTAGAAATTTAACAGTGTTGGGGCAGCAATGAATACAACATAACAGAGTTGGCAAACCTGGGTAAATATAATCTGAGACACATAAAAGGCAGGAAAGCCAAACACTGTCAGTACATAATTTCTATTTTCAAGTTGGTTTTGAGAAATTTATGTCTTTAAACATTGTTATCATAGCCTGTTTCTGAGCTACAAGATAAATGTTACCTGGTATTGCAAAAGCAAATGCCCTCAGATTAACTCCAAATCAGCTCTCTGCTAATCAGTGATCTATTTTGTGGCTACTTATCCTTGCATCATTTATAAATAATTTCTTAAGGTTATGAGTCAAATAGTTTTCATATCATGATACTAGGGTCTAGGTTATAATACTTGACAATTTTCACAGTAGATAGGAACAAGTAAGATACTATAAGATTTTACATTTAAATTTCAATTCCTTTTTGTCAGGAAAAGAGACCATGACAATAACAGAATAGGCAGCAATTTCTTTCCATTGGGTACTCAAGTAATGTGTGATCCAAAAAGCTAATTTCTTGCTCTGTAAGGGCTACTCTTATATGTGAAACGTCATGAAATCATGGCTGTTTTTTTGATGATGCAACTCTATATGGAGGCTGCAGCAGCTGCCTTCAGTCTCTTTCTTCAGGCCTTGCAATCCCAGGAGAAGAATTTGCCACTTCTGTTGCTTTCGTCATCTCTTTTTTTTCTGCTCAGTTAGAGAAGATCCTACTCCTTCTTTCTACACCTGGTCTCCTTGTGTTAGGCAGAAAGTGGAGGGATGGTGAATAAAGGGCTATTTGAAAGGGAGAAATTTGGTCTTGGAAAGAAAACTCTGTAAGTTATAATCCTGTTCTCAAATGAAACAAAGGCAGTGGAGGAGGTAAAGTGGGGAAGAATGACAGTTCCCAATAACATGAATACTTTTGAATTTTTTTTCCAGATCCTTAAAGTGCTATGAAATTCTACATCTACCTTTTCCTTGAAACTCCTTTTGCAGTTTCCTAGTTTTCTCTCACCTTCCCAGAAGCCAAAATGACTTCTCTCAGCTTTCCATCAGGGCTCCTGGTTTATGCATCAATCGTCACAATCCTATTGTCTTCTCTCTCTTTTAGTCCTTCCTCTGTTATTTCCACAAAATTCAGTTTTGTCTGTATTTCTGAGAAGCTGAGAACTCTGATCCTGGAGCAGCTTCCAAAGTCCTGGAAGATTCAGAGAGATTTATAGGAACATATCTGCACCCCAGGGATGTTACCTGTAAGTTATTTTTAACTGCAGGAATCCAGCATTCATCATTCTTTTTCCCCAGGAGATACAGCCACGGTTAAAAAACAGTAGATATTACACAACAAGGTCCTGATTCATGAGTGTCTTTTAGGACTGATTACACTAATAGTTATTGTCACGACCTTGCCAGTCAGGGCTGCTTTGGCTAGGATCATGTCATGCTTTAAGTGAGTTAGGTTGTCCCTGAGGCCTTTGCCAGATATCTCAAGGCCACAAGAGTCAAATGAGCACGGCCAGAAATCCTAGATGTACAAGGCTAAACTGGACTGTCAAAAAAAATTGTCAGATGTACTCTATGTACTAGGCATGAGGAACACTATATGTTGATTTAAAAGAAAACAAATGGATAAGATTACATAAAATGAGTCATGAAGTCTGTTAAAAATCAACAGATTAGTGCTTAATGGGATGGAACAAAAACACAGCAAAATTTAAACAGAAGAAATGATTAAAATTTGGGCTTAGCAGACACAGGACTTGGTAACTACCTATTCTGTACACAGGGAGAAGCAAAGTACACAGCCCCATATCTGGACATAATTCCACTGTAGCAACTGAATATAACTGAGTAATCTGTGCACCCCAAGTGTTTAGCACAAAGAAAGAATTTTAAACCATGCCAAATTAAAGCCTTGTTCATAAAGATTCATATCTCTGTTACTGTTTCAGCATGGCTACTTTATACCTTTCATGCACCAATTCTTGTGTAAATTTTGATTTGGTTTGTGAATTGACATATTCCCTACCTTAGAAAAAATTGCAAGAGAGAACAAAAACAAATCATTTTTTATTGCATTACACCTATGAGGCATAATTTTTCCAAGCCACAGGTATTCAAGGGAAATAGAAATTCAAAAGGAAAGAATACTTAAAAATTACTTTTCAAGTTCTAATAAGGGAGGAGGTCAGGATATGCAAATGGCAACTAAAGTAATTAGAGGGTCTATTAAGTTAACAGAGGAACCAAATTAATGGAACAGAGAGAGGAAAGCTGCATTCAATATTACCAAACACTGACCCTATCTGCGCTAGTACTGTCATTCTGCTCTTGTTCTTAACTAAAAAAAAAAAAAAAGAAAAAATTGAAACAGTCAGGGATCTATAGAGACTAAGCTGTGAGGAAAGATTTAAAGTGATTTATTTAGTAGACATAAAGAGCCAGATACTCATCTGGTTTAAATCAGCATGGCTTCAGTGAGGATTTGTTCTAAGTAGTCTAGATATTTTCCAAATGTGTACAAAAAGAGAAGGTATAGTGTGGAGGGATGTATATAATAGCAATAGGATCAAATTAATTAAACATGTATAGGTTGGATATTAGGAAAACTTTCAGCAGAGTAATATGTATTGGTTTAGGAATGTGTCTCCTGAAGGAAATGAGATAACTATTTCAGGAGCTATTTCATACGAGACAGACATCAAGAACTAAATATATATCATGGAAAACTGTCCTACATTAGCTAAAATGAGTTAGCTATGTTCTCTCTATTATCTGCTCACTGTGATTTTCTGAAATATTTTTAATCTGTGTGCTTGTAGGATTGGTGGCATATTAGGAAGACATCTGGACATGTTTTATATATAATATTTGAGATAGAATATTTGAGCTAAACCAGAAAGAAGTAATGAGGGAAAAGGGAGGCTGTGACTCATGGGTAAGGCTGTTTATGGGCCAAGTTAAAGTTGTGAAAAAGCTTCAAAACTGTTCTTTTAAACATACTTGTCCTTATTTTGTTTACTTTACAGGCAATTCAGATATTTAAAGAGGTGATTAAAGCAAAGCAACAATTTGGAGCCTTCAAACAATACTTGATCATGTTTCAAAAACATCCAGACAGAGCTGCTGAAAGCTATGAACTATGTAAAAAGCAGTGGAATGAGAGGAACAACCTCCAGCAATAAAGACTTACTACAAGAGCCACTCATACCTCACACTAGAAATTTTCACACAATACCTTGCAATTTCTCCAGGTGATAAGGGTTTTCTGGTAACCCAAAAAGCTATTAGTTATCATCTATGTTGTTAGTCTGATGGGTCTTCCAAATTTTGGTTTGGAAACTAAAAAGACCCCACTCACACCCTAATGAGAGAAAAGCTGATGAAGATGAAGCCATAGGTGTGCCTACTGCAAATCCGACTGGACACACAACACAGGGCAGACCCTTGCCAGCTCACCATGGTTTAACTACACTGAGCTCAATGACCCTTGCATACACACAAGCAGAGATTTTTGGCCCAGTGACTTGAAATTTTTGCTGTTATAACTCCTGACGTCTCCCCATACTCTGAATTTTACTGTAAAGAGATATTTGATTTTCAGAAATATTTTTATGACACCTAGGGATCTGGTGTTTCTGTCTGTAGTGCTCAGAGGTCTGGTGTTCTATTGGGGGGGCGGGAGCATGCTCACATGCTTAGTGTGCTTGCCAATTTTATTCAATTCAAAGCTTGAATTCACATAGTTTGGCTTGTTTTTATGTATGGAAGAGGAGAAACAACAAAAGATGAAGGCACCCTGCCTCTTGTTCAGTTTTAGTCAGCACCCTCTAAGTGATGTTTTTGGGATGCTGTGGGTTTGCTTTGCTTGGACTCTCATTCTGTTCATTTTAAGCAGATATTCTGTGTTACTCATTATTGTCACTAGTGGAAAGAATAACAAGATCAGGTTTTGGACATCATTATTTGAACATCAACTCACTTGATAAAGTATTTCTCTTATCATGCATGGTAAAAAGTATATTGTTTTATGTTTCAAATGTTCTATCTAGACAGTACTATTTTAACAGCTAGGGAAATTGTGTTTTATTTTAATAAATCAATTTCCAATTAAAAAACCAGGAGGGATCTGAATAAGTAATTCAACATTATCAACACAAATGAAAATGGACTGATACACTGAATTTCATTTTGATCTCGATCTGAAGGGTCTGTGGTGGCATAATTTGAGTAACTTCAATGCTGTTGCACTTAATTATATAAAAATATGTGGGATCAAGAATCAGACTAGTGAGATTTTTTTCCCTTTTATTCCCTTGGAGCATGAAGTATGAAACAGGAGGATGAAGTATGAAACACCTCCTTGAACAGCTTTTATTTAGTCATCTTCTCTAGGAATTTCCCTTGAAAGGGAATGCTAGAGAGAGGGTTGTAAAGATAGTTTATATACTGTCAAGATAATGTTTCTTGTGTAAAGCCCAGATCACAGCATATTTGATGCTTGCCAGCTGCTTACCTCCTCCTAAGGAGGCATGAATCCTCCTGATATAGTGTCCAATGTTCCCTTGGTTTTTTTTGCCAGCCATGAAAATCAGAAGTCTAACATGCCAATTGTATACACTTGCAAATTAGATGGAATTAACTATGCTTTGAAACAAGCATATAGTTTGCATGGGAAAGGTGACACTGTGCCTGCTCTTCCATTATTATCAATTCGTCAGTCCACCCAAGTCTGCTGACTCTTCTAAGCACAGTGAAAATTTTGTGTGGCAAGTAAACTCTGAAAATAGATGTTAGTCAGGAATGACCAGGGATTTCACTGAACAGACCATTTATTATATTTGTGGTTTCCACGGGTACAGTGGGAAAAAGGAGGAAACACCACTTTAACCCTACTTGCATCTTAGATACATAATTAATCTCCCCTATACGCATGCATCATGAAAATTTGTAAAAACTATAATCAAGTTAGAGTCCTATGAAAAGAAGGGCTATTCATTTAAACGTTATCAATTAGATTGAAAACCTTTGTTTTATCTTTTCTTTATTTTAGCCCTGGTCTTTAATTTTATGACTAAAATGGGATAAAAAAATAATCAAGACGTAAAGGAGAAGAGTAGGAGAAAAACAACACATTAGTCTAAGCTGATCACCATCTTTAATATGTATAATTTTATTCAAAATGTCAAGAATGTGAAATTTCAATTCAGAGATTTTGTTACTCCAGTTTTAATGTATAAATTTTTGAAACAGCACATCTTTCCCTGAACAATAATTTAACCAATATAGATTTACAGGTCTAGAATTTCAGGAATTATTTATTGATTAAATAAATATAAAGAGTCAAAATAAGCACCTAATTTTCTCAGGAAAAGAAGGAGGCAAGAAAGCTTTATAATTTTTTTAGCTGAATTAATCCTCTAATTTGTAGTCTGAGATGAAATTGAGAGTTAGACGATATCTTTTTCTTGCTATTCCTGTAATACCTGATTTCCTCAAATTAATTTGGTTATTTGCAACAATGTTGTACATAGTGACTAAAACTAATTGTAATTCCTCTTTGACTATTAAAATGTCAAACTGCATCTCTGTATTACAAGAGAGTGTTTATTACTGGTTAAACTCTTGGTGAACAATATACACTTCAAAGATGCTCATGGATGAGCAAACCTTTCAGAAAGAATGTCTATTGCTCAAGGTATAATTGTCTTCTTTCAGGGTAACTTGTTTTTTAATTTGAAGTAAGTACTTCAAAGACATTCAAAGTGGGCTATCAATCCTTTGAAGCTGTCAAGAGGTAATGATTTAGGATTTCCATTTCAAAGAATTTTGCATCTCAGATAAAATGGAACAATTCCATTGAAAATCAGAAGATCCAGGCCTGAAATGACAGCAAGACAGCTTTTAAAAGATCAGCTAACAGAAGAGACATGCTTTTATTGTTCCTTGGTGAGTATTTTGACCTATATATGCCTGGATTATCTGAATCTATGAGTTTGCTACTAAGTAAACTCAACTGCTCTCTAGAGGTAAGGCTAAATGAAATTATCTCTACTGGGTCCTTTACACAAACTGTTACCTTTGAATATTATGTCTTGGGAAAAACAAGAAAGTTCTGATCAAGTAATCTATTTGAATGTATGTATAGACATGTACTGCTTAAACAAAGACTAACTTCTAAATAATGAATAAATGACTGAGATTATGACAATTATTTGGTCAGGGTTAATTTCAGGCAGGAGCAAAGAGAGCTAGTAGCTGAAGTTGCTCTGGTCAGACTGCCTACTTCACCTGCTAAGCTCTGAGGCATCAAGTAATACTGCTGCAACTAAATGAGGAATTGTGAGCTATTGGCTAATATTTCACAGAGTTATCTTTCCCAGCAGCAACACTGCTCATGACTTTCAATGTTTCCCAGCCTCTGGATGTCAACAAGAAGAGAAAGACTTCCATGATCTTCCAAGTACCTTCTCACCTTTTTTTTTACCTGCAGCAGAAATGACACATCCAAACCCTAGAATAAGTTCTGTGCTTCTGAGGTTCCTCTGTAATGGTGAGAAAACTTAAACTGTTTTTAGATCCAGAAGCAGAGTGAATTTCATAAACACAGAAGATATTGCGTCTAAGTAAAATTATTATTGCATTCATAAAATTGTAAAAAAATAGTAATACTTCAATCTTATTTTGTAATCCAAAATTTAACTGGGTCACTGTGTCCTAGTAGTAAAACATACAAATGAGTAATTATGTTCTTCAATACACTAAGCAAGTTTTCTTAATCAGAAAATTAAGTTCCATAGATATGTTGGTTAGATAATGGACAAAAAGTATATGATCCATCTACATACATATTTCAGAAAACTTTTCTGGCAAAGCAGTCTTACTAATAGGACGGACTGTCAACAGGATTTGGAGAGACAAATTACCCCAGGGGATTGTACTTTGATATAGAAAATGGGATCAATCACCTCAACCTGTAATATACTAAAAGAAAATTTACTTAACATATAGTTTCACTTCACACAACTCAGGCTTATACATAGAGAAGAATCCTGGAGAAATTGTGGTGACAAGGAGATATGGATTTTAGAGACATAACTAAGTGCAGAGAGACTTAGATAGTGTCTAAAACAAGCAGTAGAGATTGTTGCATAAGATTCCCCTTATTCTTTCTAGCAAAGCAATCACACTTGACTACAGATTTATTTTTCATTTGTTAGTAACCACTAAAGTACTGGACAGTTTCTCATTAAGAATGAAGAAAAATAGTCTCACAGAGAAATAGCTCCAGAGAATAAGGGACATGGTGAAAATTAGAACTCATCAATGATATATTCAGAAATGTACAAAAAATATGAATCTAGTTTTTTGCAGTGTAACCTTAACTTAATAAACAAGAAGATGAGTACTCAAATCACTCAAGAAGCCAGCAGCCTATATGATGTAAGAGGCTAATCCAATTACCAAATCTTGAGAGCATACTGTATCAAAAATATTTTTCAACCAAAAGAAAGCAAAATATAACATTTCAGTGATTACTTTGTTGCTGGTATTCCAACTTCTTGATTTAGTATTTATTAAGAAGCTGACATGTTGGAAAGACTGGACATGGTCAAATAACAATAGTTTTCTAAGTTCTGTATTTATTTATCTTTTGTCAAATCTTCCAATTTACATCAGTGCCCATGTGAAGAAATATGTTTTGATTTCAGTGGTGTTACTTTTAGTTGTTGAGGGTGTATCATTTTATTAAAGATTTTGATGAGTTGCTATGGTATATAAATGGCAGCAGATTTGGCCAATAGTGTTTTGTTTGTTTGGTTGGGTTTTTTTGTATAATACACTGCCTTTATATCAAACATTCAACTATAACACATAGCTAAACAGAAAGCACTGCAAAGCTCATTTTACTTTGTTTAAATACTCTGGAGTCCTGAATCTACCTATTTTAAACCCTAGGCTGTGTTTTTCACAATTCTCTTGTTTAAATGGAAAGGAAAAAAGTAACATCCCAGAACACAAACTATTTTTATTTCTTACAAAAGATGAACACCTAATATTTTTAACAGAGTGAAATTAATTTCACAAAGACAAAAAAAAAAAAAAAAAATTATGGGCTCAAAATCAGTTGAAATGATGGAGGCTGGTTCAGTAAAGTTCTGTTAAATCTGCTCAGAGCTATGGCAAGAGGGGAGAGAGATAGACATACAAGACCCAGCATTCTGGAAACACTTTGACTATTGGCTACTGCCAGCTGAAGTATGATGCCATAAAAGCATTTCTGTCGAGAGTAAATGCTAAGCTGCTTTGTGATTTTTACTCCACCATGGTATGCCTTCCCTGAGTGTTGCACCCTTTCAAGAGCAGAGTTTCATTATTAGGTTTAATGATGGCAGTTTTTACTGAGCAGGGGCTCTTTTCCACAAGAACAGGAGGAAGCGAAAGCAGGCTTACAAGGGGAAGCCATTAAATTTGGAGACAACCCAAATGATGGTAGTTCCAGCTCCATGGCTAGGCTGGCAGCTAGAGTGGGCACTATGATGTGCAACATTCATGTAACCATGTCAAAGAAGAAATCACTTTGGAGAACAGCTGAAGGAGGGAGGGCAAAGCCAGCAAAAAGTAATATTTATTTTCCCAATGAAAAGAAGTGCAGGAAAGACTGGAAGAAATAGTTTTTTTCCCTGGGTAACTGTGTATTACCTCTTATTGACAGCACAGCACATTGCTAAGGTTACAGTTTAAACTGTGGAGTTTGTCCCCGTTTCCTAGAATTTTTAATGGGCGTGGGCAGTCTTGGTTTGTCTTGTTTAGGAGCAGTGGTTTTCCACTTCATCCCACAGTTTTATACTGCCTGTGTCATCGTTTCAGGCACAAGAAATAATTAGTCCTGGAAAACATTTTTTTTTTCTTAATTTTTTTTTCTTCAGAGGAGCTGAGCTAATTCTTTTTAAAATAAAAATGTCTCCATTTAGTTTCCCACACTGAGAGTGTCACAAATTATGTTGATTCACCAAATTGGTGGCTGCCAGCAAATGGCTGAGAATTGCCAGATTCAGTTAAACACTTTGGCTCAGTTAACATCCTCCCATGGAAAAAAAGTCATGGGATGGCCAAAAATCAGGCAGAATGATCTGCAGGCTCGAGCCACAGTTTCCACTGCATAATGTGCTGAGGAATGCTGGGGGGTTGGGTCTGGACACCCACAGAGTCAGCAGGGATCATAGTCCTGCTAACCCACAGGGACTTTTGTGGGATGTTTTTCCCGTGGATTCTTTGACCTTGAGGTATGCTTGAAAAACCATCTCACACGCACGTAGGCCCTGACCATGCCCATGTGTTGTCCCTGGCTGTCTGTCCCCTAAGGTTTCAAGTGTGCCTTGGGGGAATTTACAGGTGCAGAGTGGGAATTTTGCAAAGCACTTCTGCCAATGTCAACAGTAACTACGTAAAGAAAATGCCTGTGGCTTTTAGTGAGAAGGAATATTTCTTCATTCTAGCAATACCCTCTCCCCGAATAATTGCACTCTCTCAAAAATAAAGACATCTGTTTGCAGGCAACTTGCATTCAGTGCCTTTCATGGCACTAAAGGGATAGATAAGAAAATGTTACTTCATCCCTCTCTCCTTCTGTCAATATATGGACCAAAAGATTGGATTTTTTCCTGCTTTCAACCCCTCTAAGGGAGGAGCTGGAGAAGATTACACAGTTATTTATCATGTGCAATTCACAGTCCTCTATGGCTTGAAATTCTTCTCGCAGCATGAGTTTTCCAGAGGCTGTGTGGAAATGAAAGGATGCAGCTTTCTTTTAATTATTCTGAATCGGTCCTCCCAGTTTAATGCAGAATTTTATTTTTGTATTGTCAAGGACATTAATACACAGTTCTAGGTTTGGGGGAGGGAGGATGGTGAGGAAAGTAATGAAAGATGTTTTTTCCCTTCTTTTGAAGATGAAATAGGCATCTACAAATGAAAGTTTATTAGAGCTAAAGCGCTGAAATAATTTTACATTGGCTAAGAAAGTAAAGCTTCTCAACAGTGATATATTGGACATGTATATTCTGAAAGAAAAACAGACCTACAATATCACCAAATCATTGCTAACACTTTTAAACATTATTTCTGTTTGCAGTATGTGACTGTGATTGATCATCCACTTGCAGATGTGCTGTTACATCCCTCTTTTTCTGATTCTTCTGTCTACAGCAGGCAAATTCAGACAGCCAAAATAAACAAGGGTGTTTCTTTAAGCTAGCTACCCAAAAAAGAAAGAAGTTGCCAGGGAGAGAGATTCTTAACCCATTTCCCAACCAGAGAAAAAGCATTACCAACAAAAATTATTTCCAGTCCAGCCAAGTTGAAAGTTCCTCATTTAAAGAGCCAAGGATAACCAAAATCTTTTTTTCTTTCTCTCCCTTCAACTTCAGTCTTTCTTTTTTTTTTCCCCCATCCTCTTATTTGGCAAAACAGTTGAAGTTCTGCTTTTTATTTTTTTCTTTTTAGCATGTCTAATTCATTATTATTTAGGATTGTCAAGTATGTCTCCGCTCTATTACAAAGCTTACCAAAATTAATATTTTTTTCAGGTGAATTTTTATCTTCTTTGTATATTATTTAATCTGTAACTATGAGCCTAAACCAATTCCTATAAAAGCTCATGGGAACAGAATCCAGCCCTTAAAGGACTGTGCAGCAAGCAATATTGATTTCTGTTGAATCACCCCTATTTTATAGAATAGTAATAGACAAAATCCAGCCCAGTGTCTGAACATTTTCTAAAAATTAAGCTAATTGAAAAAGCCAAATAAAGTTAGCAATCAACAATTATCCAGTTAAAGCAGGCAAGATCAAATAAATAAATAAGATTAAAGCTCTAGTGTCTATTATTAGCAGACTAGCAGAATGGAATTGAAAAATTCATCAGCCTCAGACAGTAGGTGGATAAGGCCTTCCTGCAGCTAGGCTGGAATTCAGCTGTTGCTTTCCATCAACACAGTCATAGAAATAGAAGTTCCTTCTCATCCAAGGGTATCTGAATTTTTTCAGCTTAAAGAGGTATACATTTCCGCGCTAATTGGACAGAAATCATTCTTGTCTTTGCCTCTGAATGACAGCTTGGGTGACAGTCTGAAGACTTTGGCCCTGGTGTAGTTTACAAGCAATTACAAGCTGTACTACTGTGCAGCCACAGCCACTGCAAAGCATTTACAGTTAACAATTAAGGAAGTGCAAGTCTCTAAAATGTACATAGCTTTATATTCTACTTCCTGTAGCACAGATGATGCAGAATTCATAACAGATGTTGAATATGCTATCGAAATTACATGAAAGGGAAGACACATTGATCTTTGATCTCAGTAGTGTCTGAGAAAATGTCACTGCTTCCTCACTGGTTTTTTACAATCTACTCTTCTATTCTGTATAGGATTTTTACATGAATAGGTGCCATACTTTAACAATGACAGTGAGAAACACAGTGGGGACTGCAGTGATGAGAATATGAAACATTCATAAGGCAGTGCCTGGAATGAAAACACATTTACACAAGTTTAAGCCTGTCAGTCTGTGTCAAAGTCTTATACAGTTAATAAATACCTTCTGCAACCAACCTTCTTCCAGTCTCAGATCATTGACCATTTGAGTCAACAGGAACTTTGCCATTTCTTTCTTTAAGCCTAGGACCAAAGTCTGAATGCTTGTATCACAGTTTCCATATCATCTATTTTCTTCTGAACTAATAACCTCAGTATATAATGAATGCTTTAATTTAGTCACAATTAGGTGAGAATTAGGCCCTATTTATGGATAAGGAACAGGGTAGTATCCAAGCTATTCATGCATAGCATGTATCCTTTTTTTAAGGTAAACACTATAACTGAAAGAATATTCCTGAAAGCTATTTACTTTTATCTTTTAGAAAAACTTTGGAATGACTACGAACTTCCAAACCTAATCAACCATAAACAGAGGTTCTTTATGGAAGATAAATTGATCATGAAGATGGATTAGTCCCTCAGTTTTTAGCAGAATTGGATAGCAGTACATCTATTCAATGGTCTAGGAGAATAAAAACCTTACCTGCATTCGGAGCATTTGAAAATGCAAACAAGCCACATGAAATATTTTGGAAAATTGAAAGGAAAGAAGGAAATTGTGAGCAAACCTTATCCCTAATGTGTTGATGGTGAAAGAAAAACTGTAAAGGCTACTGGGCGCTAACACTGCATCTGATGAGGAAGAATCAGGATGCATGATTTCATGAAACCACTTACTGGTAGCCCAGGAAATTTAATTTTGCAAATGATATCCAAAACCATCATCTCTGCTAATTAAATTATATTTTATAATTGTAATCATCTTTGGAATTTAAACACTGAGTTTAACAATTTCACAATAGCACCATAATATACCACATGTGGGAGATTCTATATAAAATAATTGGAATTTTCAAAATTTAAGACAGGAAAATTAATTTCACTTCATAGAATAAGTTGCTTTCTAAAATTTCTAAAAGGAAAAAGAATTATGAATTTTCAATTAATAAAAATGACATTCTATAAACCTTCAGGTTTATAGTTTCTTGCAAAACAACCCCATATAAATTCCTGAGCACTTTTAAGACCCTTGAAAAAATATCCAGCAACTGAATCTTATAAGCTAATTTGTGTCTAGACTGCTGTTTAGAAACTTTAAAAAAATTGGGAAAATATGAGGAATTGAATTTTCAAATGTCCCATGGGAGGATACTAAAATTTTATTCCACATAATAAAGCAGTAAAAAAACCCAGAGAGCTGACGATCCCTAACCTTTATAAAGGATATCTTTTTGTCACCTACAGCCTGAATATCACAGTCCTTGTACCCTTGGTAGCTGTGGGTCCACCAAAGTTTACATCTTTTCAGGGAAAATTTTAAAAGCAGAAAAGGACCTATAGTAGCAATAGACTGGTGATCTTAATAGAAAAACACTGCTGAGGAACATATTTTATACCAGATAATCCTTTTGGCATTGCTGTAGACACTGCCAGTCTTCATAACATCACAATACTCAAACCTAAATTAATGGGGGTCATTTGACTAAATGTTCATGGCTGCTAAACAATAGCAGAATTAGAAATGCATTCTACTTTATTGTCAATGAAGAAAGAAAAAACAGAGAAGAGAAAATAAAAAAGAAAAGAAAAGAAAAAGGAAGGAAGGAAGGAAGGAAGGAAGGGGAAAGAGAAAGAAAGAAAGAGAAAGAAAGAAAGAGAAAGAAAGAAAGAGAAAGAAAGAAAGAGAAAGAAAGAAAGAGAAAGAAAGAAAGAGAAAGAAAGAAAGAAAGAAAATGCCAGATACTTTTACAGCACACTTAATTTTATCTTAAAGCTGACATCTAAAATAAATCAGTCATTCTTGCCCTGAAAATTGCAATTTCTCTGTATTTAATCAAAGAGGAATCTGGAGTATCTACATATGTGAATGTTTACAACACAGGTGTCTACTATTAAGTAGTATGATCCCCACTAGTCTTTTTCCATATTTTGTCTTTTTCATTAGTGTTGTTGCAGGTAGTACAAGAAATATATATATATATATTTAATAAGAGAAGCTATTGAAACTTCATGCCTTACTTTTGGAAAATATAGAAGAAGTTACAAATGGAGATGTAAAGCACCCAGTCCTGCATCTCTCTGCAAGTATGGACACTCTCCAAGAGTATAAGGAGAAAGACACTAAAGATCAATGAGGTTTGAGGCTCAAGATAAACTGCACCTTACTAAACATCCCCTTTATTTTTAAAAGCAAACTGGAACTGTATTTTCGTGTTTGGACCCTAGTTTTAACTTTCCTCCTTGCACAGAATTCTTCATATAGTAGTCTCACTCTACGGTGCAATCAGGAATTAGCCAGGACAGAGTCAAAAATGAATGATGCAAGGACAGAAAATTGTAGTTCACAGTAAGAAGCAAAAATATTCTTATATTCAATGTGAATCCAGAAATGCAATCTGAATTCCACAAAGTCCATTTGGGATAAAAATGAAAGCCCAAGGTATTGTAATAACATTCTGAATTTTGTTTAAATGGATGAAATTGTAACTGTGATTGTAAGGTTGCTATTATGCATACAGTCCAAATTCTACTGATGGAACTATATAACTTACTGCATCACAGGAATTTAAAGAAAATTTGGTCAGTTTCAAAATTCTTCAGTATAAAGCTGTTTTCCACTATTATTTTCTGACTAACCCTATGTTAAAACTGCTGATATTTATGTTCATCTTTTGCAGACACCCACTGTGCATTTGCACCTGTTTTCTTTCACTGAAGTTTAAAAAACATCAAATCCCTTTCCATCTCTACACAAGGCAGAGAGGCTTTTACAGCAACAACCACTCCCACCAAAGCTCTGCAGGCCCTGGTTCTCTGTGAGTCTCCTTTCCCTCATTCCTGCTCAGGTGTGCAGGGTGTACGTGCCAGCAGCAGCCCCGCAGCACAGCAGGGCGGAGCAGGGTGCACGCCACAGCTGGAAGGGAACTGCACCCTCTGGGTTCTCTTACTCTGCCTGTGGGCTAACCTCCAGCTGCTAACCTGACCTTGGGATGCCACTGCATACTTTTGTCCTTCCTGCCATCTGACAGCTTTCTGAAATAACGCCTACAGTACAGCAACAAAAATATTATGCTTGATATATAGCAGGAATCCATTGCATCTGCTCTTGAAAACTGATTAATCTCATCACAGTTCCTTGCTCTCTGTGTGTATGATATGTTTTAGAGGGGACAAACTTGCAGGTATCCAACTTCTTCTCAAAGTCAAATATCTAGAATAAAAAGGATTTAATTTTTCATTGCATTTAAATTTTCTGTGATAAATGCTAAAGAAGTCTTAGACAAATCTCTTTGACTTTTGCAGGTGTGTTCTCCTGTTTTAACCAGTTCTCCTGTGGTTCTAAGCTTCATGGTTTTGCAAAGATAGGCATAAAGTGAATTGAACAGATACTTGGTTTAAAATAATTGCTTACCCTAGGCATAATATAGCATAAAAGATCTCTGCCTGGTGGTGGTGACACAGCTTCTCTTGGTAACTGCAGACTGTGGACACAGGTACTGAGCTCCTCTCTGACAAAATGTGCATGGAAGGAGTCAGGGGATATCAGAGAGAGAGAATGTGTGAAAACTCTGTACTTCATTTCAGAGAAAAAGTTTCAGACAGATCGTCTGGGAGCAAAATGTAGTCTTTTGAAGATTCAGCATCTTTTCCTCAATTGTCATTAAATAACTAACACATTCAAAAACAATGGTCTTGGGACTCTAAAAATAGATTCAGATTGCTGACCCTTCTTTTTCAAAGTATTCAAATTCAGATACTCATAAAAATATAAATCATTCATGTTCCAATACTGTATTTTTTAGGAAAGTTAAAAAAATAAAAATAAAAATAAAAATAAAAATAAAAATGTTATAATCATCTAATAAAAGAATTCATAGGCTTTAGAAATGGGACTACAGATGCCAAAAAGGAAGTGTGCTGACTCTTTTCTTTGCCATGATATTTTTGTGACATAATACTATTAATGTTCATGCTTAATTAATATTATTCAAGACAGCTTAAGTTGAAAGCTCACTATGAAATGTATAACCCACTTTTCCAAATACATTTGCTTATGAATGTCCTTACTAACATGAAAACTTTTCAGAAAGGGAAGTGTCATATTAAATATATTACAAGCTTTGAAAACTATAACATCACTGAGCTTCTGAAAACCTCCCCTGCTCTTTCTTCAAAGACAGATTATTCATGTACAATAGTACAACCTTTCATATAAGTTCTTCATAATAAATGCAGTAGTTTTGATATAAAATTACTTCCATAGTAATGTTTTACTGAATATGTATTCATAACTGCATATATTCATGAAAGATAGAACAAAATGTTCTAGTATCTGGTTGTGACATAATTGAAATTCTAATTTTAAATTAGGTCAAAACATATAAGAAAAGGCTTCAGTGTGTGTAACTTGATGCAGTAATTTCTATATGACTCATTCAAATTCTACCTCAAAGGGTAATTGTTATAACCATTCATGATGAGAAAGTCTATCATCTGCTTTTCAATGCTTTAGGAGGTTTGTGGCAATTATTTCTCCTAATAAGTTCCTTTTTATTTCAGTAGAATATTGAATAAGGACAAAGAACTACTTAAAAAGAGTAGTGCTGTTATCCTTAACAGTGCAAAAGACACTTTTTCCCCATTTTTACTCCAATTCATCACTACAAATAGTTAAGACATTTATTTACTCTTATTTTTTTTCCAAATTATAAAAAGAGTATAAAATCAAATAAGATATTTTAAATTGTTACTGTAAATGTCTTCAGATCCTGGGATATAGTTCAAAAATATTTTTATTCCCTCTTAAAAAAATAAAAGAAAAAGCTAAGGATCTTAAAAATCCTCTGAAGTGGCACGTACATGGTGGCTGTAGATGCAGTGCCTGCAGGTATTTTTTGCCTGCAGTCTGTCTCTCAGCTCCCAGGGTCATTCCCTGCCGTTCTGCAGGACGGAGGAGCTGTGTCCGTGCGTACCAGATAAAGGCAGCCGGCTGCGCCTCTGTGCCCTGCGTAACCCGCCTGCCGCCGAGGACGGCGAAGGGCACGCACGCGATCGCGGCGGGCAGCGGCGAAGAGATGGGAACCTGTGCCTGAAAGGAAGCAGCAAATTGAGCTGGGGCAGAGGGGAGGCAAAGCAACAGCAGTGTGAGCATCAGGCATGACTGCAAAGCCAGGCCTTTGCCACAGGCTCCTAAATCTAAAGCTGGGTAATCAAAAACTAATGTGCAGTAATTGGTTTCGGTGAGAATTGCTGAGCATGGTGCACTTTAAAACTGACTATGTATAAGGATGGAAAATAATATCATTCAACATCAGTTGTTTGAATGTAGCCAGTATAAAATACAGCCTAGGCTGTACGTGCTCCAAGGTACTCAGCTAGGCTTCTTTTACAGTCAATGAAGAGAAACGAACACCTTGAAAAGGGAAATTCATCCTTTGCTGTGGAAGATTTCTACCACATGTGATTCAGCCTTTGGAGCTACCTTTCTCTCCAGAGACCTCAAAGTTAGCACAGAATTCTTAATATTTGAAGAACTTAAGTCTGATGAAAGGAATTCCACTCAAATTTATCATGAGCAGCCATTATTCCATTGTTGAACAAAATATTTATGGGGTAATTAATCTTGGATGAAAATGGTAAGTTACTTTGCATATTGCTGCATATCTGAAAATCAAGTGTATATTTTAAGAAAAAAAAATTGAAAAACATTCTTTGGATAGTCTCATTATAACGTCTTACAAAGACAGCTGAAACTGTGAGCACTAAAAATTACTAATTTTTAAACACATAGGCTGGATTTTTTATAAGATTTCAACCTGAGGATTTAGCTCTTTCTTTCTTTTCCTCTAGCTGATGTCTATGTCAATGAGATCACTCAACTAAGGATTTTGCCTTACTCAACCCAGCTCTCTACTATATTGCACAATAATTTAAATCTTGGCAAAGACGGTATAAGCTGCTCATAGTAAAGTGAAGATCTGATCAAGAACTCACTGCAAGAAATAAGAGGGGTTTTGGGCAATAACACAAGCCCTCTGTAAGCAGGTAGTGTCTGACTGATTCCATTTTACACTTATTTTTTACAAAATAACTGATTCTCTAAGATACAGGAAACCAATGAAGAGTCATTCTACAGAATGTTTTAACATTGTCAGCTGCACAACTTCTTGGACTAACTAATGCCTACAGATTACTGTTTTACAGATTTACTTGACAGTTTCAGAACAATCTGATTAAATACTGGGCATTGAGCTAAGATTTAATATATTACTTCAGGTAGCTACTGCAGCTTCCTAAATCGCCTACGCTTCTGAGTGATGACTGCATACCCTCTTGAAAAAAATCTTCATGCTCTGATCATATGATGAATTTTTGTAATCTGTAAAATTCAACACATCAATTAATCACCTAAATAGTTCTTTTATATCAACATCCAGGGGTGTTTTCCCAAAGCATGGTTAACATGTTTTTAGGTGAGACTAAGCCAGAAGCAATAGACAACCTTTGGGAAAAAAAGAAAAAAAAAAGAAAATTACTAGAGGGATTCTATGATGAAGAAAGAAGCCATGGAAAAAGTAGTTTCTCATTAAAAAACATCATTTTTCGTCTACTGTTGTTAGAGTTTATATGTATGACTCTGTCTGTAACAACAGTTGAAAATTTTTGTATTGATGAATTTTTAAGAAATGTGTGATTCATCAACTTCATTCTTCTATGCCATAATAACTTGGATTCATGTCTGAAATGTAACAAATTTCAAAAGACAAATTAAGCGAAATTTACAGCTCCCAGCCTGACATAGAATCCAAACTTTTATTTTTTTTTCATCTCTAAAAGAACATCTCTCATTTTCCTGTTGCTGTATGAATTCACAGAAAACAGGGATAAAATGCCTGGGCTTTGGTGGTGCCATTCAGCCCATGTGGACACCACTGATCCAATTGCTGGATCACGGCCCAACTGAATAAGCACAGGAAACAATGAACTGACTGAACACAAAAGGCTGCCACTGATCTCTGTGGGTGTTTTGCCTCCATAAAATGAGTCCTTAACTAATAGAATCAGAGCTCTAAAGCTTCAATAAATATGCATGCCTGGGGCTTCTAATTGTTTTCTTTTTTCAACATTTGAAATGTATATATTTATTTTTTTAACTAGAGAAATGAAAGAGCAAAACAGAAGAGGAGGAGACCATTCAATTTGTTGGTGAATTATTTTTTTCCCACCTAGACTCAGTATTTTCAATGCATTGTAAAATACTAATTTCAAGACTTAAAGAAAAAACACAGGGAGTAATACTGTGTAGGGGTAGAGTAGTATTAAATAATAAGGAAATTATAAATTATAACGCCTAGGCATAGGATTAAAGAGTTTGGCCTTCCTTAAGATTTTTGACTGCTCAATCTGTTAGCAATGTGTTTTGTGGCTCTTTGTCTAGTACAACTTTTATGCTCTACTTTATACTGATTTGTATGTATAAGAAGAGTGGTATCAATGTGATTAATTGAAGCCTACCCCTTCCATTGAAAAGTTCGGTGGCAATATTTATAGAGTGTTCTGAGACCATTTGATTGAAAGAATTCTTTTATGCATGATTTCAATGGACAGCAAATAGAGTTATTTACTCAGTAAATCTACTTTTGACATTATTATTCATTTCACTCCTTTAGAAGAGATTAAGAAGCACTCAAGGTAAATTTCATGGGACATTCAATAATTTTGTTGATATAATGCAGTTAAAATCAGGAAACTGAAAGCTTCCTGCTTTTCAGAGAAGGAAAAAGGCATTTCACAGAAAATTCCATCTGCTTTCCTTAAGGCTGATCTCTTCTTTTTTCTGGTTCTGATTAAAGATTATGGCCACCATCATCCACAGTAATGTGTTTGGTACTTTTACTCACCTTCTTCTTCCTGGTTTGCAATTTAATGGGTCACATTATGACAGCTTTGCTGTCAGCCTTGAGCAGCTCTGCTCCTGCAAAGAACATTTTGTATGATTGGTTGCATGGATTTGTATTATTCTTCTTCTTTATATATACAAGAATTTATAATGGAACTGTAAAGGAATTTATAGAAGATTATAGAGGAAGCCTAACCATGTATTTTGGATTGCATGCTTAACTTGAAGATATCTAATGTTTGTCCAGCACCTGCTTGGAAATCAGACAGTTCCAACTGAAATCTTTATGTAGCAACAAGCTAGTTTAGACTAGGAGTAATAAACTTAGACATGAAACAGGAAAAACTAATCATTGTGAATTCTGACTGAGATCCACTACTGTGTAAGAGGGAATTAATTAATACTTCATGCAGAATACTTCTAGAAGTCTTCTGTGGAAAAAAAGCCAGATATAACAAGCAATAATTTTCAGTTCTACATGTGCTATTACACATTAATAAGTCACGCAAATAAGTATGTATTTCACCTCATCACAACAGCATTTCATTTAGGACCTCATTACAGATTAATAATTGTCATTATTGCCAATATGCAAATTAGCAGATCTCAGTGGTTGGTAACATAACAAAAATAAAGAAACCCAGGAGGTGTTTCTGACGTTGTCTTACTCCATCACAAGTAGAAGTGGTAATCTCTGTTTTCTAATTGCTCCAGTTGTGTTCTCCCAGTTTACCTTTACTACTCCAATTTGCACTGTGAGACTGACAGAAGAAATATTGATGTTGAGAATGGACCCTGTAAAAGAAAAATAAAAGTTTTTCAGTTGGATGTGGTCTCTGGTCTTGTTCCTCAGGTACCTCTGTAAGTGTTAGTGCCATGCATGTGATAGGACTTTCACCTGCACTCTCTGCTTCCATCCAGAGTGAAAATCATTAAATTCAGAGTGAAATCCTTAAAAAGTGTAATTTTAGGGAATTTACACAGGTACCCATGGGACAGCAGATGCAAAAGCTATGGCTTAGTGAGTTGTACCATTTGGAAATACTGCAAGTATATAATTATTTGTTTTCCCATTAGAAGTTGATTTGATGTTTAGGCACACTATATTGTTATACCATGTGATGATGTGTTTATTTTGTTACCAAGATTGCTTCCTTGAGGGTGATGCATAATTGCATTAATTTTCTTTGGTTCACTTTCACCGGTGCTTCAGCAAGTTTGGTAATTAACAAGAAATTCTTTTTTTCCTTGTTACATATCATAATAAAAGCTGAATCCTTCACTTGCTGTCTTCTCTTTAAAGCATGATTTTTTCTCTTGCAGTTTTAGAACTTTATCTTAAGCTAATGTGTGTATGTGTGTTTCTCTACATGTGTGGACTTTTAACAGTTTCTGACATGGAAAGGCCATCAGACAGGAGAATAAGGTGACACATTCATGGACAAGCATGTCCGAACTTGACAGGATTAATGAATTACCTCAGCTCTCATACTTTATTTTGATTTAGTAAAGCAGCACATACCTCTCTATGTTAGACATATAGACCAAATGTCTATAAAAAGAATAGGCTATAAAGAACTAAAAAAAAAAAGAAAAAAAGCTGGAAATTTTGCTGGTATATGTGATATAAAAAATTGGCCTTTATTTGTGACTAAGCTAGATGCTGCACCTTAGGAAAAACTCTTAAAGACTATTCAACAGAGATGCTATCCAAATTATAACAGACGAACACAATCCTAAAATTGGCCCTCTTAAACAGTTTCAGAAACCTGAAGGAGGAAACTCATTTCAGTGGAGATTAAAGGAACTCTGTGTTGATGCTGTCATCTGAAACAAGTACAGTTTGTGATCAGATGACTCACAGAACCTGCAGAGTCTCACAGAACATGGCATTGAATGATTTGCCATTTTCAGTGAAATGTTAGAAGCATTTACACTATACTTCAGAAAAAAAATTGTTTCAGTTTTATATAAATGCTTTTTCATTTTTCAGTATCCTTTATGTGATAGCAATGTTTCTCAATTACAGTTTAAACAGCTATCATGTAGTCCAAGTAATGAAATATGGATTCTATCATGTTGTTCTGGATACCTGGTTTCCTCATATGTCTACAAATAAAAAGCAACAAAGAGATGGAAATAAACTGATTTTCTTAAATATTTTTTTATTTCAAATTTTATGTATATAGATGGAATTTTGAAGTTGAAATTAATTTTATTCTACTCTTACCCATATACAGAACACAGGTAAATAAGCATAAATATGTATCCTTGTCCATTCATTCCATTCATGAATATAGTCTGCATAAGGCCTTGAACAAAATAACTGAGTCAGCTCTGAGCTGCACAAAATTGCTGCTTTATTAGGCAAGTAGTAAATGACTGTCACTCTGGAATGAAGAGAAACCAGCAGAGTAAATCCAGGGAGTACTTTGAGATGCATTTCTTTCTTGGCTGTTGCACATCTCTCCCTCAAATACAGTGGAATCTAGTTTCTCATTGAACATGCAGGAAAAAACACAAGAAAGAAAGGTGAAAGATAACTGAGAAATAAGGTGAAAGTAGAACAGAAAATAGAAAACTGAAAATCAATTATAGATAAAAGCATTACTAATAAACAAAAAAAAACATCCTCTGGAAAAAAAATCAGGTTGTACTGCATATCTATCAAGAGCTCAAAAGTGTTACATCAATGGCATCTTTCTGTGACTCAAAGTTGTCACATAACCCCAGCTGGCAACGCAGCCCCACGAGCCACTCACTCACTTACCCCTGTGGGAAGAGAATTGAAAGGGCCAACAGGAGAAAACTCAAGAGTTGAGATAAAGAGAGTTTAATAGGTAAAGCAAAACCACACACACAAATAAAGCAGAACAAGGAATTGTTTCACCACTTCCCATGGGCAGACAGGTGCTCAGCGATGCCCAGGAAAGGAGGGCTCCATTATGTGTAATGGTGACTTGGCAAGACCACCTCCACTCTGAATGTCCTCCCCTTTCACGTCTTCCCCCAGCTTTATATGCTCAGTGTGATGCCATATGGTATGGATTATCCCTTGGGTCAGTTGGGATCAGCTGTTCAGGATGTATCCCCTCCCAACATCTTGTGCATCCCTAGCCTCCTCACTGGTGGGGTGAGAAGCAGAAAAGACCTTGACTGTGTAAGAATTTCACAACAATAACAAAAAATATCCTGTGTTATCAACATTTATTTGAACACCAATCCAAATCATATTACCCTATACTACCTATTGAGAAGGAACCAAGACACTGCACTTTTCAAGGATCTTTTCAGAGAAGTGCATGAAAAACCATATATTCACACTCCTTTAATGAAAATCATCTTGGACATGCAAAAAAAAAAAATTGTTTTGGGAAGCAAAACAAATATTGTTAGAGCTGTCATCTGGTAGAATAACAGCTGATCAGAGAAAGGTAGCGGACAACATGAGGAGGTGGCACTCATTTACAGACAAAGGCAATTCTCAATTTGCAGGAGGATATTACCCTTGTCGTAAGTGAAACCTTTATCCCACAGAGTGAATTGAATCTCAAAGATTTCATATCCCTTTTTTCAAGAAGTTTTAACAGTTGCCTACAATAAGTGATAATCACTTTGACTTTCCTTCATTGTTAAAAAGTCATGTTCAAAAAGCATGGTTTTATTCTGTGTCAGAGCACATGGCTTGCTAGCACACGGGAGATTTAAGAGGTCTTTTTAGCTTGGTTAACATTACTGTGAATCTCTGCACATAACAAATTTCACAATTGATGAATAGTGAATTGGTGAAAGTATTTGAAACCCCAAAACACATTAGGGGGTTACGAATCATTAAAACTCTGGATTCAGATTAACTCCTACAACTATGTTACCATCAGTGGAGTTAATGTTGATAAATTTGCACTTCTACTGATAGTGCTAAGAACTGCTGGAAATGCTGGAAAGGGAATGATTTGAGACCATGTTTATCCTACAGCTCTCATTGGAACATCTGTGGTAGTCAAGATGGAAATAGGGGTCAAAACATGCTAAGAAGAGGTGATAGGTGGCCAAAATATTTTTATGGCTATAAAAACACACATCAGGGAGAAAAGTTGCACTGGAAAATTGCATTTACCACAAATGCCTTTTATAATTCACAGGGAATGGATTAAACCCCATGGCTTGCCCAGGTCAATATCAGCTTTATCAGTTGCAGCAGGACAGGAATAGCCTTACATTTATGGGTGAAAACTATGCTTTTTTGCAGAGGACAACTAAAAGTGCTACATGATATTTAAATATTACAAATAGATAGCAACAAATGAATTTCATTCTATTAGCAAAACTAATTAGACAGTTTGCTAACTTTTCATTTTAAACCCCTCTTTCTGTTTTACTGGGAAAGACAATTTTTTGTTGATTGTCTTTCTGCGTTGTAGCTGTTGGAATAAAAGAATGTAGAAATACATGGATGAGAAGGTATGGCATTTAAAGTTATTATACACTTGCTGCATTTAGAGCAACAATTCATCATTTCATGAAATGTTTTTTGAAACATCTAAGTACTATAAATGTATGGCTTATTGATCATAAAATTGATAAATGTGTTAATATTTTATAGGAGAAAGCTAATGTATCTTGCAAATGACAACGGGACAAGCTGTCAGCTGCAGCTTTCTTAGTTGCAGTAGAGCATAGGTTTTGCCATTGGACCCTGCTGTTTGAAAGATTAAATGTTTTACAGGCACACACCCCAGATCCTTTCAGAATGTGCTATCACTGATCATACTTAAGGCAAAACTCCTGCAGCGTGTTCTGGATGAAGCTCCCAATACATATTTGATTGCTGTTGCCATGTGTTTAATGTTTGTGGAAAATCTTAGTTCAGACACTTGTGAGAATGCCAGGCAAAGATCTGCTGAAGGAAATCCAAGAGATTTCAATCAGAATAAACAGAAAGCATGAGGGTGATTAAAGTACATCTAACAATTGATTTATGAATCAGAATGTAGAGACACAGAAAACAATGTAAATCATTTATCACCCTATTATTATAGTAAGCACACAAAGGGCAATAGAGACTCCACAGAAGACATAAATCAAGATGCCTGCCTGAAAAAGCTTAAAGTATAAATTTTAGAAGAGGCATTGGAAGTGAGGGCAATTTGGAGGGGTTGAGTAAGGGTTACATTTGATTGATCACATGCTAATCCTTTTTGGACCTTTCAAGATTGTGAATATTTTTTTTATAATATATAAAATACGAGTGATATAGAGAAGATAATACCTATTCTTAACTTCTCTGTTGTGAGACATTAAGGATAAGTAAATCTCCCATGCACTTAAAGAAAAAGATAAGAGCAGCAGCTCTGTGGACACAAATGGAAACCGGTGAAAGCGTTTTCCATGTGAAAGAAAGCAACCTATGAAGAATATATGGCACTTAAAGTAGGAGTTCTCATAAAGTCATTAAATGATATTTTATTTCTTTTGGGTTCTATGTAATTTTTTTTTATTTTACTTTTACTTTTTTTGTTGTTTGTTTTTGTTTGGTTTTTTTTTGGGTTTTTTTTTGGTTGCTTGGTTGGTTGGTTGTGTTTTTTAGTTGTTTTTTATTTTGTTTTTTTTAATGAGAGACTCCTGGTGAGGGGAAGCTTCTAGTGCAGCTGGAAGCAATGACAAAATTCTGTATATCTTCCTTAGGACCATGCATAACCACTGTGTCTTACTTTACTTTATAAAATATACTTAAAAAACAACACAGAAATTTGACTGGGAGGCCATTATTTTTACATGACTGTCATAAAAAACTTATTTCAAAAACTTTCACAGACATTTCCTTTATTAAGAACCCCAGGGTGGCCCTTGGCTCCCAATTCCCTGACCCCATTGTGGTGCACCTGCGTCTTGCTACTCCTTGGCTCTCTTCCTAAAAGGAGCCTGTGAGATGCTGCAGGCAGAGCCAGGCATAGGTGCATAGCAGAGAGCCAAGAGATAATATTAAGGAGACAAAAACAAACCAACAAACTTTTAGAGTTAGTATCAGAAGAGACTGTTTGGAGATTCTCCATCTGTGGCAGTACCCAAAACTTGAGGAACTGTCTCTAATACTGAAGATAACCACTCTTAGAAGAAGACATTGGACCAGCTGACCTTCAAAAGTCAGCAACTTTGTTTTTTTTTTTCTCCTTATATGATCATTAAATGGATTAGATATTCCTGACTAGATAGGCCTAATTAAGATATGCACTAAGTCTTCAGGCTGTAAATGGCTCATAAGATGAGGGCTAATATGCAATAGGCTTTCTTGACAAACTTAAATTTAGTTCAATAACTGCATCAGATATCCCCAAAAATTCTTCAAAGATATAAATATGAATTCCAAATATACAGTTTTATCTCCCTATCTATGATTAACTATGTTATAAAATTTTGTTGGCTTCATGAACTGAGCTACTAGCAGAAAGCATTAAGCCCATTTTACCTCTCAAAATTCCATTTGTCTTAATCCTCATAAGGTCTCTTGAAATGAGTTTGATCAAGAGCTCACAAAGGATCCATACAAAATAAAAATAAAATTAAGCAGTCATTAAGTTTTAAAAGAATTATCATACGATAGTTTTGTAAAGAAATCAGCTTAAATTTTCTTGCTAGCAGAGACAAGGTGTTGGTGTGTTTGTGAATAAGTATCAATGTAAAACTTTCACAACTTCTAGTATTTAAGGCCAACTAAATGTTGTAAACTACCATACAGAAATAAGAACCACAGAAGGCTTATTGTCTTGATACATTCTTGAGCCAAGAAGCTCAACAGAAAAATTTATTTTCTTCTCTGTTCAAATAAAGCAAAGCTCAAAGTATGAAAAATATTCAACTATTAAATCTATCGCCTAGCCAAATTTCTGTTTCTTGGGGGAAAAAGCCAAATTTCTGTTTCCATATTTTTAATAGACTTTTAATGTTTTATTCCTAAGGCAGGAAAATGACTGCAAATTATTAGAGATAATAATGTGTCTAACATGAAAGTCAGAATTTCAGAGAAGGGCTGCAAAGTCCAATTCCATTTTCAGAGCAAAATTTTCTGGAGAAAATTCTTCCAAAAATTTTAGTTGAGGTATTTAATTTATAATACTGAAAATTATGAAATTTTTAAATTCAGGCAAAAAAACCCCCAATTTCCAGATTTCTTATTTGAAAAAATATGTCAAAACAACACTGTGGTTCCACAAAGATAATTTTAGATTGCACGTTGACCAAGTGATGTTATTTTATTGCTTGATGAAAGAAAAATTTCAATCCAGTTGACTAAAGTGGCAGTTACAGGGACTAGAGCTTGAAATTATCAGCTATCTAATTGATGACACTCACTGGAGCCAGTATCACATTATAGGAGATGTAGCTGCACTTCACAGCGCTGTCAGACACACTTAATCTGTTCCACCACCTCGCACCACGCAGAGACATTAGCTCAGTTAAATGCTACAGCCCTGCTGTTTTAATTCAATAGCTTCCAAGGGCTCAGCTGGTGTTTCCTTGTGATACTGTACATGGCTGCACCGGGAAGCTTGGACATCTGAGGGTTACATTGCTCACTTTAAAAATAACCTTTGAATAGTATTTCTCCATCAGTACAGAAGAAGTAAGGAAACACAGTTGACTTCATCCCTACTACTTGTTAGATGCTAAAAATATTAATAAGATAAATTATGATTTTAAAACATGGTATAAGAAATGTCATAGTTTTTTCAATAATAATGCTATTTACATATATTTATATAGAATATAATTTTATACATTTTTTTTTATACTGTCATGGTTACAGAGGAAAGGCCTGGAGGTATTAGCACATGTTTGGTTCCATACCACCCACAGCATGGCCATGGTGTGGTTTCAGCAGAGGGAAGCTGATGCCAGAAATGGAAGGGTCTCCATCTTCTGTCTGGCTCAAGGCAGGGTGTATGCAGCCATCAGGTCAGCTCAGTGGGCCCAGCCCCTTTCCGCTACCAGTGGCTTCTTCTCCCATTCCTCTGAGCTGAGGAAGGTGCTGAAAGACAGTGCTGGCAAGCCTGGGATGTTGCTCTAAGAAAAGGGAAAGAGCAACAGTGGCGCAGAGTGAGCCAGCAAAGCCCCGTGGAGCAGGAATCCATGACTGCCGTCACTAGAACCACCAAGCGCTCCAGTCCCGCTCCTACAAGCTCAGGCCCAGGAAAAGATTCCCTGAACCTGTTTCAGATCCCTGTCATGTCCCACCTGGTTTTGTCTTGTCCTTATTTTTCTGTTTTTTTTGGGCTGGGTGGGGAGGAAATTTAAGCTGTGAGCCTCCCTGACATACTGGCTTTCTTTTCCCATAGACCAAGTGGCCAGTGCAGGGCCAGTTGCCATTTTTCCTTTGTCTGGGAAACCACACTGGGTGCTGTCTTCAAGAAGCATTTTTGTTTGTTCAGTGGTGAATATCCTTTTGTGGGTAAAACACTCTTCCTTTTGTACACTCTTTTATTAATATTATTGTTGGTATTGTAATTTTTCAGTAAATTGCGATTCCATCTTATAATCTCTCATTAGTGTTTTCTTTGATCAGAAGGGAGCAGGGAAAAGGGGGTAGCTCAACTGGATTTCATTTTCCTGCTGGGTTTCAAACCAGCACAGTAAATATTGGAATCTGTCATCTCACTCATGTTTTCCTTGTCTGACAGTGCTCTGACGAGAGTGCCTTCAGACGAAAGGCTATCTGGGTGATAGCTGCATTTGACATTTTGTCCCCATGCACTTTCACTTCTTGTCTGAAGGTTTCTAGCAACCAGCTGGAAACATGGGCCTGTGGAAATGACCTCCCTGAGGATCAAAAGAAGATCCTCAAAGACAGATGCAAAGACAAGAAATGCAAAAGACAGTATGCTGATCTCAGATGAATATCAAAGTTATCCTTTACTGATCCAAAAGCAAAAAAATGATGTTAAGGATCTGGTTCCACTATCATCAAATAGCCTGACTTCAAGAGAACTAGTTTGCCTCAAACACACTTCTCATTACAGCCTGTTTACAACCTCTTCTGTTCAGCCTTATCAGTGGGTTGCCTCACCTCTTATACACACATTTTTTTTACTTCAGAGTAAAAGGTACATGAGCTTCTAATCCAGCAAAGAAAATCCTCAGGAAGACAGCTGTTTCCTTAAGGTATTATAGTATCATACATCATAAGACAGTCTAATTTCTATCATATCCCAGGATTATGGGCCCGTTGTAGAGCCTGTAATTATAGAAGTCCTGTAATCTACCAAGTAGGTAGATAAACCCTTACATTTTTTTCTTTATAGAAATATAAAAGAAAAATTCAAGCAAGACACTAGCTGAAGAATTAACATCTTTTGATGACACAAAACATGAGATGTAGTCTATCAATATGTATTAGCACATTTTCTTTTCTGCTGGGAAGTTTCTAGTTTGGTTTCTACAGAACATAAAGTTATTCATATTTTAGCATCTTAAGAAATATATCATACCATTTCCTATGAAATGAATTCTCTGAAACACAGAGACAAAATTTTAATAAAAACTCTGCACTGGGTGCTACAGTACGACATTCAAATAACTTTCTTGGCAGTTTGAGGAGGAATTTTCCTTCTGAGAACCCATAAAACTGAACCGGGGAAAAAAAAGACAATTTTGGCCAAAGCGTATATAGTCACTGATTTACCTCTAGAACTTCCTTGTACTGTACCAATCAACTGTAGATGGAGACAGCTAGTTCTTCTTTTTAAGTGTTTAACTCTGGTGCTTAGTTACATGGGATCTTGCCATCTGCAGTGTCATGTCTACATTTTATTTTTTCCCCAAAGTCTTATGCTTGGCTTCACTCTAGGTCATCACGCTGTGGGTAGATATCAGGCTTTTTGTCTGTTAGATACATGCCATCACTTTCAACAAAACCCACTGTATTTCTCTGTCTGACATTTGTAGCATTCCCATAAACAAGACATTTTTCAGCCAGGCACATCTACTAACCAAATCAATACACCTTAGAGCAACATGATCACCTGTGTGCACTCACTGAATCGCTCACACCATCTCTTGGTTGTTTGGCAATAGCTTGAGCACTGTTCTGGGCATTTATCCATCTTTCATGCCTCTGATTGGCATGTTGAGTACTAATATTTGGAAAACTGGATACAACTTCAATGTCTTCCCACCATGTTTTTAGGAAAACAGTGTAGAACAATATTATCTTTAATTTCAAATAATCAGTAGCCTATATTGAAAGATTCTAGTTACAGGTCGTTCTCTGCTAAGCCTTGCAGTCTGCTTTCAATTCTCTTGCAAATTTCCATTCAGTTGCCTTTTCAGGTGGTGAACATTTTCCCCTCAGGTTTCACTCCAGCTACCAGGAAGACAGATTTAGTCTATCTAATATTGTTAGCACACTTGTTCTTAAAGCAATCATAAGAAGTTGTCCTTGCAACAAATGGAGAGTAGAGAATAACTCTGTCATTGTTGCAACCACCGTAACTGAGTGCAGCAATGAAATCTCATGCTCTAGTGCCCTTTTGTCAGGACCAGTTTTATGTCTAGAAGCAGACCTGGGGCAAAACCTCAGATCCAGCAACAAGATTTTGACTATTCCTTAACAGTCACTCCTGTTTACATTGGTGTTCTTAACCTTCATAAACTGTTTATTTTTATGCCCTAGACTAAAAATATCCCTTCATTTGATCTTCAGGGTGAATAACTATGCCTAGTATTAAGGTTTTCCCTCTGAGCCCTTCCTCAAGCTACAGCATCCCTCGCAGGTATGTGAAATTTTGACTATTTCCCCTACAATTTCCTGCAGGCAACTGGTACTGACTGGTTTCCTCAGTAGTGAAGAATCTTTGCAGGATCTTTGGCTGTAGATGGCTCCTACAGCTTTGCATGCGAGACGTCAAGAGATCTCTGTATCTACATAGCTCTCTGAAATTGTTTGCCTTTTAGCAGAGTGAGTGAAAACTATCTAGCTACAGGGGCTGTATTTGTAAATGTGGAGATTTTAACTGTAGTGCACACTGAACATTTAGAAATTAAGATGCTGTACTTACCAGTTTTTCTGGGTATGCACAAATCAGCTTGATATACATTACACACTACCTCCTGACATGTGAAATGAGCCTAATGTGTCCAGGAAATTTGATAGAGCAGTGCAAGGGGGCATTAGTTCACTATTGAAAGAGCTATTCATTAGTAGGTGGCAAATGCACTTCCTCAAACTTACAGCACATTTGTGCTGAGACTATGCCAAAGAATTACACTAATTAGACTGAAAGATATTAAACATGTTCTCCATAATATTTAACGTAATTTCCTACAACAACCTGCTGAACCTTTCTTGTTCCAGACATAGAATTTATGTGCTGGTTTCCTCTGTTCCTCATTCATTAAATCCAAGTAATGTGTTTGTATCACGTATTCTTCCAAAGCCTTTTATTTAGCCTTCTCCAAAGGCACTGCAAACAGATTTTGAAGCTTTTGTTTATTGCAGAGTAATTTCTCAGTACTTTTTTCTTTCATTCTCTAAAAGATTAAGTGATTCAGTGACTATATTCCCCATTTGTGAAAAATGGTGCTTCTGATAAAACAGAAAGTGATTTTCTTCATGTTAGCCTGTGAATATTTAAAGGATTTCCTTTGATCAAGTATCTATAGTGAAAGTAACAAAGGGTATGATCTCTACTTTGGGCCAGCTGTAACAGCACTGGCATCACTACTGGCAGAATGTGGTCTTGTGTCCTTCTATAACATTAATGACATTAGATGAAAGAGTGGAATGCACCTGTCTTGGGCTGTGTACTTGATTCTGGTCATGCCACCTCCAGAAATACAGAACAGAAACAGCAAAAAATGAAGCTAATTTGAAATTAGGAGATGAAAAATTACTTAAAACTTTGATATGGAAAAAGATTTGAATATATTAGAGCTATATTATTTACAGAAACAATTAATAGGAGGTTATTTGTGAAATAACAAACTATATGGAAAAGGAACAGAATCCTCTTTATCTTTCTGTATATTACAAAACTAAGGAACATGTGCTGGAACTAGAAGAAAATTAAATTATAAAATAAAGATATGTTTAAACAACATGTAATTAACATGTAGAACACAACTATTTTTAGATTCTACCGCTTCAAGAAAAAAACATGTGAAAAAGTAGGTTTTCATATCCAAAAAACCTCTTTGAATTCTGGTTCAGAATTCTTCTAGAATAAAACTTACCTAAGAATTAGTCATGCATTATTGAAGGCTATGAAAAGCTCCATCCTGACTTTGCTGTGATCAGGCTTGGATTTTCTATACCTAATAAACATGATTGTTAGACAAAAAAGTTAGATCTAAAATGGGAACCTGGTACATTTTGAGTGAGAGAACATGACAAGGACATTAACTTGGACTGTGAACTAGATTTGCTTACACAAGGATTCTCTTCCAGACTTATATGTCAACATTTTGTTTTAAAAAGTGTATTAAGGTAAAGTAAATGAATACCTTTTATATTTTTCTAACGTAATTTTTAGCACTGCAAGTGACCTCAGGTCATAATGTAACACATTCAAGGTAGGGTTAAATGAATCTATGTCATTTTTGTCTCTCACTGCACACAACAAAATTATCCTAAGTCCACATGGTCAAGTCATTGTAACAGAGCAGATGTTTTATTTGAAATTAGAAAAGACTAACAAGGCCTTATTTTAAGAAAGATGTCCAGTTTGGTCTGCATTTAAAATTAATGAATCCTTTACAGACACCCTGTTAGAAGGCAAGAAAAGTGATCAGTATGCTAAAAATTATGATCTATATGGAAAAATAGTTGAGTGAATTACTGATATTTATTCTGAAGATCAGAAATATGTCAAAGCCTGTAATAGATATTTTCAGATAGTTGAAAGATTGGTTCGAAAAAGGAGGGAATATTTGAATTCCAATTTAATAATTTTTTTATTGTTGTAGTTTATATACATGTATATATATGGTTTATAATGTTCCTTGTCAGACAAGTCTCATCACAGTAGAAATGTTCTGGCTTGCCAGTGTATGAAAATCATGGATTTCAGAGCAAAACAAAAAAAAGTATATTTTTAAACTGAATTGGCTTTTTATGTGATTAAATCATGGTGCTATAAACCAAGATAGGCAGACTAATTATTTTTTATGAACAAACAAGCATTTGAACTGGATAGCAAAAAAAATGAAAATATTATATAGAAGGATTATAGAAATAATATTCAAAACAAATTGAATTTCAGAATTTGTGTTTTTTAAGCTGGCGAAGTATGCTGATATTAAAACATATTTCCATATTGCGTTTTATATTCTGTGAATAAGAATTATTCCATTAACCCAAAATATATAGTTCTTCTTAATCAAAATGAGAAATCTTTTGCATTTCCACTGGTGTGTGATAGAATGCTGGTTATCACTGTGTAATTGTAAAATATCTTTGCAATTCTCTAACAAGGATCACAGTACCAAGTGTCTCATATTGTGCTGACAGAACGTGAGCAGAACTGCGTGTTGAGTAGCTCTTTCTGGACATTACCCTAAAAAATCAGTTCTGACATGATTGTACACTCTTAAATATGGCAGTAAATATTGTTTAAAGCCATTGTAAAAATAATAAAGGAAATATGTGAAGTCATTATTTTCTCCACAAAGGACAATTCTATAACAATTTTGCAAGAAATACTATCAGCTGCTTAATCCCACCCATTATGTGATGTGAAAAGAAGCTAAATTACTTTGGATCATTTACTTTGATATCTGAAGATAGCCATTCAATATCTTTTGTGAGTTTATTTCCTAACTGTAAAACTAATGAGGCAAAAATAGCTAAGTCCATGACATGCTCACACATTGTGTGTTGGGAAGGCCTCACTCCATAGTTCTAAAGTCTATGTATTTTGCTTAAGCAAAGCTCACAGAAGAGAAATTTGTATGAATTTAAAACAATAAATACATTCCAAATTCAGGAAATCACACTGCTGCTCAGAAAATATTCTTAAGCTACAATGGGTTGGAAAATTTCTCTTTGTCAACAGAGCCAGGATATCTGATCAACAGAGATGTCCATGGCCCTTTACAAATACATAACTTTGTGTCTAGATTAGAACCTACATCAAGCAAGCAGAAAGAGATGAAAGTCCATGTGATTAGGGGGATAAACTAAATGCATATCCTAGGTTATTAAAGTACCAGCCTTGTTAGAAGCTACTATGTATCACCCAGGTAAGGGAGAGGGCAGGGCACTACTGCTCAAGTCTGGTGGCTACCTTTCTGAAGACAGAACTCAGTTAAATTTTTGCTCTTTTTCTCTCAGGCTTCCTACCACAACCCATGCCTTCCCAAGGAAAAATTCTTTAAGAGCTTCCTTCCTGAGAAGGAGCCCTGATGGATTTGTCAGCCATACCCTCTACTGCTCTCAGAATACAGGGGTATGTTTTCCCCAGCAAGCAGCACATTTTTTTACAGCTCATTCCTGAACATGACCAGTTGATGGCAACCTCATTATATTGTCAAAACTTAAAAGTCAAAATCTTTGACCCTCATTTTCCTACAAGAGCAACATATAACAAGGGCAATGCATAATAAATTACATTGGAACAAAAGGAAGAAAAAAGAAGAAAAACTATATATTGTGTGGGCCTAAGGAGGAATGGAAAATTATTGTGATGTGAACCATATGAATGAGCTTACAGCAAATAAACTCTCTCTATCCTGTTTTGTTTTTTTTTTTTCTCAAGCTGGCATAACTATTGTCTTCCAACTTGCTCTGCAGCTAAAGGTGAAATGTTATTACATGTCTTCAGTGCTCTGATTCTCTGATCCATTTGCACATTTTCTCTTCTAAATCTCACCTTAATACCTTCTTTTCTTAGCTAGTGATTGACTTAGGCCTTAAAGTGTCTTGTGATAGTAATAAAAGAATGCTGTATAAAATGAAAGTTTTGCACTACACCATGGAATTATAACTCAGAGCAAATGCAGATGACTGGGTTTTATTTTCAAATTGATTTATCTGTTGTAAACAAGATGCATATGCTGAAGAATGAATTACTTTCGGACAGTAATAAAAGAAATACATATAGTTACAAAAAATTCACATGGATGCCAGTAAGAGCAGAAGCTTAGTCCTTCATGTTGCTCTGTACTGATAAGCACATCCACAAGCTATGAGACATTTGTTGAGGAGTCCTGCTGACTAGAGAAAAACAAAGAACAACAGAAAAACAATTTTTTAGATTTTTAATTTGAATCTTCAATGCAATGTTCAAATTAAAATGCTACAGTAAACTGATAAAAACACAATATAGTTCAGGAATTTATAATCTACTGAAACCCTCCTGAAAGTTTCATATATTATAGTAAGGACTGGTTTCCTTAAAAAACCCTCCAAGTTTAAGCCCTGTCTAACTCCTTCTGTAAGTTCTTGTCAAATCATGATTTTTTTAGTCCCTTGAGCATACACTTACCTGTCAGCAAAGCTGAGGATATCTGAATTTTTGAGGAATTTACTCTAAGAAAACATAGGGGAAGTTAGGAGGAAAGTCAGAATTGTACCACCATGTTCGTGTGTAGTTCTAACTCTGTGTTCCAGACCTCACTAAGGTGGCACTGACATATATGAATTCCTGCAGCCTTAAAATACTAGGAAGTGTTCAGCTTTGGGAAGAATAATTATGATGATCTCTTGGCCACTCTGAAGTCCATATGCCTGCAACACTTCAAAATGCAGGCTGTGCATTTCAATGGAAATCAAGTATTTATTTTTCATCAGATTCATCTCTACTTGTAAAGTTGCCTTTTGTGATCTGGGTTTGGGAGCCCTTTAAGACTGCTGACATAAAACAGTGATCAGATGTTTCTCTTCCACATTAACCAGTATGCACTTTCTGTATGAGCACATGGAGTGTTGCATGCTGTAATGCATTATTATACATGATCCACTTCTGATGTCATTGCCAACAGCTCCTATGTTCTCTACACCTACGTCTGTGTGAAGGATTGGGTTTGAGATCTCAGATAACAATTTCTGTTCATCTAAGATGATTTTCTTTTCCTCTGAGTCCTTTTGCAGAAAGCAAATACCAGGTAACAAAGACAATGCTCCTATTCATACTTAAGTCATACACCTGAGAAATAAGTTGCCAAAATTCAGTGCTGCTTAGGAATATACACAATTTTAAAACTTATGTTTTCAGTGAGATTAATTTCCTCTCAGTATATATAATCCTCTTCTGAAAGCATAAAAATATAATTGTATTGGGCTTATGAGGCAAGCTGGGGATCTGGGGGTAAGCTACAGGGGTGGCTTCTGTGAGAAGCTGCTGTAAAGCTTCTGTCATGTCTAACAGAGCCAATGCCAGCTGACTCCAACACAGACTGGCTACTGGCCAAGACCATCAGTGACAGCAATAGCACCTCTGGAATAATGTATTTAAGAGGGAAAAACTCCTTGGAATACCAGCAGTGGAGAGAGGAGTGAGAATATGTGAGATAAACACATATGCATCCACCTAGGTCAGTGAGGAAGAAGCAAGAAGACTACTCCAGGTACTGGAGCAGAGATCCTCCTGCAGCCCGTGGTACAGACCAAGGTGAGGCAGCTGTGCCCCTGCAGCCCATGGAGGTCCATGATGGATCCACCTGCAGTCCCTGAAGGACCCCATGCTGGAACAGGTGGATGCCTGAAGGAGGCTGTGATTCCATGAGAAGACTGAACTGGAGCAGGGTCCTAGCAGGACACACGGAGAGCAGAGACTGTACTGGATAAGTCTGTTCTTGAAGAACTGCAGCCCATGGGCAGAACCCACACTGGATCAGTTAATGAACAAATGCAGATTATAGGAAGGACCTGTGCTGGAGAACAGGAGAACTCCTGCTGGAGAGTGGAGAACTCTCCCAAGGGATTAATCCTATGGTGGACCAGGGAAAGAGTTTGAGGAGTCCTTCCAGAAAGGAGGGAGTAGCAGACACAATATGTGATGAGCTGTTCACAGGCCCCATTCCCTGCTCCCCTGTGCTGCTGGGAGTGAGAAGGCAGATAAAATGGTGAGTGATGTTGAGGTCAAGAAGAAGGGAGGTGTGGGTGGAAGGTCTTTTTCAAGATTCTCTTTGATTTCTCATTACTCTGATTGATTGGTAATGGATTAAAATTATTTCCACAGGCCAAATCTGCTTTGCCCGTAACAGTCATTCTGAGTGATCTCTCCCTCTCCTTATCTAGATCCATAAGGCTTTTTTTTTAATGTTTTGTCTCCCCTGTCCAGCTGAGGAGGAGAGCAACAGAGAAGCTGTGGGGGCACCTGGCAACCATTCAGTAATGTTGCAGAGTTTCTCCATTTCTGCTTATGGAAATGATTTGCTGAATTTAACCTCAGTACCTAGGTAGTTTCACATTTAAGGAACTACAGTCCATAGGAGCTCTGACTAAGGCATAGAGTACAGTGCTCCCAGGGAATGGATAAAGTGGTTGAAGTACACCAAACTTCTCCCTCTGGGGTGTGAGTAATATTTTTGCAGCATAAAAAGCCAGTTACAGATCAGAGCTATCTCTGTTATGAATCTGATCAAGGAGTAATCAGGAAACCCTAATGTCAATTGAGTAATTCTGCAGGGGAAGATGGAAATAGCATAAAACAGGGGAAACAGAGCATCGTCAGTCTCAACAATCAGTAAATCTGATGTTTTGAAATAATTTTCCTTAACACTACTATCAGTACCAACACAAATTAGCCCCATGTTATTCAGATTAACCTATATTCTCATAGACATCATAATATTCTTATACTCACCATGCCTTAAATATTTTTCTTTCTACAGTCTGATCACTGAGGTCATTAATTTCAGCTTTATCTACAGACTTGAAACTATTAGAAAACACTTGGAGCAGGTTGACTTATAGATTTTAAGTGACATTATGACTATTATTAAAAATGAAAATAATTTTTTTCAGTGTATGGCCTGAAGAAACATCCTCGCATGACCGAAGTGCAGCAGCAATATTTAATCCCAAACATAAAACTGAATAGTATTTGAACACTAAAATGGTTCTCACAAGAAGGTAAAGGATGTCTCTACTTTTACACTGGAAACAAAGATGATAGTTATGACACAGCAGGCCAAATCACCATAGAAATCAACCAAGCCTTTTTTACTGCATCCTACATTTGTCATTGAACATTCTATAATCCTGCTGCAGTCTCTGTGTCTTAAGTAATAAAAGATAAAAGCTGCTATTATGTTTTCCAAGTAGTTTCCCATTTTCCTGCTGATACCAGAAACAAAAATACCACAATCCTTCTTTGTCCAAAACATCGTAGGTTTGACCTGTAGTGATAAAGCTCATGTTGCTGAAATTCAATCTGCTTGTGTTTTACAGATATTAGCAGATTGAAAGTTTGGAAGATTTATTTAAATAAATTCAAGTACAATCCTTCCCTTTCATTTGAATCACTGTAAGATTAATGTTTGACACAGAGGAATATACTATCATGTAAACAAACCTGTTCTTTTTTATGGTAGATTTTAAACAAAAAATTTTACTCCTAATGGAGTACATTGTTGTAATTTCATGTGCTTAAATATTTTCTGCAGGTGACACTTCCGGAAAGCATGAAAACCTAGCAACTACTACAACTGAGCAAAACTCAAACAAACAAAAAAACCCAAACCCCAAAACACCATCAAAAAGAACCCAAACATAAAACCCCCCTCCAAAATCCCACCACCACCATCAAAAACACACACAAAAAAAATTCTAAACAAAAAATAACAACCCCCTCCCAAAAAACCCACAACCTTAAAACCACCAAATGCAGACCAGAGAAATTATGCAAGAACTGAAATTTTTGGAATAATGTCAGAGCCACTAATTATATAGCTCGGTTATATCAGCTAATACTGAAGGAAACAAAGTTCAATGAAAAAAATCTTTAAAATATAGGGTCAAAGAGAAAGGATAAATATAATAAAGGAGATAGATGTATGAACACACTAAAGAAATATAAGTCCATGCAGGACATACAAAATGTACAATGATTCATTGAGAATTCCAGTTTAACATCATATACCATAGATGTCTGAGATATTTATTTATCATTTAGGAATTGATTCCCTAAACCCCTTAGTGGAAGCTCCAACCATCTTACGCAGTGGAATCCATGGACAGTAAATTAGTTAATAAGGGCCTTGACACACCCTTTGCACATACATACATGAACAAACAAGTAAACACACATATACAGGACTTTACTCTCTGTCTTTCTAGATACACACAGTATCTGTTTGGGTTCCATGTTGTGACAGGCATCCCTTAATATTGAGTACAAGTAACACTGAAAACGGTGGATAAATGAGCAGCAAGTGTGCATGTTGGGGGAGAGGTGGCAGTGCTCTCCAAGAGCATGTTTTCAGGATTTCCAGACATTCTCCTGTCTCAAATCTGCATTCATGTCACTGATCTTTCTCCTAGAGTGTTTCTTTGCTGTTCTCTTTTGCAAAACCACATTATCAGGTCTGGGTGAGGTGGCATGGCAAACAGGACAAAGGATTAGATTGTTACATACTCAATTAGAATTTTGGCAGCTGTTCAAAACAGAATAAATTGCAAAAGATACACAAAAACTGGAGCTGTGAAGATGAAAGTAATAAAATATGAAAAAATGAACTCATCATAAATTGTATGTGTTTATCTAGTCCTGGATTTCTTATTAGTTCAAAATCCAGCCAATGTCAAAGACAATATAATAGATTCTAGGTATCATTAACATTTTTTAAGGTAACTATTTTAATACAACAACAATAAGACCTGAACAATAGTTATGAATGACAGAAAAAATAAGATTTAAAAAAAACTAAAAGAAAACCAGTGGGGTTGTAATTCACATACAAAATAGATTTTTGGTTGGCTTTATTTTCTTATGCAGTAGCTGAGATCTCAAAATCTTCTTTAAAGCTCAGTTCAGGGTTTCATTGGTTCCTCTGACTGGGCACTGTGGGTGTGTCTATCTCATAGGCAGCAAGCTCACAGCTCCCACATGTGATGGAATTCATCTCAAATGAGATGATGGGAAACATAAGTGTGTGCCAGCCCTAGCTCATCTTGTATGTTAGTTCAACTAAGAAATCATTTCATAGAGACTAGAGGAAAAAAACCCACAGCACTCTTCAATAATAATTTGGATTAAGTATAAGAACTGAAGAGGTTCTCCACTGTAACTAAAAAAATGTTGTCAGGTTCATGAAATAGCTGTGAAAAAAAAAATATTGTTTCATGAGGCATTATAGTGTTGGGTTTTTCATGCATTTCTCTGTTGAGCCTGTCTGCTTCAATGGCATGGAAAACAAGCGGTTTTCATTTCTCCTCATTTCTGTGTCCTGAGACATCACAGAATCATCTCAGAAAAGGCCTTCGAGATCACTGAGTCCAGCCTAAGTGCCACATCTGTCTTTCCCTAAACACCTCCAGGGACAGTGACTCCAACACCTCCCTGGTCAGCCCATTCCAATACTTAACAGCTGTTTCTGTGAAGAAATCCCTCCTAATGCCCAATCTAAACCTATCTTGGTGCAGCTTAAGACTGGGTCCTCCCATCCTGTTGCTGGTTGCCTGAGAAGAGGCTGACCCTCACCTGGCTGCACCCTCCATTCAGGTAAGCATAGAATGGTAAGTTCACCCTGATAAGCATAGAATGATAAACATATGTAAGCTTAGAATGATAAGTTCATCCACTGCAGCTACCAGAACGAACACATAAAATACATGATGGGACATTTGAGATTTCATTTGTAACGCTTCTTCATTTCTGTGCTTACAAATCATTCAATTTGAATTTCTCCTTCCATTTTTCCCTAGAACCTTTCCCTTCTGTGCAATGTATCACCTAATTCATGGTTCAATCTTGTAAAATGAAAGATCTGTTCATCTCACAGCTTTAATATATTTAGTTTCTATTTGATGTGGACAGAACTGAAGAAGATATGTTATTTTTAATTTCATTACTAACATCACTTCCTGTCTGTCATGTATTCTTCTGTCTGTGGTGATCCATGAATGGTGACATATTCCCTCACATAGATGCAACTCATAATACAAGAGGAGCTTTTCTATAGTAGTTACGCTATTTCTAGAAAAGATTCTTGCTAACTTAATCCTTCCCTACAAATCTATTACAGAAAAGGTGATTTAAAAAAATCTTGACTTCATATGTGTAAATATCCTAATTTTAGCTATATATCAGTTTCTCTGCTAAAATTTTAACAACCTTATTAGCATACCTTCAGTAAATGAGGACCGTTGCTTTCTGTTTGTGGAAAATTGTTCATGTCATTAAGAGGAAAAAAGTAATAAAATAAATTGAAAAATATTAAGGAAAATGCAGAACTCAAATTTATATACGGTTTAATAGTATAGCTCTTGGCTAGCATCACTTCATTGCTCTCATGTTGGGAAGGCGGTGAAATGCAATTAGACATGACTGGATACTAATTTGTAGAGGCCTGTGTTTAATGGTTATCAAATTTTACCAGAAGGTTTTCTAAAAATCTATTTAGGAATGTCACACCCTGAAGCTAGGGATTACAGATAAACTGCTGTCTGTGAGACTATATTTGATACATTAAAGAATACGAATATGAATCCAAGAAAAATCTCACAGGAAATTCTAAGCTTTGGGATCAACTGGGCATTTTTTAAATGCATACTGTTTGAATTTCCAGTTATATTTTCATAACAAACCACATGTTCTATGTATTTGCTTATACAATAGACTTGTTCAATAGATTTATTTCAGGTACTGCTTTAGCTTATAATGATTATACAATTATGGACAGTAACTATGTCATATTCTGAAACTGAAATTTATGGATTTGCTTATCTTTTATGAAAATATGATGAGGTAGATTCTGGAAGATATTCAATATATGAAGCAGTGTAATTTTAAAATAGAAGGCTGGTAGGCATTTTTTGCTTTTTTTTTATTATTCGTATTTGTGTTTTCATTTGCAGGTCTCATTGAGTATAAAAAGTCAGCTATACAGATCTCCTCTAAAGAACATTTCTAATAAATTTCTTATGAAATTTCTTATGAACTTTTTAAGGCAGCAGTGAAAACTCAGGAGTCATATTCAAGTCCACTCTAGCATAACTCTTGGAGAAGCCAAGGTTTCAGAGTGTCTGAAATAAAATTTTATTTTATTTTTGATTGTAAGCTTAATTTCAAGTGGAATTCCAACTCTGAATTCCTCTGTTTGACCGCACTACAAAAGGAATAAAAGTAACAAAGCAGGACTTAGCAAGTTTGGAGAGCCAAAGGTAATGAAACTTCAATGTTAATTTAAAATGAAAGGTGGCATCAAAAGCAATGAAGTAGTGCCTGTCACTACTTAGCAGTATATAATTTGATTCATTTCACACTCACAAGACAAATGTAGCTCCATTTCAGAACTACTGCAACATATTTTGATATTTCTGCTATTACCAGCTCTCTGAAGAAATAAACCTCCAAAATGGCTATCCAGCCATTACACGTAGAATGTTTTAAAGACTTTTGAAGTCATCACTTGTTTAAAAGAGGAGTCTCCATAGTAAAACAGATCTGCTGCTCTTCAACATTTCAGTATAATGAAGTTTCAATGTACATTTAAGTTGGTGTCTTCTCATGCAATAAATGTAAAACTAAGTCTTTATTGTTCTTGAAAGTAAATGTTCTCTCTTCCTTGTGTTCCTTCCTTTATATCACATTCCCAATTATTGCCATTCTAACATTCATGGGATCAATCAAAATCAGCATTTTGGAAGGAATTATTTTTATAGAGTTAATTTTCAGATATGTGTGAGAGACTGAAATTGTAAGGGTTAATGACTCAAGCGATCAAGCTTTTGCAGAAGCAGCAAGTGCTTTGCTGAGGCCAGGTTTGCAACCCCCCAGCCAAGGGGGAGGAGAAGAGATTTTGGATATGAAGTGGAGAAACCTCTCATCTGCTTAAAAACAGCCCAGGTGCACACAGGGTGTGCATCCACCACTGAAAGATGACAAACCAACCTTTGTTTAGATAAACTGGTAGAGTCCTGCAATACTGGGTCCCTGAGAAACTGGGACTGATGACATTTGAGCCAGATAGGAGAAAAGGCTGGTAAGAAGCTGTTGGGATAATGTTTTTTATCCCAATGTGGCAACGTCCTCCCTCCCGACTCCATGGGGGATGTATCACACATTAACATGTAAGACTGAAGGTTTTCATCCTATCTGTCCCTTCTGACAAGACAAAACTGGATCAATGGTGTAAATCTAAGAGGCAGGTGTCAGTCTTAAAAGGGATTATAAACCATCGAATACTCCCAAAGCACCCCTAGACTCATTTCTGGGGCCATCCACCAGAGGTCTGTGCATGATCTACAGTGTTACATCAGACACTACAAAACTCCCACAGTAGGGGAGGTACCTTGGCATTCCCACCAGAACCTGAGTGCCTATTAACCCATTGAACTTTGAGTTTTGTGGGGCTCCCCAATCCCTGATGGACCAAGACTGACATCGAGCAATGGACATCTAAACTGCAACAATCAAGTGTTGTTGCTAGATCCAGGGGTGGTGGTATCTTTCCATTGTCTACTCTTACCCGTTCTTTCTCTTTCTTTCTTTTCCTTACATATTGTTATATTTCTATAGATAATAACCAAAAAACAACATAATTCCTTTCAAATATGCATATATATGTAAACACCAATCATTCTGTGTTGTTTCACTCTAATCTGTCCCAAGGGATCCATTAACCAAACCTTAGTTACCCCACCTCCAGGGCAGGTCATAACAACGTGTCAAAGAGCTTCTCATGTCACCTGGCCTGTGATCATTACCTTCCATTAGCAAAGCCACCCATGAGACTACTCTCTATAGTTCTTCAAATAAAGAGTACTTTAAGGAGGAGTGAAATATCAGTCTAGACAACTTCAGTGTAACTTTAGACTCATTAAAAGTTTCTTAAAATATCCATCAGTATAGTTAAACACAACCTTTATACCAATACTACATTCGTATCGTTATTATTTTTATACCATTACAAACATTAAATTTATATCATAATTTGTGGCAACATAAATTGAAAGATTTTTAAAAATCCTTTTCTAAATTAACTGCTGTAATGATTCAATAATTCCTACATAGCCATGTTTCTTTCACCAGCTCTGAGAAAGTGAAATCTGAGCATGCAATCACTTCACAGGTTTTTCTCTCTTCTCTTTGCCAGTCCTTGTTTCTTTGAAATATGAAATGATATATATCATTTTAGTTGGAAGTGAAAACATCAGGAAAAAACCCACATGAAAATATTTCAAGAATTTCAAATCACTGTATCATAATTTGTAACAGATTTGTTCCTCATTTTAGATCCAGGACATCACTAAAAGGCACCCTATCACATGTGATACAGATTTAATTAAAATTGATCCAGACATTTGAGTTAGCTTTGTCAGTACAGGCTTTGCTTCTTCCTTCCCGGCAGGCTGTGGAGCCACAGACTGCTGGAATGGTCAGAGTTTATGATGAAACCAGATAAATATTCACCTCCATGCAAAACAGCTCTGCCTCTGCTAGCTCAGGCTGCATCCAGTGCCAACTTGACAATAGTACTGCACCCATTCTAGTGTTACAACCAAAACTTTCTTACCCAAAAGTTGTTACGTTACTTGAAAATCAGGATGTTCCATCTATTGGAACTTGTCTCCTGAAGAGTTCCTACATGCTTTCATAAATGGATGAATAATATGAATTTACTATCACAATTAAAACACATATAAATTTTAAGTGGAGCACATAAAACTCAGTTTGAGGTATCACTTAATACATACCACAGCTAGTGATAACAGACTTTTGTTGTTCTCCACAGTAGAGGAAGCAGAAATAGTATTGAATTATAGGCTTTTAAGACCCAGCAGAAACTGGTTAGCATCAACCAGTAAAATTTCTAACAGATTTTGTCTGTGAACAGCCTTCTTAGACCTACCCTAGCACTCAATAAAACTTAGCAACACATATAGAATCATAGAATGGTTTGGGTTGAAAGGGACCTTAATGATCATCTAGTCCCAGGCCCCCTGCCATGTGCAGGGACATCTTCCACTAGACCAGGTTTCTCAGAGCCCCATCCAGCTTGGTCTGGAACATCTCCAGAGATGGGGCATCCACAGCTTCTCTGAGCAACCTGTTCCACTGCCTCAACACTTTCACAGTAAAGAATTTCCTCCTAATGTCTAATCTAAGCCTACTCTCTTTTAGAGTGAATCCATGCCCCTTCGTTGTGTCACTACATGCTCTTGTAAACAGTCCCTCTCTGTCATTTTCCTAGGCTTACTCCAGGTACTGGAAGGCTACAATTAGGTCACTCCAAAGCCTTCTCTTTTCTCAGATGAACAGGCCTGATTCTCTTAGACTTTTCTCATTTGAAAGGTACTCCATTTCTCTAATCATGTTGATGGCTTCCTCTGGACTCACTCGAGCAGGTCCATGGTTTTCTTGGGCTGGGAACACGAGAGCTGGATACAGTGCTACAGGTGGGATCTCATGAGAAAGGAGGAGAGGGGAAGAATCACCACCCTTCACCTGCTGCCCATGCTGCTTTTGATGCAGCCCAGGATATGTTTGGCTTTCTGGGCTGCAAGTGCACGCTGCCAGCTCATGTCCAGCTTTTCACCCAGCAGCACCCACAAGTCCTCCTCAGCAGGGCTGCTCTCAATCTGCTCATCCCCCAGCCTAGATTGATGCCTCAGGTTTGTGCCAACCCAAGTGCAGCACCTTGCACTTGCTTTTATTAAAACTTATGAGATTCCCATGGGCCACTTCTTGAGTTTGTCCAGGTCCCTCTGGCTGGGATCCTGTCCTTCAGGTGCATACGCAATATAGTGACTTTACAAAATATTTGCAATAAAAAGCTGGGACTAGGAAGCACTTATATGTACATAAGACTGTGATTAAAGGCTGTAGCAGCAGAAAAACAGTCCAATGAAGTAGAAAGAAAACAAGGCACTTGCCAAACTAGAAGTGGAGGACTGGAGGATTTGTTGGGCAAGGAGACAGGATGTCTACATGGGTGGGGGAAACACTGGAGAGATTGAGACAGTGGAAAGAGATCTCTCAGTATTCAATTTCTAAGGATTAATCAAAGGTTGTAAAAAGTTGGATGAAAGCTTTTTAGATTTTTCCCAAGGTCCCTATTATTTGAAACTGCACTCATTTCTTAGCTTCTAGTTCCCCTCAAGTTAATGTGCCAAGTTTCTGTCCCTGGAGAGAATCTACTTTCTATCTGAAGCAATATATGTTCTTTGGCTACAATAATTGCTTTAGAGAATCTGGCTTTCCACAAGTTAGAGACCTTCCAAAAGACTGGGACATATCCCAAAACATAGTTCTAGGAAGTATTATCATATTCATCTACTTACCATTATCAGATTTATCTTTTACCTTATTTTAGCCAAGACAGTTGAAGTCTGGTACAGTGCCAAAATACCTTGGTAATCCACAACTCTAACATGTCTGCTTTGGCAGAGTATGTGTGGGACAAGTGCTTGGGCCAGTCTTAATCAAAATCAATAATGAAGTTTTTAATGTCTTTCACTGTGTTTTCCCATAGGCAAGGTTTTGATATTGAGCACAAATCAGTCTGAGGACAGGCACCTGGCTGCTTGCAGCTGCCTGCTTGAACCTGATACACCATTTTCACATCAAAAGCAATATTGCTTATCCTTATTCTCTGTCCTGAATTAAACCAAAACAGAACATAACGAAACAAATAAACAAAAAGCCCCCAAGTCCTTAAGGATATGCTTGCTCTTCAGGTTCAATGGGTTCGATTATAGATATATCTATACAGCCTATACATATTGATGGGTGTTAATACCACAGTGGCTAAAATGCAGTCTCCAAAATTAACTGAAAGAGAAAATCTATCTTCTTATGTTGATTTTCCAGGACACTGTACTAATTATTGTCAGTTCTTAGACTTAACTTCCAAGAAGTGATTCTATAGCATATTATTATGCCAAAGTGGTGTATATGCTTTCCTAAGAAGTGTTGCAGGAGGCATCAACCAGTTTAAGTTGCAGTAGGTTAACCCAAACCTCTTGTGAATAAGGGGCAAAACCTCATTCCTGCAGTGGAAGTTAAGTAGTGCTGGATTATGAAGTTCATTTTTTTCAGAGAAAAAAATGGGAGTTTGCTTGAAAGAGCTGCAAAATAGGCACACAAAAGTTTTCAGATCAGACAAATGTTGCACATGTTCAAAAATTATTTTTTTCCTCTCATCTGTCTGCAAGAGAAATATTTAAAATCAAGTTAATTTTCCCAGATTCATACAGATGAGTGATAAACAGGAGACCTCTTAGGACATGCAGAGTTAGAGAAGGCATTTTCATTTTGATAACATTAATTTTGTCCTAGAGGCTGGTAAGGTCCCTCCATCTGCCAAGATCTCTAAGATGTATTCTAAATTAATTTTGAGCAGATTTTCCATCTCACTGAAGATAAGCATTAAAGGAATGTCATTAAGATTGTTAAATCAATTATGCAAAAGGCAGAAAATGCCAAAATCTTAAACTGCATATCCAGAAGTGTCTGGAAGAGAGAACAACCTTAATCTAGTCCATTGTGCATTCCTAAATTTCCACCAGCCTTGATAAGGACAATCATAGATTTGTATCTTTGAAAAATAGAGAACTGAGTATGGTATCTGACACCAGGATTTGTTATTCATATACCAATCTGTAAAAAGCAAAAGAGATTTTGCCTACCACAGACTGTAATGACAGGTTTGCTAAAGAGGGTTTAAGGATTCTTTTCTTCTTTCCCCACAGTGTTTGCTACACAACATCTCAAACTCCTTCCTCATTTTCTTTCATTGATATATTTTTGCTTTAAATTAGGGAGTTACTATATTTAAGTTTATTTCTTTCTAGTGCACTGGTAAAAAAAGAAACCAGCTGAGACAAAAAGAAATACTCTGTTCAGATTTTTCATCTGGATACTGAATTAAATTTAAAACTTTGCTTATACCTGCTGCCATATTGACTGGGGAGAGTTCCAAGATTATTTCATTTATAAATATCTTTTCTCTTCATTTAATATTTCTAATTTATCTCAGGATTATATATGCTTAAAAGGTTAATTTACGTTTTCTTTGCTGACCAGAACAGGTTCTGTTAGGTTTTATATTTTTTTTTTTAAATCAAGCAAATGATTAGAACATGTAACAAGATACAAACTACCTGAGTCATCTCCTGAGAAATTACAATACAAGTGTATATAAAGCTTTGGCATATAAATTAAGACCTTTGGTTAACTGTTTATATGTTAAATTCTCTGACCAGTTAATCTATTAATACACTTTCCTTGGGTTATTCTTAACTTTTCTCTTGCTGCTCAGTTAGGTAGGAGCTATTCAGTACCTTTCTTATTTTGGTAAGTGATGAATGAAGGTACAGGGATTAATCCAACTGTATCCAAAAAGTGTGTGCAGGTACTCTGGGATCCTTGAAATATGAGTCTTCAATAAAGTTATGCTGAATGTAAACCTAAGTATTGACCCCCATCGATTTCCTTCAATGATTTTTCTCTGTTATGGTATTTCGTGTTAAGTCATAGTGTATTTTCTCCATATTTTCATGTGGAAGATCATAAATACCCAGTTAGCCAGAGGCAGTGGTATACAAAATCAGCCTGGAAGATTTCTGTTCTCTTTTCATGGATACTAGAAAAAGTATAGAGCAGCTAATTACACTTCTAAATTTGTATATCTCAGCAAAATACCTATATTTACTATGAAAAAATCAGTCCTCGATGTTGTGATCAAAAAGTTTGTATCCCATTTAAAGGAAAAAAAGTCATATGGGGCCTCGTACCTATGAAAGGTACTTTGAAAATTGTTGTTTTCCAGTCCCTAGTGTGGGTTTCTGTTTGTTTGTTTTGTTCTGTTTTAGTTTTTTTTTCCAAAAGATTTACTGTATTAACCAATTTTGGACTCTGTTTACACTTTAAGCTACTGACAGAGCAGGGTCAAAGCATCCTCAGTTAGAGCATATCTGCCTGGAGTTTCACACCATTAATTAAAGTCAGTCAAACTCAAGCTGTCATCTGCCATGTTTTGCAGAGATTCTATGCAAGGCAGTGATGTTCTATAAACCAAAAACCACACAGTTGATTGGGAACTACAAAGGCAGGGTGAGGCTGGGATGGGAGCTGCAGAATTCGATACCCAGTGCATGGGAGAGCTGTCCCAGAGGGCCCTCAGGACTGAGCACGGCCAATGCTCTCTCTGCTCTTTTGAGAGGTGAGGGATTAGAGCTCTGTGACTTTTACATCTTCTACTGCACAGTAATTAACTGGGCCCATCACATTTCATGCTTAATATTCTGTAAACCTGATCCATGAGGCTAAAAGTGAACAATCGGCTACAGATAAACTGTGGAAATTTGTATCTTGGACAGCAAAGATTAACTAGATATGGTTTCATAAGAATTAACTGAGATATTTAATTGACGGTGCTTTGAAAAATCTGCAGTCATTTGACTGTATCAATTACTCGTTCACTCTCCCTGAGAAGATTAAAGAATAATATTCTAGTCACAATCTGTGTGACTGCGACACTTAGGCAAGGTCAGAACAGCAGGCATTGTGTCTTGTTCAATTTGGTAATTAGAGCTGTTTTGGGGGAGGTGAGAAGCCTGACTTGAACCTGACTCAAGAAGAGTAGAGATTCAGATCTCACATTATTCAGCATTATCCTAAACAGAAGGCCCCGATTCAGGCCTCTTTTCTCTGGCTTTTAGCACCTTGCTCATACTGACACAGCATAAATCTAACTTTTGAAATCACAGAATATTTTAAAAAACTATATTCTTTTTCATATCTTTTTAAATAAGCCCATATTTTAATCTTCTTTCAGATTGCAATTTACAAAATATGGAGTGAATACCAGAAACCAAAATTTTAATGTTGATTCAGTTAAAAATGATTCTATTATGTTGCGTCCCATCCATCAATATCAATGTTTACCACATTAGTAACTAATGATGTGGCAGTAGAGCAGCTCCAGCTAGAACATTGTGTTATATTCGGGAAGTGATTTATCGGAAAGATGGACACACTGGAGTGAGTTTGGAGAACAGCAACCAAAATCATTATGGAGAAAAAAGGAGTGACAAGAAAAGCCTAAAATTATAGACAGCAGTCATCAAAATATTGACATTTAAAAACTTCGGATAATTAGCTACATTTTTAGTATCACATAATTTTAATTGTGACCACACTAGTTCATTGCAACAGCAGATTGCTATTGCATTTTGTACCTACCTAGTATAAAAAAAATAGCAATGGAGTGAAAATATTTAGTGAAATGTTAATTTTCCTGATGTAAATATGACTTGTTTGTCTTCCTTTGGCTTATTATCTTTTTATCTATCTGTCTTAATTCCTGACTTTCTCTCATGTCTTTACTCTCTGTACCTAAGCACTTCCACAGAAACCAAAATGTGAAATTAATTCCTTTCCACCGTAGCAGTTGCTAATACAGATTTCCTGAGAGCTGCCTGGTGAAGTATAATCTTTGTCATAGGAAAATTAAGTAGGAGGAAATTTCTAGTCTGATCCCCTGTTTTAAGAGAGGAGAGCATGTCTCAAAAGGGGTAGCTGTTCTCAAAATTTTCTACCAGTGGAGATCCCACATCCTTCTCAGCTAACTTTCAGCTCAGCAATAAGATATTCAAGATATTATCTTTCATTTTAGGAACTTTCAATTTCAATTTAAATTTCAATTCAATTTCTCAATTGATTCTCAGTATATTTTAAGTTTAATTTCTCTCAATTTCTATTTATAAGCATAGATAACACAATATTGATTTTTTTATGTTGAGACTTTTTTTTACAAAGCTGTTTGCTCTTAAAAACCAAGAAAAGCAGTTAATATGCTGGCTGGCTAGAGAGGAGTAAGAACTAATAACTAATGGATTTAATTTTTATTTAGTACGTCCTTCTTACCCAATCACTTTCAACTTTCACAGCTTTTTGTCTTGTTCTAGTTTAAATATATACTCTGTTTCATCAGGCTTATGAATCTGCAGAAGTACTGGCAACTCAATCTTTCTTTTAGCTGCAAGTCTATTTTAGCCTCTGCCTCATTTTCAGGGTTGCTGGGAACTTGAAGAAACTCTTACAACCTGCTGCACAATAACATGTACTTTTTGCTGTCTTATATTTGGTATTTATATTTTAGTACAAATGACTGGCTAAAACTGGTTGTGAAGAGAGGTTAGCTAACTAGCTTATTAAAATGTTCTGTGATGTCTGGTCTTGCTTATCAGTTTTTTAATAACAAAAAAGGACAAAATGAGATGTCACAAAAATTGTACAGAAAGAGAGGAACAGCTCTGATTTGGGTACCAGAGAAATTTTTAAAAAGGAAGTTATGAAAAAACATCAATGTTTAGCATGTAGAACTGGAGAAAAGCTGTGTGTCCTTCAGCAACACAATTGAGAAATTCTCTGTAGGCTTATTTAGATATTACACACCTAGAACAACTATGAACCAAGCATGACATGGTACAAAACTGAACCTGCACAGGGCCTAAATGAAGACCCTGAGAAGCTTGACCGTGACCCTTTGGGTATGTAAATGTCACAAGAATGAAGTGTCTCTTCAAAATTTCCTAGAGATGGGCAAGCTGGAGACCAGGAGTAGAGTAGGACACTTGAGATCATTATTCTGGGTTCAAGAAATTATGGTTAAGTGAAAATTTGAATTTTAGTTTGCTTTGAATAAATCAAAACTGATAATTAAAAACATATAAAATGGAACTTCTGATGTTGATTGTAATTTATTACTTCCTGGACATGCAAGAAGGGAAAAAAAGATTTTTATGTAAAAAAAGCATAAAAAACATACTAACAAACATACTCTTCATTGTAAAAAATAAGTTTTTCAGGAAACATCCACTGATGGAAGAATTGCATTGAATTTTTTTTGGTGAAATATAAGACTTGAAAAAGAAATATTTCACCTTGCTGTAGAAAGTATAGGATATAAATTTGCACATTTTTTCAAGATTTGAAGTCTGTTTGTGCTAGAAAAGATAAGTGTGTGAGATGCAGAAAAATCTCAGAGCATTTTGAAAGAATTGGCCCTCAGGATGACCTGAAGATTATTGAACTGGAAGCTAACAGGTAACAGATGCCAACTGTGAGGGGGGCATCAACAGTACAGATTCTCTGATTTAAAACAGCAACAACCTGATGGACTATCTCTGTCAGACTCTTGATATTTCTTTCCCATTCATATCTCTAGAGTGCTAATTTTGTGGCAGTTTCATTGCTTTAAGGACAAAAAAGAGTGTATATATCCTTTTATCTATGCTTCATATGTCTTGCATATATGTATGTTTTTATGAGCTATCCCTGCCCAATTTTTTTTTCTTCTGGGTGCTGTTACTCTGTGTGTGCTTGTTTGTGTAGATAAATTGCTTATTTTTCTTAGACAAAATAAAAAACCAGAATGGTACAAGAGAGAAACAATTTCTCCTTGCATTTAACATATATCAATATATGTACAACTGCATCATTTGTACAATGGCAGGATGACAAATTTTTCAATGAGATATTAGTTAGAGGACCCATTCCAGTAAAAATTGTACCTTAGAAATCATGTCTCATATGTAAATGATACATAATCAATATAACATATCAAAATGTATCATAAATCCTGAAATGGGTAGAAAACCCAAAGATAGAGGTTGCTACAGTTAAATGGTGAATCAAAGGAGAAAGAAGAGCAATATTCTGGAAAAAAAAAAAAATCAAAGAAAACTCTGTAGGAGATGTTGAAGTGCAAAGTTGCACCACCTAGGAATATATCTGAATCCAGATGTGCACATTATAGTACAAGTCGTGAAATTATCTGTTTCTATTATGAGACACTAATTATTTCAATGGAAATGAAAATCAGGGGATATAACATTGGCAGTAACACTAGAAAAGGTTTGAAATATCAAGTTATAAACTCTTACAATTATTATTTCCTACTGTATGCTCCAGTGAATTGAAGGGAAGGAGAAGAATTTTAAATCTCTGACTTTAATTTTAACAAGAGGCAACTTGCTTATCTATCTCTTATCAATAAGGGATGTGACAGATAAGAGGTCCTCCACAAATTCATTTCCATGCAGTTTGACAAAAGATTAAAACTGTTTCCCTTTGTTATGTTTTAGCTCTATGAATTCTCAGTGATAATTACAATAGTTGAATCTTACTTTTAATTAAATATTTTTGCCACTTATATTGCCAGCAGATACTATATTTACAAAACATGTGGTAGATTATTAGTTACATGTATAAATGAGGAAGAAAATAAAGGATGATATTAAAATCTTATGAAACCAGAGACAGTATATAAAAACATATATATTAATGACATTTTATTTACCACTGTACATTATCCTAAATGGCTACATCTAAAGCCAGTTGTAAAGCTAAAAAAAAATTATATTCGGCTGACCAACAGAAATTAATTTGTCTTCCATACGGACATTAAGTTTAAAAAGCATCAGTAAATCCAACTGTGATTTAATGATAGGAAGAAAATTAAGAGTTTTGCTGTAGAAAAATGTATCTCAGAGTCAGAACAAAGACAGAAAGGAAAAATACGACAAATACAAATGTCACTGAAACTGACAGAGAAGGGTTATGCCTACATTCATAAATATTTCAAGTTTAGTTACAGGAATCAATTTAAACTATTTACATCCTAAATTTTGTATCAATGTGTGATGTCAATCACATATGTACATTTTCTATTTTTGTTACAATACTACCAGAAGATTATAACTGGAAAGTTTATCATGAAAAATTTCTGTGAAGAATTGCACCCCAGACCAGAGAGATGTGAAAAATCCATATTGTTCAGAAAAGTTCCCGATACTCCCTATTTTATCATGACAGCTTACCTTGGCTGGAGAAAAAGAGTAAAATATCAGGAAAACCTAAAAAAACTTTCAATACTCATTCACAAAGTTCCCTGTGTCTCATCAGAATCTTTTAGGTAATTATAAGTGAATCCAGGAATCATATCCTCTGAAAACTATATTTAAAGTATGCAGGGTTATTTGAAATCAGGCCTATGGCCATATAGAGCATAATTTTCCTACTCTACATTTTCACAGCTGTCAGAATTAGCATCCAAGTACGGAAAAATATTTTCACAGTTCTGTTTCCCAAGAAAGAAACAGGACAGTTAAGCCTTGGTTGCCAGGGTAAATTTCAGATTTAAAAGCCCCAAACATTTAGTTATGGGGTTCTATGTGTGTGGTCCCATCTGAAAAATTCTGTAGTTGTTGCCTGACCTGTGATTCAGTAGAAGCAGACTTTTGTTTCTCTTGTAATATTCAGTGAGTAGGAACTTCAGGCAAAGACACCTCATGTAGTGCCCTGCTTCTTTCAAGATGGTGCTCATGCACAGTAACCAGGCCAGTCTTCAAGGTGTCTAAGAGCTCTCCCATGATTAAAGCCTGCAGTTCACATTCCTTGGCAAGCTCTATGAGGAGCCTGAAATGGCTCCTAACTTGGAAACATCTCCCTCTTTGCTGCAAACTCTTAATATATTTAATTCTGTCAATACAGAATTCCTGAAATGAAGTTCAAATTCTTCATATAATTGCCAAATAGCAAAGCTTCTACCATTCCCACCAATGAAATTTTTCTTATGATATGCTGATACAGCAGAGAAAATAATAGCTAAGTCCATGTAAAATATCAAGGCAAATATTAGATATAAAATGCCAAGCAGTGAGTTCCAGTTGACAGAATCAGATTTACAGGAGGTTGAACTACATACCCACTTCCAAGGCATACTAGCAAGAAAATCCTTTCTGGTTTACTTGATCCTTGATTTTCCTTTTCCATCTAACAACTATGGGCAAAGTTTTACTTTTAATATTATACCAGGAAAAGGATTTACAGCTGCTTTAGCACCTGTGAGTTAATCCAGGTGAGAGAATGATTTGTTTGCATCCATTACAGCTAAATCATGTGCATTTCTGTATTTACAATGTCACAAATTTCTCTTTTCAGGATCTGATCCTGCCACTGAGTGTTTCTGCTGGCGAAGGGTATCATTTGTAGAGACACAGAATCAGAGAATGACTCAGACATCTTAGACATAGCCTAGACCAAGCCTCTGCTGAAAAAAGTTACCTAGGGTAGGTTCTTGGGGTATATGTCCTGTCCAGTTTTGAATACCTTCAAATATGGACATTCCACAGCTCCAGACAGCCTCATTCCAGTGTTTGACAACTTTCACAGTAAAAAGGAGAAAAAGGACATATCGGTTATGGTTGATTGGAATTTTGTGTGTTTAGGCTTGTTCTCATTTCCTTGCTTCTTGTCACTGGGGACCACTGAAAAAAGTCTGGCTACCTGGCTCCATCTTCTTTACACCTCTCCCTTTAGCCCCCATCAGGCATTTATAAACACTGATTCCCTGAACCTTCTTTCCTCCAGGCTGAGCAGTCTCAGCTCTCTCAGACTTTCCCCATGTACTCCAGATGCTCCACTGCCTTAGTGAACACACTGCAACACCTCCGTGTCTGCTTCTCGCTGGGGAGCTCAGCGCTGTACAAAGCGCTCCAGATGTGTCTCACCAGTGCTGAGCACAGAAGAATCACCTCCCTTGACCTGCTGGCAATGTTCTGGATATATATCATGACTGTTTGAGACAGAATGAAGAGTGGTCTGAAATCTCTCTGCGTATTTGAAAAGTGAATGTTTTATTAAGGAGTTCTACTATCACAGTCTTTGAATTTAATGGTGACAGCACTGGCTATATACACGGACAATGCTCTGCATACTTCTTAACCTTTATAATGAATGACTTCCTATTATTTTCCTCAGCTAAAACTTATTTCAGTTAGCCTGACAATGCTAATATATTAACATATTAGTGGTGGCACCCAACATACACCAGGCTAAGCATAAATTGCTAAAAGATGCACTCATAAATAAGACTCTTCAAACTCTTGTACTCTCAGTTTCTTTCAGCTCTTCATTTAAGTAACAAAATGATGTGTGATTAATGCATCATGATTAGTCATTAATAATTTTACTGTTCAAATGTCTTCAACCTTTAAAAAATGCTGTATACATACAACTTGAAATTTAAAACTGGGGGAAGAATTGTGAAATAAATCACACTAATCTTGGTTATCTTGGGATCCTCTCATCAAAATGTGTTTTAGTGAATGTTTTAAAAGCAGAACTAGGAAAATGGGATGAGAAAGTTAGTTCATAAGACTTTAAGTTTGATTCACATGTTCTGTGATCCTCTAGGACTATACTGAATCTCAAAGAAACAGCAATCATTAATATAGGGAGGGAATAGGGGAAGAAAGCATAGTGAGACTGAGACCACAAGAATTGCCAGAGGCAAAGTAGCTCCAGGGATGGGAGATGTTAACAGTCAAAATCATCACTTTTGAGAGGGGAACTTAACTTTTCCTTCTGTCACCATGTCCTCCTTTTTTCCTTTGGGGCAGTGTTCATTGCACAGGGGAATGTAGTTCAAAAGGCTGCAATTATACTTGGTCATTATTCAATCACAGAGAAAAACTTTTATCTTGTGCCCTGGAGAGGGCTAGACAGTGTTTGGATGGTTCTTCTCTGTGTCAGTAATCCCACTGACACAAAGGGGGAGTAAAGGTAAAGGTGAAGTGACTATCAATACAGTGGATATTGGTATTTGAAATGAAGAACTAGAGTGCTTGTGTTCTTTGCTCACTTGTATCCTGGATAGGCACTTTGTAGTTCCTGTACTATCATTTTCAACTGTATAGAATTTTTGTGACTGAAACAATTTATAGTGTTACAGTAAAATCACCTGTCCCAGTTGCATATCTTCATGGTTTCTGGCAGGCTGAAATGTTTCTTAGGCAGATATAAACCAGTTTCAGAACAGAAGCCTTCACCAATGTTTCTGTGGTGTATCTTTATCACAGCAGTCAGGAATGGCTCTCAACATGGAGAAATTTTTGTTTAACAGGCAAAGAAAATGGAGTTCAGAGGGTTTGGAATGGCTTTTCTTGTACCATCAGACTTTACAGGAGGTACCCCGTTGCTATGAAGCTTCAGAATTTCCACAGGAAGAGAAAGGAAGCAAAACAGGTATCTTAGGAGTACGTTTAATTTGCTCTCACTGCACCCTGCTGTGCAGGTCTGTGCTAGCAAAACACAGCACAGTGTAGTTTAACTTTCTGGAAAATCATGACATGAGGAGTGTAGACATAATTATTTGATTCTTCTAATCTTTTCTCCTTCATTATTAGTTCCTGTCCTTGAATTGTCAAAGTATCTGTATGAACATATATATACCCATGTTTCCCTCAATTTACATAATTGTACTTTCTGAGTCCATAAAATTAAAGAATAAGGTAGGCTGAAAGGGATGTCTGGAAGTCTTTGAATTCAATATGATGGTCAAAGAAGGATCAGCTTTGAATTCAGGTCCAAATTTGAAGCTAGATCAGGTTGCTCAAGACTTTTTTATATGTACATTTGTTTTACAGGCAGACTATCTATATGGCTTTACTTTCTTGCAAAGGATGAATCCAGCCTCATGACTTTACTCAGATCAAATAATAGGTGTACAATTTCACTGGTACTGTACTTTGTCTTTTGACTTTACCAACAAATTATTGTTCATGGTGTCATTAATGAACACCATAGAGCTTGAGCACCATGTCTTTCTGCTCATCAGACTGTCATGTACTGACTTCTTTCCAACTTTTTCAGTCTTTCTTAGGATAAAGCTCTGTAGTGAGTGCTCCTGAGCAGTAACCAATATTAGGTGATACAGCTTAACACACACTACGGACGTGTCTGAGAGATTAATCAACAGGAGTGTGAGGCTGTCATCATCTCTGAAAATCCAACTTAATCTGTGCAAAAGCCCAATTGTTTTAGGTTAAGCTCATGAGAGAAATGGAATAGAATTCTCTGAATAAAATTCCTATTTTGTTTTGAATGTTATTACAAAAAAATTATGGGTGTGGGTTTTTGTTATGAGAGTTGTCCTTGCCTTTGCACGCAACACAGTAATAACATCATGCAATAAGACTGTAAATTCTGAGATAAAATAATTCTCATTATTAAAAAGTGTCTGTCCTAACAGGAGGATACATAGGTGGTAGAATTACTGTGTCTCAAGCAATATCTATATGTAGAAAAATCACATTTTATAACCCTGCAATGTCTAAAAGAAATTCTGTCCTGTACAGAAATGTAGGAGGCATTGGGCAAAAATAAATCTTTAATTTTTTTCCTGTATCACAGTCCTAAATACCACAAAAATAAAATATTTCACCATTAATGTCCTAAATATTTCTTTGGATAAAGTATTTCCACCCTTTTTATTGGCACTGCTTGCAATGCTACCTGAAATTTCTCACCTGAAAATAAATGAGGACAGAATAGATTGAAAAAAAATAGATTCTAATCAGAAATAACTTTGAGTTTATTTTAGAATCACCCACTAAACAATTTTAAAAATAAAAAGTGTTATTCCAAAACTATGTTTGAAAAAAAATGTTGCTGACTAGTTTAAAGTTGCTTTTAAAGCTGCAAATCCAGAGAAGCTGTTAAAGGTCTGTAGTTTTACTGAACAGAATCTATATCACACCTTTAATGAAACAGTGTTTGAGTGATTAAAGGTATGTATCGGTCATTGTGATTTATTTTTGCTTTTATCCACTTGTTTAATTTTCTGGGGTTTGTTTCATTTGAGCTATCAAAAGACTCCAAGGGTGCCACAGTTCCCCTATTTATTAATTCATTGGATTAATCCATGCTGCTTTTTACTGTTTAAGTAGAAACACTTCCTTAAAATTAGAAAGATAAAGATTTGGAGTATTCTTCTGACAGGCCTGAATAGGCAAGGAGGGAAAATAGTATTATTACAGGTGTAGGAATAGATACATTTAAGATGAAATAAATTCTCTGTATGACACGTCATCAATGTCTAGTTAAATTTTAAAGATAATTAATGAAATAATTATAATTAATTTTACAAAAATAAGTAATTATAATGAAGTAATTATAAAAATTATAATGCTGTTTATTATTCTATGGGATAGCTGGCATTTTGAGGGGTAAATTCTTTAAATAGTATTTCTTTGAGAATCATGTATTTGCATTACAGTGAGACCAAAACTGCTTATTGCTAATAAATTTTATATTTTATTTTAAGAAAATGAAATTTTTCATTCACTAGCTATGCAGTTTCTCAAGCCATGAATGTAATCACCAAAAAATATGTTGCTGCATTAATTCCCAGAGATATGTGTTATGTATTCTGCTTCTAGTAAATTGAGTTAAATATTCCATAATAGCTATTTGTTCATTGTAACAATAATATTTAATTCACCAAATTAATTTCTTTTATCCATCTCTATGAGGAAAGTAAACTAAATAAAATAAGGATAACATAATTACTTTCTACTAAGTATGTACAGGTTGAATTTAATTCAGAGTTAGGAAGCCAGTTTCTTCCCTTTATAAAATTAATAAAGATATATTTATTTCTTATTTCTTATTTCCTGATTTAACATTAAACAATGCCAATCTCTGGATGGCAAGCATTTAGTAGAGGAAAACAAAGATGAATGACTGAACACAACTGAACTTGTCTGTTTAGTGTATCATTCTACACTTATTGAAGGAAATTTTGAGTGTTCAGAAAAGGATCCTCTGACCCCTGCATGTATTCATTCAATTATTTTTGAATATGAAGTTGATGTATAAACATAGGGCCACATAACACAAAAGACCTGAAAAGGAACAGCAGTTCTCCTTTCAGAGAAAGCAATAGTTGTATCCATCTTCATTTAACTTCTTGTCAATTCTGTTTTCTGTTAGCTATAACATTTTCTAAAAACAATTTCATTAGCTAAAAAAATAAATCTCCTTAACAGAAATTAAAACTGAAGCTATGTATCTGTTTTAATAAGGTAATCTTAAATTCAATAACTATTCTGTATATGGCAATTTATATTAAGTTTTAAACTACAATAATTTTGAACAAAACTCTCAAACTGATATAGGCTCAAAGATGTTCTCAAGAAATAATTTTTCAATTAACATTCCACACTCAGATTTATTGCCTCTTACAGGTCAAATATGGCTTTATTAATTTTTACTCAGAAGCAGCAAAACAAAATGCTTGGGTTTTGGCCAAAACTGATAAATTATAGCAAGTTCTATTCAGGTCTTAGGTATCAAAGTGACTCTAAGATACTTCAATTAAAAAACTCTCTTATCTTGCTTTTCTGTTAGCATTGAAACTACCCAGTTTCCACATATCCTGTGTGTTCTTGGACCTGGCCATATTTTGATGGGCCGTATAACTCAGCAGTCTGAGCATGCCCATGTTGAATCTGGGCTCTGAAACCATTTGTAGCCCACAGTTAGGACTTTAGGATTCAATCCTGTGGCTGTTGTCCAGTCTTGTGTAACACACTTTACAAAATACAGTGCTGATCAGAGTTTATTTTTTTAAAAGTCTGGATCATGACGGAAGTAATGTGTTTCCTTCTCATTGAACAGCTAATATTTATGCAATTTATCCAGAAAACAGCAAATATGATTTTTTTCTCATCCAAACTTTGATATGAGTTTTTCTTTCTACCAGAGAACAAACCCCAGTCACTGCCAGTAGGAGTCAGCAAATTCTCTGCCTCTGCACTTTACCACTAATAGATACTTCGTCTGCATCAATATTCCAACATATTCTTTTTTTAAAGTTTATTCAATATTTTCTCAAGGGCCATCAGGAGAAACAATAATTGAGAAATATGATTCAGAGCAGTAACACACATTTTACTGCTAGAATTTTGAGTTTAAACATTTGTAAAAATGTGTAAAGTCACAAACTTCTTGTGTAAGTTTTCTGTGAAAACTGATGTGTATAGTTAGACTGCAACAGAGTCATTAGTCACAGGACATCAAGAAGCCTAAATTTAATCTTTTGGGCATGGTCTTCTTATTTTTAAGGATCTTTGATCAGATACAGACAGGTAGTATGTAAATAAATGTTCTTTTCAATTCTTTTTGGCACTGGGTGTTACTTCCAGAAATCTGTTTTCACCCAAACAGACCAGTAGATCTAGTTACTGACAGTCATGTTAAAACAATGAATAATTTAAAGGAAGCATGGCAGAAAACTAATTTCACACTAAAAAGAGTTAATGCTTATCTCAGCAAGGTAAAACTATGTACTTTCCCCATCAGAGAAAATATTGCTTAGCTTTTAGGATATTTGTCTTGTGTCTAATCGAATTGCTAACACTGAGAACTTGCAGTGAAATGCTTACAAAAAGCCCCCAGGATTAAGAATATTTCTCTGGATTGGCTTCTTTACTGTGTGCACCATAGATAGACTTAAGTAACACTACTGATCTGCCAGAGCTCTGCAGACACTTTCCTATATGGCCACGTGCAGACTGTTTTATGGCCAATCTGCCTGCACACTGAGCTTTAGTAGTATTTTACAGTTCTCAGCCTGTAGAATTTTCTGTAGGAAAAAAAAGGAAGCAATTGCAAAAGTAATTGGAAAAAAAAAAAAAGTAGCTTTATATAACAAGTTTTTAAAAATAAACAAGCACAAAAAATTCTATAAGAAATTCATATTCCATCGCTGTTTTCTGCAGCTTGAATTTATTTACAGCATCTTTTTCCTCCTTATTTTTCTTTCTGACAGTGGAATGGTGATGGTGTCACACAAGACTGACCTGATCTAGCAAGAAGGACGGTATCTGTCGTGAAAGCTCCCATGAGTTTGGATCAAGCTTAGAAAACAGAATCATTGCTTTCCACTGACAGTATCAGCTTCAACTGAGCCGAAGCAACCTCTGGATTGATTACAGGGGAATTCCAGATCACAGATGAACAAAGTGAGTCAGGATGCTCTAGCTTATCAGTCCCCTGAAAACTAAATGGAGCTACTCAAATCAATCTTTATGTGCTACAAGATCTGTCCAGACATGAGGCTTTCATTCTCCCATAAGGATTTTAACAGTGCCATTCACCCTGCCCTCTGTTCTTCAGACTCCTGATCAGAATTTATATTTCTGCAAAGCCAAACCAAGTTTAGAGACATTTCTGCTATGAGATCAGAATATGGAAGCCACACAACAACCAAGGATTTGTTCTTCTTAATGTGTGATAGAGCATGAGAATGCAACCAGAGCCTTGCAGCTGTTCCATGTTATGGAAAAGATTCTTGGTTTCCTCAGTATGACAGATGTGACACAAATAGGATGATGCATAACTTAGTCACTGTTGTATTTTAGCATACCCCATGACTCCAAACATTTACAAAGGGCTCTAATTCCTAAGTAATGTGAGCTGAGCAGAGAAACCACATCGCACAGGAAGTGTGAAGTGACGCCATACTTTTCCCTGCTACATTTTTAACTCAGTTGCATTTGGACACAGAGCTTGGGAATAAACAATGAGGTTTCTCAGAAATTAGTCTTAATAAAATGAAACCTGTGTTTTGGAAACTATTGTATTTTGCATAATTTGTCTAGCAAGTTAATTAGTGGTAAAATTTGTTATGAATATTGGCAGTAGCTGCCTAGATCAGTTTTGGTCTTGATTAAATACTGGTATCACTCATGGATGAAGACATTTCAGTTCTGCCTATTGTTTGTTGGTGAAAGTTTAAAAACTGAGCTGTTCTGAATTCTGTTCAATATTTTTTTCTTTTCAGAATCTATCTGATACTAAGAAAAATCAAATGTCTTCATAACAAGGTTGTTTATATATTGATTATACCTTTTCCAAATTAGGTTCTTTGCTGACCTTTTTGCAGTTACCAATATTTAAGGGCTTGTTTTTACTTTTGCTTTTGTTTATAGAAAAGTTATTTTGGGGATAACTAGCAAAGTAGCCTAACTTGTTTTCCTGCCTGGTTTCTATCCTTTTTTATTTTTTCTTCTTTTATTGTTCGAAAATAGCTTCCCAAATGTTTGCTCACTTAAAAAATGACCTCTTATATCCAAAAAATATTTGGCCATTTTGATGATAGAAGTGGCAGAACAATATCTTGGCTCTCTTGAGTTTTTCAGAATTCTTGGGGGGAAAATCTTTGTGATTATCTTACCTAAGTACACAGTGCTTTAAGGTAAAACCACAAAATATTTCTTTATCTAGTTGGTATCAGAAACCATAGGTTGTTGATTTGATTTTAATTTCAGACCTACCTGTGGTTTATTTCTGGTTTCTCCCAGTTGTCTATCAGTCAAGTTACCAGGTACAATGTGCTGGCACTGCCGCATTTCAAAGGATGGTGAGACAATGACTCCAAAATGCACTTATTTATAGTACATTTCTCTGGACATTCCAGGTATTTCGCTGTAACCTACAACTGAAAAATAGTGGAAAATCACAAACTGTTACACCTCTCTTTGTGACAAGATATTATCATTACACAGCAAATAAGAAAGTCTATAGAATAAGAGTTCATGAAATGCATTTTCAGAATGTCACAGAAAAGCCACTTGTATGAAGCACATTAAGATTACCTTATTTTTATTTTAGCCCCTTAAACCAGAACCATATTTGAGATGGTTGTTTTTCACAGTGAAAGAAAACTGAGAGCATAGGACTCCTCACCACAGATGCTTTGAGCTCAGCCAAATAGAAGGATGGGGGGGTTGGATATGTGTGCGTGAATGGGGATGAGAGAAGCAGGGGAGAGAGAAGGGTGATCAATTGTGTCTTTACTAGCTGTTATTCTTTCCCATTGGCCTTTCAGAGTGCTCTTTGTTTCACTAGGAAAGACACCCAGATTGGGAAGAGGCATGCAATATTTTTTTTAATCATCCATACAGAGTGTTTACAAAAAGCAATTAATATGGTTAGTTGATATACTGCTTTTCTTAATCATGTCGGTTGTGTATGGCGAATCCCTCATGTACAGATGGTAAACAGTAGCTAGAAAAGGCCATAAGTATATAATGGGACAGAAAAGTTATATCTTAGGATGAATCTTTCATATGGATTTTCCACAAAAATTACTCCTTTTGTTGTATGGGATTTCCAGCCTCCGTGTCGATATTGTTTATATTTGCTCCAATGTATTCCCTTACCATATATATTGATTGGATGGTCTTGAGTTCAAAATATTTTTCTGATTGAATTTTGAGTTGTGCCATTCTGTTTCTATTGAATGAATAAATGAATAAATGAATAAAAAGAATGAATTCCATGTTAATGTAGCTAAGTATAGGTAAATTTGCTGTCTACAGAGAAATGGATCATTGGTAGCACCGTGAAATCCTTGGATATATACTGCCACCATTGTACTACTTTTTATCCAATGCATTTATTAGACAAAGATCTTTGTGATACAAGCATGATCTACAAAGACTAGTCTAGAAAATTATTTCTAGATATCTTACATTTATTTTCTTTTTCTCCCTCATACCATTTCATATATTCCCAATAGGCAGTTTCCTGCTTCCTTTGTCCTTGGCTCTGTAATATGTTAACTACTAGCATAACAAGGAAATGCTTAATTTCAAACAAAATATGCATTGATTTCTTCTTAATTACCTAACAAAATTTTCTTAATGTGTTTAGGAAGCCTCTGTTGCAGGGTCTAATATTTTTCTTCAGTACTTATATCTTGTCTAAAAGCAGATTTTTTTTCTTTCCTTAAAACATTTCTTGTTTCAAGTACAATGAATTTAAAAGACTGTGTTTGGTTCCCATGGCAAGGTTCTAGTAATGTGGGGTCCATACGTGTGATTGCTGTGAGAAGCTTCTGTGTCTGACAGAGCCAATGCCAGCCAGCTCCAAGATGCACCTACTGCTGGCCAAGGCTGAGCCAGCCAGTGAGGGTGGTAATGCCTCTATGATAATGTATTCAAGAACCAGAAAACCCCATTATTGTCTGAAGCAAGAGAAGAGAGGAGCAAGAATATGTGAGAGAAACAGCCCTGCAGACTCCAAGGTCAGTGAGGAAGGAGGGGCAGGAGGTGCTCCAGGTGCTGTAGCAGAGATTCCCCTGCAGGCTGTGATGCAGAAAGTGGTGAGGCAGCTGTGCCCCTGAGCCCATGGAGGATCACAGGGGTGCAGAGATCCACCTGCAGCCCATGGAGGAGCCCGACACTGGAGCAGGTGAATGCCATGGGACCCCATGGGAAGCTCGTGCTGGAGCAGGCTCCTGACAGGGATCTATAGACCTGTGGAGAGAGGAATTCACACAGCAGCAGATTTAATGGGGGTCCATGCTGCAGCAGCCTTTTTCTTGAAGGATTGCACCTTGTGAAATCGACCCACACTGAAGCTGGAGGACTGTAACCCGTAAGAAGGTCCCATGTTGGAGAAGTTCATGGACTATCTCCATGGGAGGGACCTCATGCTGGACTGGGAGAAGGGCTCCTCTCCTCAGGAGGAAGCAGTGGGAGAAACAATCTGACCATAAATCCCATTCCCTGTCTCTCTGTGCTGCTGAGGGGCAGGAGGTACAGTCTGGGAAGGAGGGAGGGGTGAGGGAAAGGTGGCTTTAAGATTTTTTACTTATTATCCTGCTTTGATTTTGATTGGTAATAAATTCAAATAATTTCCCCAGTTCAGTCTGGTTTTCCATGACAATAACTGATGAGTGATCTCTTACCTGTCCTTGTCTCATCTCGAGCCTTTAGTTATATTTTCTCTCACCTGTCCAGTTGCAGAGGGGAGTAGCTTTGGTGGGTAGCTGACATCCAGCCAGGATCAATCTACCACTTAGACACATTTAATCAGATGAAATTATGTTAAGACAGGCTCAGTGAGCCTATGGCTCTCAGAGCTCTGAGCAGGGCATCTACCAATCCTCTGGGTAGCCTGTTCCACTGTTTCACCACCCTCATCACAAAAGAAGAGTCTTACTTATATCTAGTCTGAATCTACACTCTTTTATATCCTTTTTCCTATCACAACAAGCCGTGCTAAAAAATCTGTCCTCATCTTTCTTACAGCTCCATTTACATACTGGAAGGCTGATACAAAGTCTTCTGGGAGCCTCCTTTTCTCCAGACCCTTTCAACCTGTCCTCATAGGAGAGATGCTCCAGCCCTCAGATCATCTTCATGGCCCTTGTCTGGACCTGCTCCAACAGGTCCATGACGTACGTGTGCTGAGGATCCAGAGGAGGATGCAGCATTGCAGGTGGGGTCTCACTAGAGCCGAGGTCAGGGGCAGAATCATCTCCCTCGACCCACTGCCCACCCTGCTTTTGATGCAGCCCAAGATACAATTGGCTTTCTGGGCTTCAAACCCATTCCTGAGTCATGTCTTGTGTTTAACCCACCCACACCCCCAAGTCCTTCTCGACAGAGTTGCCCTTTATGTGTTCATTCCCCAACATGTATTAATATCTGACTCAGGTACAGGACATTACACTTGGCCTTGTTGAACCTCATGAGATTGCCATGGGCCACCTCTAGAGCTAGTCCAGGTCCCTCTGGATGGCTTTCCATCCCTCAGTCATGTCAACCACACCACTCAACTTGGTGTCATTTCTTTCTCATACTCTTAATACAAACTACGTAATTGTTTAGTGCCATTGTTTGCAATGTGACAAATACATTTCTCTCTGTACATGTCTGACAGGAACTCTATTTGATTTACTGTTCCTTTATTAGACACTTAGTTTTATTTGAGTCTTCCCCATCCAAGATAAAATGCTTTCAAAGTTCCCGAAAGGTGATACAGTGGTATTGAAATGCTAGTGGTTTTTAAAATATTTATATGTTTTATGTATTATTTTTAAGCCCACCATTAGATATTATAGAATTATCTTGAGAAGAAACATAGAAATATTATTTATCACAGAAAAAGTGACACAAGATAGATGAGCAGAGGGCTTGTTTTGCTCTGCAAGTCTTCTACTTTCTTTAGTCACAGTATTAGTTTTAGGGAATTTCATCAGCATCTGTTTTTAAATCTCCACTGCTGAGGAAGAAAGAGTGAAAAGTCCAACCCTATTGAGTATATTGGAAGACCAAAAGATCTTACTATCCCTTTAGATGCCTTGTCTTACCAGATGCTGAATATAACTGCTCCTGTATTTTAGATAATCTTGTTCAGGGGAAACTTCCACAACTGAGAGAAATTATTACACAAGTGTTTAGTGATTTTTGTTTTCCTTTAAAAGAAGATATTGCTAAACAATAAGTCCATAAACAACGTTAGGCTCTGCTGACTAAATGATGCTGAGATATTTAAACAGGATTGTATCATTCCATGACTTCCTGTTATTTTTATGTCACTGCTGCACAGGCATTCTTCCAACAATCATCAGAGACAAAGAAGAGAAAAGGAATTGTTCAAAAGAAGTCTTTCAGAAGAAAAATATAACATTACTCCATTATCTGGAATGTCACCAGGAAATACTTTAACTTTTTCTCAAGAATTTTTCATTTCCCTCATACAAGTTTATATGTTCTCTGAAATAAGAGCAGTCTTGAAGGGCAAGAAACACCTCTTTACTTTATGTTAAAGCACTCTGTAAATATTATCTTGGAAAGCCTCTGACACTCTTTTCTACATCTCTTTACTGTATTTCAAAGCACTCAGTACTCTGTTCTTCCTCTGTGAATGATGTCATTAGAGCTTTAGTACAGGGTTTCAAAGATAAGTTTGGGGTTTAGTTGTTTTGGTTCTTTTACTGAATTAATTAAAATGTATTATTTCCTTTTCTTTTTCTAATATAGCCAGTAAGCCTTTGGTCTTCTTCTCTGCAATAANATTATTTCCTTTTCTTTTTCTAATATAGCCAGTAAGCCTTTGGTCTTCTCTGCAATAGCATAGTGCTGACTCATTTTCAACTTGTTTTTCAATATTTTCTGCAAACATTAATCAAAAGCTGATAGCTAACCATAAAAGCCGCAACTCTGTGAAGTAGAATATGATGAACTTAAATCCATCCTGCCTGCATTTGCCTTGAGGTGGACCTTGGTCATGCAGAATTTGCAGAGGAAGTGTGAGAGGCTCCCCCATCATGCTGTCCCCCAAACACTTCCCTCACCAGGCGTAGTCTTGTCTTTAACAGCTGGATCTTATCTCTTCTCAGCAGTCCTCAGTTGCGTGGTGCCTCCTCCTACCTCTTTTTCTTCTCTTCTGTGGAATTTTCCATAAGTTATCAGAAGGAAAGAGAACTTGGTATACTGAATGTAAGCAGAGCAGAATAATTAGGGTCTATTATTGTGCTGCATCACGCAAAGTAATCCAAAGGTGTGACTGTCATTATGGATTAATAGAAATTATAGATTCATTTTGGCTATATATTTGCTGACACTAAAACTAGGAGATACAAATTGTCTGATATGTGCTGCTAGATCATCAGTTTTATACAGCAGCAATTTAAACATTACCTATGCCTTGGTACTATACATCCAAGCTAAATTAAATGACAGAAGATACACATTTGGGTGACAGGAGAACTTCAGTTTTGAGATTTTGAAGTACTCAAATTCTGAGCATGTAATCTTCCCCAACCATGTTGCTTTGGTTTTATAATCTGGCTTAACATGGCAAACTATTAAAATACACTATGTGAAGATTATGCCTGGAAATAAGATGTGATTATAATTAATAATCCTCCCATTTTAAAGAGCATTTTAAGAACTTTGAACTGCCAGTATTTAAATTACTTCAGTTACAGTCTGTAAAGTTCCATAAAATTTACAGCTTTATAAGACTAGCTTGAAGGGTTGATAGTACTGACAGCTCTTCACAATTTGATAGACATTCTAAAATTGTTAAGCAAAAATAATAAAAATAAAATTAATCTAATGTAATAGGAACAGGACCTTCTGTTTCCATAAATATTTCAGGCAAATTTGTAGAAGGCAGAAAAAAATAAAATCCTCTTCCTTTTCTCACTTTCTCGTTATATAGAAAGAGCTTCTTTTAAATGAAAGTAGAGAAATTAATCTTAAATTAAGAAGGTGATTATTTTGAAGTAACTGATTGAAAGAAAAGAATTCAAAAAAGGACAGAAAGGAGATGATATATGTAAAAAAATGATGTGAGAAAGAATCACTGCTATGTATGAAGGACAGAGGAAAGTGACATATGGTCTACAGCAGTGGCTCCCAGCTTGCAAATGAATCTAGCTATTTCTTCCCAAAGCTCTGGAAAAAGAAGGAAAATAAAATATTTTGACAGTATTGTCAATTTCAAAAGTTATTACTTAGGTCAGCCTATAAATTAAAAGTCCTGACCATTTTTTTTGTCATTTGTAGGAATTTTTATTCTTTGGTTGGCTTTTCAGTTTTCAGAATGTTCTTGGATTATTTCACTCAGATATTACGCTAAAATTTGATCTTTTTAATGAAAGCTAAGATTCTTACAGCATCTTAAGGCTGAATGAGTTGCATATGAAGGCATAAAATGTTTTCATAAAAATTCAGAGGGATGCTAGAACTGCATCTTGTCAATCCTTTTTTAGTACCTTATAAGTGCTGAGACTCCTCAAAATCATTAAGAAGACCTAATAAGAAATGGGAAAAATGGATATCATACTTTGTTTGGACTTCAATACAAATTTCTTTATGTGTAATATATTCATCGAGACTTTATCAGAAGGGACTTTGGTTACTACAATGTCCTGGACTAGTGAAATCTTCTTCTGTCCCTCACCGGAACACTACTGGAAAAAATATTATCTTATTCTGTTAACATAAGCGATCTGTCTGAATGTCTGTATTGTTTCCCAATCTTCTTCTACAATTAAGTATTGATTCTTCTTATCCAATATTAAAGTTGATCATTCATCATTTATCTTAACTGAATTTTTAGGGTTTTTTCTCCAATAAGTAAGTTTTAGTATAAAACAGAATTACGATGTGGAATGCTTATTGCCATTACTATTCAAGAGGTTGGTCTAGATGACAAGGGCCCCTCACTGTTCCACAGGCTGAAAATGAAAGGCATAAATATGCATCTAAGATAGGGTTAAACTGAATACTTGAAAAGAGCTTGTATGAGCTGATATAATGACCGTGTCACAGAACGCTGCATTGCCTTGCCATGGGCTGAGCACACTGCTCTGTTTATACTGGAGAAAATGGATATTGCAGAAGGAAGTCATGGCAGACCCTGGGCCAGCTCCTGCTGGTGAAATTGGAGATTTCAGTGTCTAGAAAGGGAAGCACATAAATTCTGCCAGATATCATGGTTCTGGGCTGATATTTGGGGGTATGTTAAATAGATTCAAGTTTCTAGATAAACATTTCAGGCAGCACTGTCCCAGAAGATTTTTCAAATCGAGAAATGTAGACAGGATACATACAAATGCATTCCAGTAATCATGCTAAGCAAATATTTTCTTCAAAGGAAAACTTTTTTTAAATCCCAATTCAGTGATAATCTGTACTTTAAAAAGAGGGTCAAAAGTAATTTGAATTAGAAACTGTCCTGAATTAGAAACAATAAAAGAAATACTGACAACTTCCCAATAAACCGTGAAAGAAAATACTGCATATACAGAATAAAGACACTACAACTTATGTCCTTATAAGCCTTAAGTACAAAGTTGCATGATAGTATGAGCCAAGGTTGAATATAGATGAAATCATGGTGGCTTTGCTTCTGTATTGTTCATCAATGTTTAGGTACAGTCATGGTAAAACAATCACACTAAATCTGTCATGTAAAATCCTTCTGTAGTCAATGAAGAGAAGTGAGTGACTTTTCAGTGGAGTTTACTCTATCAACAGACGTGTATGAAATGAGTGGATGACTCTCCCTATAAGAGTGTTTGTCCTTTCTCATTGGTCATCAAAACGGCAAAACACGGATGTTAACTTTTTACCGGTTATAGTCAGGTAACAATTATCTCACAATAAATCCTGGACCCCTTTAGTCTTGTCTATCTGATAGGATGCGTGGGTGTTTCTTTTACAATTTGCTATCTCATAGACTGCCCTACATGAAAGAAAATCTGGGGGATTTTGGGCAAATTCTACATTTACTTTCATTTTCCAGATACCGCCCTGCACTAAGGAGGCATGAAAACCACTAAGTTCCAAGCCACAGCTTTTGGTGCGCCTTTTTCTCTTGGCATTTCTGACATAAGAAGTTGAAAAGTGCTTCTATTTTACCTTTGCTAAACAGAGACATACAAAGGTAGGACTGAAATTTTTATCGGGTTACCGTGGTCTTTGACTCCTGGGGGTGATGTCCCTCTAGTGAAGCAGAGAAGGGCGGCACGAAGCGTGCAACATGCTCAAGCAGGAGCTGCTGATGGACCCCAACATTGCTCAGGGCCACAGCACCACAGTGGGTAAGTGCCTCATGGCTGACAAAGGTTCTTCAGAGGTTTGAAATGTATTATTTACCCCCTGTTCCCCTCTCAGAAATATCCTTTAACAGCTGAACAGAAGTGAACTTCTATCACAGGATTTTACTCGCTGAGGTCATTTATCCTCTGTACAGATAATTATATTTGAAAAATGCTTGAGGGAAAATGGAGTAAAGAGAGAAGGAAATAGCAGATATTGGACACACTCTACAAATGCAAATTAGATTTGTGTTATCTTGGGAAAGCAGGCTTTAAGAAATTATTATTTTTTTCCACCAACGCTTTGGTGAATCAAAAAATAAGAATATCTGAATGATCTTACAAGTTTAAATAAGTGAAAAATGTAGTTGTATTTCAAGAAATAGACATCCTTGTTTATATCAAGCATTTTTTTGTGAGGAAGCATATATGGATAGGAATAGACAGAGAGAGAACAAAATTCAGCCTATGGATTCTAATTATTAATTTTGTTGTTTTATTGGAAGTTTTTTCAACAGCTACAGAGGATGTCAGTAAGTCATCTGATATAATGAAACACAAGATCTTCTCATGACCTGCATGAGAAAAAACAGCATATGCAGCTTTTCAGAAGTGGGTTTTATTGAGCTGAGATTTCCTGTTCCAAAAGGAGTCAGTTAACTTGCACATTTCTGCTTTATGAGTGTGCAGAATGCTCTGAAGGAGCTAAATCAAAAGCAATACTGCAGAGGACCTCTGGAAGGCAGAGAGGAATCAGAATAGTTAGATGACTCAGAATAGCAAATATATTGAAAAATTATGAAAATAATTTCTGTCCTTAAAGATGACACAGCAAGGAGATTTCAAATGTCAGCCTTCAAGTATGAGCTGTAATCACTCTATTAATCATACATAATGAACTCAAGTATTTCAAGCAGAGATGTAGTCTTTTTGTAATATATTGCAGGAACTACCGAGTGACAATTATGACTACATTGTTATTAATATACTGAAAATGTTGGCAGGTTAACATACATTTCTTTATTAATCAGACATTGTTGACTGGCATTTACTATGTTATATTGCTCTCTACATGAGGAATACCAGTTCAAAGAACACACAGAATAAAAAAGAAATAAGGAGTGACTTACTAAATTAAACTTATTCCATGACAACCCATGTGGAATACATAACAAAAACTGCCTTCTAGAAATTTTTGCTCATTTCCTGTAAGAATGGAAACAAAGGAAATGTTTTGTTTCTGAGTAGAGAAAAACCACAAAAATACAATCAGGATTGTAATTCCAAGGCTGATAAAACTTCAGCATTTTTTCCCACTATATAGATTTGCACATCTAATATTTGGGGTTTTTTTATACACAAAAGTATTGTAAAAGTATGAACAAAATTAAAGTTTTTAAATCTTTACACATTCTTTTAGCATTTATGGTAGCTACTGATTTTTCCTCTAAAAAAAAAATATGGATTTCAAAAATAAAGAAAAAAGCAAAGAAAATGGATACCTCTATATATTATAATACAAACACTAAACATGAAAAATGTTGATTCACTACAGTAATCCAAGGGAAATCTCAAATCATGTCAACTATCCTATTCTAAATAGTAAGTAACACCATTGATCATAATGTAGACAAATTATGAGGAAGAATAAGAAATCTTTGAGAAAAAACACAATGTACTCATTGAACAAAACCAATTATAACCATTTATATAGAAAGTAGTTAGATGGACCAGTAACCAGAATGAGCCAGACTCAGACATGAGGAAGAGATACCATTGCCTAAACAAAGGCATTTATGGACTTTTGTAATGTAATATATTCCATTTGAAGAAACAGGGCCTGGTTCTATTGATTTATCTTAAATTTCTATTCCTTATTGAAATAAGTCTTTTATTGGAATAACTAATTAACTCCACAGACTATGACAATATCCTTGTTTGACTTACAGACACATTCATGCAAGATGAATCCCAAAGCAGATGTATCAATGTAAGAATTTAATGTTGTGGTTAGTGTACTAAAGATTCACTGATTAGTTTGCTGCACATGGCGTCCTTTAACTTTTAGCTAAAACTGGCTCTCATTTATCAATATTTGGAAAAGTTGGAGATATACAAAAGCAGCCACTAAGTCTTTTGTATCTTTAAAAACAAGTAGTTTTAGCTTGAATTTCAAATTGAATTTTACTTAGGATTAAGAAATTATCAATTCCAATCTAAGACACAGAAGCAGGAATTTTAACAATTTCAAAATTCATTTTGCAATAGAAAAGTTAAACTAAAATGCTTTTACAGCATTTACAGGTTTGTGTTTATTTTAAAAGATTCATTGAAAAGAATTCTTAACAACCTTAGCTGTAAGTATAAATATTTTTAACAGAAGCTTTAAAATTGTCTTTTTCCAATCTCAGTCTAATTTATCCTGAAGAAGATCTTCCTTGAGAAGTCTCTTTTTTAAGTTAAGGGGAAAGAAAATAATTAAATCAAAAAAATCAAAACAAAATTCAAAATAATGTAAATGCTAGTCTCTATTCCATTATTTTTTCTTTACTATTTTTAGATTTATTTTAAAGGAATATTATATTCATTTGTACATTTTAGAATATCTCTAGAAATACTTCATAATATTTCTATAGAGTTCTGGTAGTGTAGTCTCTGGTAAATCCTAGAGGATCTTCTTGTGACTGGTCAAAGTAATAGGTAGGTAAGATATTCTTAGAGGGTTTCATTTGATTAGGAAAGCGAGGTGATAATCTCAGAAAAGGGGAATGCACTTGTCAAGTAGAAATATGATCATTAGGTGCTAATATTGGGTTTTGGGGATGGAGAACAAAATAATTAATTTCTCTCCTTACTTTAATTTCTTTCCTTACTTTAATGCATAGCTTAGAAAATGCTCTTATCTGCCGCATTTTTTTCAGAAATTACTTCACAAAAACGTCACTACAGCTCAAATGGACAAAGGGATGACATAGGAGAATAGGTACTACAGTACAACATATTTACTAATGATCAGGCTTGGAAATAAATTGGAAAACATTTAATCATTAGTTTATGTAACAGACTGTAATTTATATTTTTTAAATGAGGGAAATAAATTTTTGAATAATATAATAACTATAAATCTAATATGAAAAATAATTTTAAATTTTCCCATCTTAAGGAAATCTGGAAATGTTTTGAAGCATCTAATTAATCTGCCCTCTTGTTCTGATGTGTAATCTGCAATGTAGCCTAGAGTCAATGCCCGTGCTAAAAATTTTCTTGATGGTTAGAATATGTCAGGTTAAATTCTCAAGACTAAATCCTTCCTCTTGGAAATGTCCTGCTCAGGGATCTATCCAGGGTTTTTTTATAACTGTGCAGCGACTTTCAATCCATCAGAGTTTACCAATTTTAAAAGAACAAGTTAAAGAGAACAATAAAGTGTTTTCTATTTTCCTTTTCATTTTCCATTTAAGTAGTATGAATTTTAAGGCAAATGAAGAGAGAAATTAATATACACAAAGCACTGTTAAAAAGTTCATATTTTCTACCAGATTTCTTTTTATGTCTCTCAGATACTTTTGATGCTGATGTGACATCCCATTAGTTCTTACATAGCACAGCATCCTGGTTTTTGCTACAATAATGTTCCCAGTGCTTTGGGAATAATTCTGTTCAAAATAAAACCTCTAAGAGCCTGTATAGCTGTTTAGAGATTGTGTACACTGCAGATACAGCAGATTAACCCACCAGTATGATTTTTACTTTCTTGCTAAAGTAACTTTAAAAAGACATTTTTCAAAATGTCAGATGCTTGCATCTGTCTATATATATGTATACGTATTTATATTTTATTCAGTGATATTTGCTAGATTAAACAGAAGGTTTTGATTTCAGCTTTTTTAATTTTATAATTTCACATCAGCCCTAAGAAAATCAAGAATTTATCATGATATGAAGTACAAAAACTCTTCAGGAAGAGCATTTCTTATCTCAGAAGTTTACAGCTGAGTTTAATGAAGAGAGATGGCTTCACCTTCAAGTCATGATTAATCTATTAATTAAAGACTGAGGTTGCTTTTTCAGGAAGTCCAGAATATATTTTGGAATGAGTCTGAATCTTGACTATCAGATGAGATTGTTTGTTTCTGTAAGAAGAAATGCAGGACTTGGTATCTGAATAATGAAGGCAGAAAGAATATTAAACATTTATTCTGTGAAAACAGAATAAAAAAGTGAAATGCAGTTTAATTATCAAGAGTTTTAAAAATTTCTGTAAATTCTGTTGTTTTCTGTAACAGTCTTCTAATAATAATGTCACTTGATATATCACCCAATACCCCAGTTATAAAGAGATCCCATATTCCTCGTGTGTAAACTTTGTCTAAACTACAAAATGTAAGGGGGTTTCTAGTACCATGATAGACCCAAAATAGATGAGCTTCTCTATTTTATGTTGCTCTATTCACCCAATAGTTTGAAAATATTTCTGTGTCTATCTCAACAAGCACTGTCAATAAGTAAACTCTTTCAAGACTGAAAGATAAATGAAAATATGTATATGAGGTGCCATTCAGTTTCCTGCAATGATCTTCTTGCATCACAGGTTTCTCCTTCACACAGCGTTGTCTCAGAGTTAAAATCATCTTGTATATTCTCATAGTAGCTAGAGCACTCATTAAGAAAATTGTAGAATTGAACCCTAGAACCTAGTTAACCAAAAGAAATTCATAGCTCATGAATCCTGTGAGCCAGGTCGAGGAAGGACATGTAGGACCTTAAATACAACAGGTAATTTTCAATGGAGTTTGATAAATATTGTTTACTTTGGCTAACATATAATGAAGATCAAGTTAGATAGAAAATTTTAATTTAGGTACACATTTTGTCAGGCGTATCAGGTACAGGTCAATATACATTAGGTCACAGTGACCATACCCATCTAAAGGTAACATGAGTTACAGTGTGTTATGTCTTTTCTAGGAGGAGCATAGTAAACTCACTGGTTTCTGTGAACAGAGGAATCAAAGTAATTGCTCTCAGTCAGAGAATAACAACTAAGAGAAAGGGAAGGAAAATAAAATGGATAGTGGAAAAAATCTTTAGAGAGGAAAAAAAAAACAATTGGAACGATGTGGGAAGAAGCAAAGTATTCCGAAATAAAACATTAACTAAACCATGTAAATGATGACAGAAAATGCTAGTCATCCCTACTTTATTTAAAAGAAAGATGTTTCTCTGATTTTCCATCTGATATGGTAAGAAATACATTTTATGAGCCTCAAGGCAATCAAGATGTAAAAATATAGTCTAAGATGGTCTTGCAAGATCCTTCTTACACACTGAAGAGAAATAAGCACTTTTACCTAGTTTTTTGTTTAACCTTGCTGGGTTTAGCCCACAGCTAAACACCATTCAGGTGTGCATTCACTTCCCCCTGATGGGATGGGGGAAAGACTTGGGAGGGTAAAAGTGGGAAAACTTATGGGTTGGGATAAAGTCAGTCTAATAAGAAAAGCAAAAGGCACACACACAAAGCAAAACAAAGAAAGGATTCACCCTTTCCTGCAGGCAAGAAGGTGCTCAACCCTCTCCATCACATGTAAAAGTGACTTGAGAAGACAAACATGATTTCAACTGTAAACCACTTCCTCCTACTTCCCACAGCTTTATGTGCTGAGCATGATGCTATATGGTATGGAATGTCCCTTGGGTCAGTTGGGATCAGCTGTACCATCTTTGACCCCTCCAAAATACTTCAGCACCCCCAGCATCCTTGCTGGCGGGGTGAGATGAGAAGCAGAAAAAATGCTGTTAAGCCCTGCTCATCAGTAACAGAAACATCCCTGAATTATCAACATTGTTTCCAGCAGAAATCCAAAATAAAACCCCATACCACTCTCCCCCTGCCAAAAGCAGGACAAATGTTCAGATTGAGAGTTAGGAAAATAGGATGAGGCAATGGCCTGAAGCTGAGTCAGAGAAAATTTAGGTTGGATGTTAGAAAAAGAGTTTTCACTTCAAGGGTGATTGGGCATTGGAACAGGCTCCCCAGGAAAGTGCTTACAGCACCAAACCTCACATAGTTCAAGAAGAGTTTGGATAACACTCCCAGGCACATGGTGTGACTCTTGGGGATGGTCCTGTGCAGGGCCAGGAGCTGAACTCAGTGGTCCTTGTGGGTCGCTTCCAACTCAGCAGATTCTGCATTTCTGTGACTTTCTGCAGCTGTCAATTATGGAAAGGAAAAACATGAAAAAGTAGCAGACCTTTTCCTTCAAACAGTGTAAGTTAGGTGAGATGACTGCTACACATTGCTAATCACCTCAGTCATATAATTGAATATTCATAATCTTCATGAAACAAACTAGAATAACTTGGTTCTTTCTAATATCCATTTCAAAGTAAGCCTTTAAATTTGATTTCTCAACACATTTGTTAAAGAGCATCTGAAATACATATATACTTGCTTGTTTTCTTCCAAAATGGAGCAACTTGGTACCATTTTTGAGGGTTAATCTGAAGCTTCATCTCTGGATGTTTTTTAACAAGTGACACAACTCAGTTTCATCTAAAGGACAAAAAAAATAAAATATTATATTACCATCTAACCTGTAAAGACTGAAGTTTGTATTTCTGTATAACATCAAAAAGCATCTGCTTCTTATTTAAGTAATTGTTTTTATGCACTAAGAGTGTGCCTCAGCCTCACATGCAGATTTTGGCCCCATATGCATCCTTGATTAGTGCCTCCTTTGGCTGAAAGGTCTTGTTATGCTCTCACAGTTATTATTGGAGAAGAGAAATGAAGGAAAAGAAGGAGGGGAGACACAAAAATTTGTCATATTTTTTTCTTGAGATTCTTGGACTGTGGCAGATTTTCCTTTCTCTAGTTACATTTCATGCTTCCTTGCCAGTGTTTCCTATTATAGAAACACTGATTTAAACAAAAGATACTAAAGTTTTTCAATAGTATATAAAATGCCCCTGAATTCTGGGCCTTTTCTAAGGGTAAAAAGTCACCTGTTCTGGTTGGAAGATGAAAGGCCGCAAAGTAATAGAAAAAGGACATTAAAACCATCAGTCAAAACTGAATAAATTTTAGCTTAAATTATCAAATGAATGAAAATCCAAAAAACCTAACTCTATACATGTGTTGCTGGGAAACAAATATGCTAAGTATGACAGAGTTGCAAAAAAGTATTCTCTTCTACTGTAGAAAATAGCTTAATGCCTGGTTCTGTGTTTGTCTTTGTCCTACTTATACTCAAGTCCTAAAATACATGCCAGAGTACAAACTAATATTCATTCTAATATTAACATGCATAATGTTAGAATAAAGAAAGGTAAGATTGTATTGGCAGAGAAGGCATTTCTTAAAATTATTTTCATATTAGCAAAAAAGAAAGCAGTTTCTAGGTGAAAATCATCAAATCATCAAATAAATGATCACAATGTCCCTTTTTGGTAATGACTTCAGTACTGAAAAAAATAAGTAAATGGATTTTTTTCACTCAGGTTTTAACCAGCTTAGCTCTATCTTGAGTAATCTCAGTATCACTCTAAATTAGCTGTTACAGTTGCTTTGGGAAACAAAGAAATATCAGGAGACCACCTGGGATTTGTTTTCTTCAAAGGCATCTTGATGTTAACATCAAATTTTGCAACAATCTTTTACATAAGCATGAATAACAACTGTTCACTCTGTTAGTAGCACATAGTGAATGGGTAGAAATAGTCTGTTTTTTCTTCAGTTAAATAGGAAAGAGGCCAGTTTCCAAATTCCCTTAAGCTTTGCATCAGTAAAATTAAACAGAGAATCAAACTTAATGCATTAAAAATACGCAAAGGCACGTTTGCCTAAGTCATACTCAGTTGACCATAAAAACAGTAGGGAAAAAAAACAGTACTAAATAGGGCCCACTACATTTTTAGCTCTGATGCTCACTGAATGGGTTTACCAGTGACATCTTGGTGCTATCACTCACCTGACTTCCATGTTACTATACGCAAACCGCTTTTACACATGAAGTTTTTAAAGAACATTTTTTTTCTCTGCCTGCTGATATTATTCATAGAATCATTAAGATTGGAAATGACCTCTAAGATCATCAAGTCCAACAGTCAACCCAGCACCACCACCATTAAGCCACATTTACCATTAAACCATGTCCTCAAGTATCGTATCCACACATTTTTGGAACACTTCTGGGGAGGATGAGTTCACCACGTCCCTGAGCAAGCTGTTCCAATGCTTTACCTCCTTTTCTGTGAATTTGTTTTCTGCTAGAACCCAAAGCAAACCTCCCCTGGTGCAACTTAGGGCAAACTTCTCCCATCCAGTCACCTGTTATCTGGGAGAAGAGACTGACACCCACCTCACTACAACCACCTGTCAGGTAGCTGTAGAAAGTAAAAAGTTCCTCCCTGAGCCTCCATTTTGCAGGCTAAATAACCCCAGATCTCTGAGCTGCTTCTCATATGACATGCTCCATTTCTTCTCCTCCCTCTGAGCTATCAGATTTTTGTTCTCTCTGAATTTTGTTTCCTTGATTGACTCCTATTTCCCCAAATCCTGTCTCAGGCTTAGTCTTTGATTAGTTTTTGCACAGGTTTTTTTTTTTTTTTGTGCTCTATGTCGTTTTATGGCTTAAGCTGAATTGAAGTTAATAGAAATTATTGATAGACAAGAACTCTTAAGCTCTTTTATGTAAATCAGCCACACAAGGAGGATATTTGGCAAAATTATAACAGAATTTACTGAAACTTCTATGAATTTTGTTACTCCGAAATATTTAAAATAAATTGAGTTCTTTATACATCGATCTTTTTTTCATGGACTATACCGAATTTTTGTCTGTGTCATACACTTGACTAATGTTTTACTAATTGTGATACTAAGATTCTCCTTTTTGCTGCTGATAGGTTTGGTCTGTGTACTCTTCTGTTATCCTTTTAACTTTTTAGTTTTGCATTTCAGATCTAAAGCACTAAATTTGGTGGCTAAATTTGATACCTTGGGGATAAAACCTCAACAAACTATTTTCAGTTTCTAACATTTTTAACAGAAGTGTGGAACTTTTCACTGGATATAAAATTAGAAGCAGTCTTTGGGAAGTAATTCACATAATACACTGTAAAGGCATTTGTCTTCTATATGCTGTTTTAAGCATCTTCTAATGACTACAACTTCCCTAGACACTCAGTTTATTTACTACTTCTGAAAAATAACTTTTCCCAGTTTATAAAAATGAACTTCAAATTCATTCATATATCTTGGTATTTATGATCACTGAAATGTCTTACTTCTAAGTGGATTTTCCTGTATGTCAGTTCAGGCTTCATGAAACAATACACTGCAGCTCATCTTCCAAGGCTAGATATCAATGAGAGATGGAGATGGCCAATGCTGCTGCTACCCAAACCTCTCTGCTGTGTAAGTACCTACTCTGTAGTGAGATATTATATTGAGGTATTGCTATGTTCAAGTCTTTTATGCTCCTTTTTGTTGCATTTCAGGAAGATACAAAAATCTTAGCTTGTCAGTATTTTTAAACCGTTATATCATGACTGAGTGCCCTTTTACCTGTTTAAAGTGTTAACTTCAGTTGTTAAATCTGAAATATCTCTGCCCCACTGGATTCTAACAAAGTTAAACATGATGCTGTAATCCTGTAGTCCACAGTTAAGCATTATTGCCATTGCTAGTAATGAGCCAAAGGCTTTGTACTCAGTTTGCAAAACTTCAGGAGTGAGGCTTTACAGACTTGTCTGTCTGAACTTTTTTCCACTTGCATGGACTTTTCTTTAATAATTTAGTTTAATCAATTATATTTAGTTTTCTTCTGAAAAGGGGGTTGTATTTGTTTTGTTTTTTGCTTGTCTTTGCATTATACAATGTATTTTTTTATGCAGATAGTAAGAAGTGTTACTACTGTGAGTAGTGACAACATTGTGTACAATGAGATATTTATCATGCAGTATAGATTAATGCAGTTCTGGTACAATAACAAAAACTTTGAGATATTGACATTCAGCATGGAGACACAGAAGTGAAGGCTGGAGATGACAGGAGATGGAGCACAGGCCAGGCACTGGAGGCCACACAGCAATAAACACAAACCTGGAGCTTGACAAAGGAAGGCTTTAGAGGCAAGTAAAACAACCACGAACATAGAGAGAGAAACTAAAAAACATAGCTAAAATACACTATATATATTACATGTGGAAACATAGACCAATATAGAAAGAGCAAAATTTAAAAATATGTCAAGAAAGATATAGACTCATCTGAGTTAAGAAGAAAGAGGGAAAAAAATGAAAGACTAAATAGAGGAGGAAGGAGAAAAAACTGACATCAATATCAAGAGTGGAAAACCTGTTACTGTATGCCTACCAGAATGAAGCCATTTACCAGAGAGTAACACCAGAAAAAGAGGCAGAATCTAGGAAAGATGTATATACAAATTTTTAGTTCCATTATTTTAAGATCTTCCCCTTCCTTTCCCCTCTCCTGTCTTGTAGCAGTATCCATTTCTTATTAACCCTTTCTTTTTCTTTAATATTTTGATCTGTCCTAATAAAGGTAAGAACAAATTCAAAACTTCATTTTAATAAAAATCATTGTGATTTGATATCTCCTGATTGCAGATCAAATATGTAGAGGATAATCCAATGTGAGGATTTACAAGTATTGTTTATACATAGAAGCCTAAGTTGAAACTGGTCAGGGTTTTAAACAAAAAGATTTCTTGTTATGGCCCATTTCAAATTCTTTGTCCATTGAAACTCAGTTTTTAGAAACATTCAGTTTTTGTTAACTTGCGGGATTGGAGTCTATATACATTTCACTTGAGTGCTGGGACTACATGATGATAGTGCATGAACCTGTCCTGTTCCTGAGTCTAATACAGATTAGAGTTTTTTTATACATTTCTGTATTTTTTTCTATATTTTTTGCCTACATCGTTACTGAATGAAATCCATGTAATATGGTGAGAGACAATGAGAGAATAAGGCTGAGCTCAGCCAAAGCGAGCACAATTTGGTGGAGGAAGCTCGAGAAGAGTTTCACCATTTGTGTAGCAAGAAGAGAGCAGGTAGGGATAACTTGCTGGTAAAAGTAAGTAAATGAACATCCACAGAAAGGATGAACTGATACAAGGGACATTTCACAGTAATCTGCATTATTTTGTGCTTTCTCTTTTTGGTAAGAAGATCAACTATATGCTCAGAAATTTGGTACAAAGGCTGTGTGTTGCTGTATGTGTTTTCCCATGACATTTGCCATCTGAAGAAACACAAATTCAAAAGACTCCACCCATCCATTCAAGCAAACAACAGAAAAACCTAACAAGTCCACAATTTCAGTAAGGTCTGAGGATATCTATGAGACCCCTAGCAGGTTATCCAAAGTAAATGCTGAGGACAGGTGATTGAACCAAAAGCTTTGCCTTGCAGAGACACACTCAATGCTGCCCTTATGGAGGGGAAATGCTAACACCCTTCAGAAACAGAAGCAAAATCATAGAATCATAAAATAGCTTGGCTTCCTTTATTTTTTTCAATGTCTCATCTGTTAGCTTGTGAAGTAGTTGTTGATTTTTTTCCCCCACATTCTTTCCCATGCTTTAAAAGTGTTTATTTTTGAATGAGTGGACAAACATAATGGTGAAAGAAAAAAAAACTACTAACATTTAGGGAAAATTTCTCATAAATTCAAATATTCATTGCTTCAGGTAAAGCTGAACATCATCCATGCACTGAAGATTAGGTATAAATCAAAAACTTAAGGCAGAAAAAGCTCTTGTTAAAATAATGCATATGTAACTGAATGAAAAGACTTTGATATGAAATATACTGTGATCCTACATTCACATATGGCTAGAAACAAGTTGGGACAGGTAGATACTGGAAAATGTCCAGGAAAAGCTACATAATAAAACTAAATTTCTTCAATCTGTCTCCAAACTAAAATTAATATAGACAGTTTAGGACTATGAAAAAAGCCATCTGCTAACTAGTGAACATACTGTCCACAGAGTTAGTATTGTACAAAGGCACAGTCAATTAACTTTTATTTTAAACTCTTGTATAAAGATATAAAAGCTTTTCTTCTGAAATAAATCTCAAAATGTTGAACAAATTCACAATCTAGAAACAAATTCTTGTACAATAAAAGGGTTATGTCTTTTTTATTTAAAAATCTCCCAGTAAGACTTCTCATCTTCCAGATAGTCCATGAAAAAATAAATCCATATGCTCATAATTTATTATATTTTTATTATTAATTTAGAAATTCCCTTTCTATGCAAAGTTCTTCTGGCAAAACCTTCCTTCTTATTTTTAGCCATTTTTAACAGTCAAAATGAATTTTTCAGGAGTATAGACTCATAAATCTGACTTGTTACATGAAAAAAATCTCAATTTTATTCTCCCTAACCCTCATTCTATTCTCTACTTGATGGAAATCCAAAGGAGTGGGTTTTTTCCTAATATAAAACTTCACTTATATGAAAACACTCTCCTTATTTTAGTTTTATCCAGCTGTTTTTTAATAAGAGAGAGAGAAAGAAATACATTATTACCAATTTTACATAAAATGGCTAACTGAAACAGGGACATGCTTGGTTTTTTGAACTAGTTCCTTTCGAGCCAGCAAATATTATTAAGCAAAGTGTTCATATACAAAACATATGCCATGTTATTTTTCTCCCACCAGCAAAAAAAACCCCAACAAAACAAAAAAACCAACCTGAAGCAGAAAACAGACTCACTTATATCTCAGAGGCTGGTTAATAAAGTTCATTATGGACTTCATGTATATGAACAAATGCTGTACTGATGCAAATGTTGGGCTTATATTTAAAGACCGCTCTTTATTCTCAGTACATTAGTGATTACATTTCTATGTGTCCCTGTTTTGAGTAAAATAAGCACCTGTTTAGGGTGCTAGCCTCTCATTTTGTACAATTCAGCCCAGGCAAGGTGCACTGGCCTCAATGAGATTGAATCAGTAACAGCTGTGCTGCACCCACTCAGAGCTCCACCAGCCCAGGAGTGTTTGCAACCCACATGCAGGGTGTGGCAAGCCTTGGAGCATTCCAGGAGTATTGGTACTAGTAAGGGTCTTGCTTGCCCTTCTGTAACTCCCTTCACCCTCTCAGTAAAAGCATTATAAATTATTAACCTGACTCAATAGTAGTGCTTCTACAGATTCTACCCTCAGTGTCAAACACGTCCTGTAAAATCCACAAGGAACTTGCTGGAGAATCTGAAAAACTTGACGTGCTTGTCAGATTGTCTAATAGAAGAATATGGAAAGCACACAAAGTTCCTGAAATTTTGGGAATCAATTCCTAGTCTCAAAAGTTTTGGCAAAATGACTAGATACTCTGTGTGTGTGTGTGTGCAAAGATTCATATCAATATCTCTTGAAAAGCTGAATGGAAATAGTAGCTGCAACAATATATGATACTTATAAGAGTCTTTGTCTGTGTACATAAAGATGCTTACAACCTTCTTCTACAATAACAAGCTTTAGGCTGTGCTTAAGTATTATCCGAAGCTGGACTGATAAAACTGCTTTGAAACCGTGACAAGAATTTGTCTCAGATTATGTTTCTGTGGTCAGGTGAAATATGAAACATTTCTAGCAGATCACTGTTGTTGTGGTTTAACCCCAGCTGGCAGCTAAGCACCAGGCAGCTGCTCACTGGTCACTGTCCCTCAGTGTGATGGGGGAGATGATTGGAAGAGTAAAACTGGAAAAGCTTGTGGGTTGAGATAAAGACAGTTTAATAGGAAAAGTAAAAGCCACATGCACAAGCAAAGCATAACAAAACAAGGAATTCATCACACTTTCCCACAGGCAGGCAGGTTCAGCCATCTCCAGGAGAGCAGGGCCCGATCAGGAGTAACCATGACCTGGCATGACAAATGCCATTGTCCCGGCTGAGAAGGGGTAGAGCCTAGAGCCATGTGGCCACGGCGAGGTTTGCTGTTCCATACCACACAAATCATCGCAGCTGGGCATGGCTTCAGGGGGAAGAAAAGGTGAGCACACGCTGGAAGTGGTGTTGTTTTGTTCCGTTTTCTTTCTTTTTCCAGAGGAAGTTCCGGGGACCACCCCTGCAAACCACTCTGTCCTCCCACTGCCACCTATCCCTTCCCATCCCTTGGAAAGAACACAACTCAGAGTGGCAAACAGCCGAGCCCAGCAGTCCAAGAGTGGGTGTCACGACATGAACAATTCAAATTTTTAGGTCTTTGTCCATCATTGCTTTTTGTTGTCTGGGTCTCAGGGATGGGGAACACAAGCTGTGGGAATGTCTGCCATCTTGTCTTTGTCTCAGTGGCCATGTGGAACGGAGTTGAGATGGTGAGCACCTTTCATGTGTAAAGCACCTTCTCTTTTGTATACTTTTGTTGTGAATGTTGTTGCTGTTATTGTGCTTTTCCTATTCTGTTGCTGTTTGTTTTCAGCAAATTGTAGTCTCAACTCTTAGTCTCTGCCTGTGTCTCTCTCTCACCAGAGCTGGGGCAAGGTGAAGGCAAGTAGCTCATTTGGACTTAAATTTCCAGCTGGCTAAAAACCATAAAAACCATCCATCATTCAGAATTTCACCCCCTTACTCCTTTTTCCCCCAGCTTCATATGGTGAACATGATGCCATATGTTATGCAGTACCCCTTGGGTGACTCGGGGTCAGCTGTCCTGGCCATGAACCCTCCCAGTTCCTTGTGCATCCCCAGCCTTCTCTGGTGGGGTGGAGTGAGGAGCAGAAAAGGCCTTGACTGTGCAAGTACTGCTGAGCAATCACAAACAGTCCTTCAATTATCAACACCGTTTTCAGCAGAAATCCAAAACATTGCCTCATAAACTAGCTACTGTGAAGAAAATTCAATTTACCGTGCCCAAAATCATCACAACTTCAAATCAAATTATTGATCTGATGTCAAAATTAATTAGAAGACCTTTTTAAAAAAATTTTTCTATTACCAAAGTTTTTGTGGAGTCCTCAAAATCACACAAAAAAATCAGTAAGATTTAACTCAGAAAATCTGATGATCTTTACACTCTCCAGGAATAATTCTGAAGAAATTGTGGGTGCTTGGTTTGTTTGTTTGGGTTTGGGTTGTTTCTGAAGAAAACAGGCAATAATTGCATTAGGTTTGATTACAGATTGTTCTTCCTTGTTTTATTCTTCACTCATTTCCTGCTTTCATAAACTTCAAAACATTTAATGCCATATTTGAGCCATGTCTTTCAGTTTTCAGACTGAAGCTCAACGTTCCTTTTTCACATCATGTCAGTCATTGATAGGTACTCACTTCAAAAGAAAAAAAAGTAAAATTTCTCTCACTTCATATCTGTCTACAACATTTTCAACATCATATTACTGCTCCATTTAAGGGGAGGCTATCTCACTGGTATCAAGATTACTTCTGGTGTGGCAAGAGAAACAGAAATTAAGCAATCAAGTCTGGAGACAAACAGGTAAGAAATAATCACAAACTGCTATTTTCTCATTAGGTTAACTTTGGGTTTCGGTTGATTTCCTTTTTTTTCCTCTTGTTTTTGCTGCTTGCTTTTTTTTTTTTTTTAATTTTATTTGAAGTTTTTGTTTGATTTATTTTCAGTCCTAGGGAACAGACTTCTCAGACATCACAGACAACAAAAAAAGAATCATCAAATTCTATAAAAAAATAGATGCTTGATCCTTTACAGTGCAAGTACAGGGTGTGAGGCAAACAGGTGTTTGGTGGGTTGGAAAATGCTTTCAGCCTTACTTTAGTGTTCAACAGGAGTTAAATCTTTTTTTCCAGTTTCCCTTTAGGTTTCACACTGTGCCTGCTAAATTGCAGAATGTATTGCTGAGTGTCACAGAGCAATGAAATACATAAGGAAGAGAAAGAATGAGAAAGGGAAAGGGAAAGGGAAAGGGAAAGGGAAAGGGAAAGGGAAAGCAAAGCTTTGACAGCATAATACAAATGTAAGACAAGGAGGTGTGCCATCTTCCTGATGTGTTTTATTCAACACCTGTTCACAGGACACAGCAAATCAGTTTTTGCAAGAAAAGAGAAAGACTTACACAGAAGTAGAAGCTTATCATGCAGTTTGCTCTGAAGTTGTTTCACAGCCTTAACTTAGAAATATTTTAGCAATCATATAAGTTTCTGCCAATTTTTTAAATGTCATGTGCTGCTAGTGGGAGAGAGGGTTTTTTATGTAAAAGAAAACAATTTTCTGGAAAAAACTCTCAGAGTACTTGTGAAAGTGTTGAAAAGCCAGTGTTATCCCTGCTTATATTTGAGACTAGCACCACAGTTTCTTCAGCCTGATTACATTGATTTATCTGAAAAAAATATCTAAAATAAAATGAATGGATTTTCTTGGAGCCTTTTCTATTAAAAAAAAAAGATTTTGTTATTGATTTCAAACACAGACTGGAATAAATTTTATAAATTTATGTGAACAAAGATTTAATAGCAAATCTTACAGACACTTTGTTAAAGTGTCACTAGTACCTCTTTTGTGTGTTGGCTCCTCAGTATTGGTTGTTTAGGCCTGCACCTTTGGGTGTCATCTGAGATGTCTCAAATAAACATTTATCAATTCTGAAGTACCATCTGATGTAGAAAAATTTTCCCGGAATTTACTTATCTGATACCTACCTGGCTGCTGTAATATTTTTCTGGAGAAGATGTCTTTGTAGCTGTCCAGTTTTAAGATTTATTTGGATTAAAGTATATTTTGAAAATACACTGTCAAAATATTTTAATGAATTATTTAATTTCTGAGCCATATCTTCAGAAAATCCTACCTTTGAAAGATTACATTTAAAGAATGTTTGATAAAGTCAGGAAAATGTGTGAGACAGACTTAATAAAAGGTAAGGAAAGAGGAAAGAATAACAAAAAAAGCAAAGGAAAATTTTAAGCAAAGGGCAATAAATGACAAGAAATAAAACCAGGATTATCTTTTTATATTTTTCTAGAAACATATTTATATTGGTATATGCATACACATATTCATAGGTATGTATATAAAAAATACGTTATACACATATAGATATCTCAAGAAAGAGTCTGCTTTAAGAAGATGAAAACAGAAGGCAGAAATGGATTAAAAAAAAAAAAATTCAAGGGGAAGAGCAAAAAATTTAAAAAAGGGAAAAGACAATGAAAATGAAGTAGCCAATAAAACACAGCCAAAATGTGACTTTACTAGGTTCAGTAAGATGGGTAGGGTTTGGAAGCACAGCTGAGTGCCAGGGCAAGTAAGAAAGAATGGAAATTTATGCTGTAAGATGCAAAAAGAATAAGCAAGTTTTTATACTAAAACTTGTATTATATATATCTCGTACTTCTTGGCAACATCTATACTTGGCTAAGGTATCAGAGAAAAGGTACATACTAACAACTACAAAGATTTTGAAAGGCTAGCCAAATACTTAGCAAAAATTGTTACTGGAACTCAGCTAATATATAAATCTCTATTATGAATAGAGGCCTTTTTTATTAAGACAGCATATGTGGTGGTTTACAGCAAGTCATAGCTCTTTGTTTTTGCAGTTGTGCACATGTTCAAACTGGTGAAATAGCTTCACCAGATTTTTTTTTTTTTAGAAATTATCCCTTTTTCTCAAGATTTTCTTGCTTTACAAAGAAAGCAAGTACCGTTTTCATATATATTTCCTAAAGCTCCTTCTAACCTAATAGTGAAAATGAACATTCTTCATTTTCTCTTCCCCTTCAAAAACAATACCAGGCTTCCTCAATATATTTGCAAAAACCCGTTTTAAATGATTTGCAAATGGCAGTAGAACACAAAAAAAAATTTCCTTGGATTTTAACATGTACTGATTGTAACCATATTTTATACTGTGAAGCATTTCTTTCCCTTTCCTTGGATGGAAAAGGAAAAGCTAATTTAATGTCTATTTCTAAAGTATTTTGTGTGTTTCGCTTTCTAAGCGGTTTCTTGAATTTTGTTCAAGCCACTGAGAAATCAAAATACAACTCTAGCTAATCTTTGAAACTCACGTGGAATGGCTGGTAATGACATCTGGATTTATTCTTTTGAATAGTAGGTTATTTTCACAAATTACCTTCAAATTCCTTCACAAAGAGACAAACATTTAGAGTCCTATCTCTTTGACAAGCAGAGTGGCTCACTGACAAGATTGTATAAACCCCTCTTAAATTAATCTCTGCTGTTTCTGAGGCTACTTGGAAGTGCTTGTTTAGGGAAGGAAAGACCATAACCATGTGCTGAGTGAAACAGTAATTTAATGAAAAAGTTAGTTGTTTTGAAGGCAGATGAGAGAAGTACCACTTTGTTAAGTTTCTTCATAAGTGAATGTAAAGAGTTTGAATGAAATAGGAAAAGTTTAACTTATTCAAGCTCTATGTCTGCAAGATATCTACTGGGAAGAAGAAAAGGAAAATAAGTTTTGGGGTTTTTAGGAAGGGGTTTTTTGTGTCTTTATATTTTTTACATTTTCCAATGTGTTTTAAATTAAATATAAGGAAATGGAACATTGAAGAAATTAAATATATTACAGGCTTCTAATGATTTACATTATACAATCATCTGGTCCATGTTAGGTTTTCCAAAGGTTTGGATATACTAGGAAAATATATGTAGGACTATTTTATTTTTTGTTAAATGGAGGATGAATAGGATGATAAATGGAGGCTTTGATAATGATGAAGCCATGTATTTAATTTATTTTCAGCTTGGAGTTTTCTTTCAACATAAGTGACTAGGCTTCAAATTCACAAGAATCTCATTGAAGTAATTTGTGCTGCCCTCTGCTTACAGCTATCCATGTTCTCAAGTACTTTGGTGAGACCCAAAAGTTTGGGAAAGTCTTGGATCATGACTATAACTGGTTGTGTAGCTTCATAATGGATGGATCTTCATAGAAATTGAGCTACTGCCCAGCCAACCCCTACCCCACTACCACAAATCTGCACCACAGAATTACATACTGCAAATTGCCAGAGCTAGGCTTCCTTTGTATTACAGGCACAGAAGGAAGGAGAAGTGTCTTTTAATTTCTTACTTTCCTTTCCCCTTTTTTCATCTGAAACTATGTAAAAATGAAGAAAATTTTCTTTGTATTAAAAGCTCTGTCTTCAATCCAGCCTCATTTCCAGCCTACCAGTTAGGAACATAATTGCCATAGGCACCTTTTATAATATTTGAAGAAATTTTACTTTATGCAGGGTGGTACAGCTCACACACTAAGGCTGATCATATTTCTGAAATGTGCAATGGACCATATGATCTAATTTTAAGTCTGAGTGAATTTAAGCTCATTCATAATTTTTAGTTTGATTTTCTGTCTGTCCACAGAACAAGTGCAATTTGATTCATTGTTACACAAAACATAATACCAAATTATACTATATATTATATACTCCATTTAACAGTTTGGTTAATAAATTCTCAGCCTTTCTTATAGTGGTGTTTAGGTGCCTTGTGGTTTTCATTTTAAAAATTTACAAATAAGAGTGAGACAAGAGTCAATATTCTGAAAAACTTGCTACAAAAACCTCAATATACTACTGAATTGTCAAACCCTCCCCTAAAAAAACATAAAAAGTAGTCTTGTTTTGGTATTGTGAGATTAATATAATTTAGGAAAAAAACAAAACCCTAAAATGTATAATATAATGCTCCTATTAAAAAAGTTACAGAAGTGTCAACATTACTTTTTGGGAGAAAGATCTATTGTGATCAGATGTCTGACAGATTGTGGAGTTACAGATTGCCTGTGAACGACCATGTAACTCTCATCTACCATCCACCATATACAAGGGTAAATCCCACAAGATACCTCTAGAGTCTGTTAAAGAGAGATAAATGTTGCAGAGAATCTCGACTCCTAAAATGCATTAAATAACTAAAAAGGTATTTTAAGAAAATATAAATAGAGTTTGCTCCATTAGTGTCTTATCTGATTAATCAACACTGTATTAAGGTACAAGACAATAATAAAAATACTGCAGAAAATAACAGTACTTTGTAATTTTATAAATAGTTCTTTTAAGACTGTGGAGTAATTTTAGAGTACTCTGTCCAAAAGTAGTTCAAATGTAGTCCCTTCTACTTATGGAAAAATGTTATTTAATACAAAGAGAGTTTCAGCTGATTACATTTTGAAGAGCTTGGCCCAAAATTTACTGCATTTTGCTCTTTTTCTTTCATGGCTAAAGCAAAATTTTGATCACTTCAGAACAGGTCATGAAAATACTTATAATTCATTTAATTAAGGAACTAAAATGCAACATATATCTGTAAGAGAAGCTTTATTTTGCAGGTGGCTCATATCTTCCAGGCACCATTTAAAAAAATCTTTTTGCATACAAACCTCAATCTTTTTTGTCATACTTCTCAAAATTTTAATCAAACTTTGAAAAAAAAGTAATTTTTTTGCTGGTTAAATTCCAAAGATTTTATGAACAAAGAAATTTAAACTACCTCAGTATAGCTATACTCTTAGCAGATAACTGCTATTCTTCTTTGGACAGTTGACTACTACACTAACAATACTTTGATTTTTTTTTTTTCTCAGAAAAAATTGGTGGCTGAAATGAGATTTAGAAGAATAGAACAACATTTACGTATAGTCAAAGCATACATTCAGAGTATACATAGAATACAATGACCACATTTAAATCAAGATTTCTTGGCTCCTTTGTACTGTGAATTAACAATTTTCTTTTATGCCTTAGGCAACATACATGCTTATGTCACTGTTGTTCATTTCTAATGCATTTCCTATGAAGTGCTACTTTGTGACTACTTTAGCTATTCATGCTACAAATTCTGCCTCTTAGGTAGTTTATTGAAGATTTATATGTTTGATACGTTTCTATATTTTGTTTACAATGACAGAACAATCTCTTCTCTACCCATTAATTATCAAGAGCAAAGAAACTACAAAAGAGGGGAACTAAACAAAAAAAAATAAATCTGTGTTTTATAGCTTTTCCACTCAGTTTCAGCAGTTCACGGACATGACCAAAGTGAATGAAAGAATGAACTTAATCGTAGACTAAAACATAAACAACCTAAAAGTATCAAATAATAATAAGGTGGAAAAATAATCCATCTCAATACTAGTGCTAGTAGTTCCACCTTTCACTTAGCCAAATATAGAAATATGTGTTGCTTTATAACATGACTTTGTTGTCTAAGTATTCAATAGCTGATCAACTGCAAACTGGAACACTGAGTCAAACCACAACAAATTTTTATCCTACATGGACATCATTTTTTGTCATTCTTTATTTCTTTAACCTGTGTTTTTCTTCTTGTCTACCTGTTTGATCCAAATTCATGCTGATAACATTCATAGAGAAGACTGTGGACTTCAAAGGCACAGAAGTTTGACTGAAGAAATCTATCTAGCATCAAATGGAAAACAATGTAAAAAACTCTTTTTTCACAAATAATTGTGGATTCATTGTACAATAAGAGAGGGAATAAAAAGTATAAATGGCCTGTGTACAGCATGCACATACTTAAGTAACAATTGCTACAATTGTTGAATTTTTGGCTTAGGGTGTTTCTAAAACACCAGTGTGGAAGGACTTCATCTGGATCTTTAAATATGTAGTTATTCTGGTGCTCTTTCCTTACACGATGTTAGGCTGCAGTTAGTTATATAAGCTTATTAGTTAAAGTATTAAAAAAAAAAAATTTCCACAAAACTCTGCTCCTGAAGTTTTGGACCCATTGCTCTTTTCAGCTGATGGCAACTTATTTTTCTGCCAAATCAAGTTGGCACCTCTTTGACTCTATATATACTTCACCTCTGTACCCAGTTTCTACCTCTTACCCCCAAATCACTGTAATTATTCAGATCTTATTCTTCTGTTCCTAACCACATAGTGTTGACTGTAATTGAAATTAAAAAAATGGGGCCAGCGGAATTTTTCTGATTTGTTTAGTCTGGCAGTTCTTACATAGGCAGAGAAGCAAATTTGCATAAAACTAGTGCAAGATTGTCCATATTCACTTCCTCCTGAGTAAAGTCTAAGAGTTGTTCTCCTGTATATGAAATAGATTCTTTCAAGTAGATGCTCTTCCCTACGTGTGCTTCAGCTGTGGTTCAGCCGTTTTTGTGAAAGGCAAAGACCTCGCCTTTCAGTTAGCTTTAGGTCACGGGCACTGGGGAAATATTTTTTACAGAAAACCAGAAAAAATCTAGCCTTAAATAAACAAACTGACCTATACATACCATTTATGGAGGTGACTTGCACAAGCACTTTGGGTCTACTTCTTTCACAGAATCACAGAATTTGATTTTGTGTATCTCCAGAGAAGGAGACTCCACACCCTCTCTCAGCGATGTGTTTCAGTCTCAGTCACCCACACAGTGAAGAAGTTCTTCCTCGTGCTCAGGTAAAACTTCCTGTGTTCCAGTCAAACTGTGTATCCAGTCATAGTATTTGGCAGGGTAGTTATTTCTCACCGTGAAAGGTGGAGAATACAGGAGAATCCCTCACACCAGAAAGATCCACCTGGCTTCTGGCCATTGAACGTTAAGGGAATCACAATCTGCCCCACTGAATTCTGCTGCTGGGAGGTGCACAGAATCAAATCCAGGTGAAGAAGTCATATCAGGCTCTGCATAATATCCCTTATCACTACAACCAGGAGAACTTTAAAACCAGCATTGCAATTGCATGCAACACCTTTGATTATCAATAATAATTTACATTCATCTTGCATCACAGGGTACTGGATATTGGGGAATGAAGTCTGGAGATTTTCTAAAAACATTCTTCATCTTTTCATGAACTCTATTACTCGTCTATGTTGCATATAGTTATTACTTTAACAAGATATACCTCATGGTGTAACTCATCAACATATTAAAAAGTGGCTTAAGTGCCTAAACTATGTGAAATAAAAATTCCAAGCAGGGTTTCTCTCATACAAACTCTTCTTGAAATAAGCTGAGGATGATATTTAGAATTGAAAGGTCTCAAGATTTTTTTATATTTTAGATTCAATAGCAAATTATCTTTCTTATTTCAGTTTATAACTTTCTTCTTTTTTTATTTTTTTTACTCTAATGAAATGTGTAATCTTTCCAAACATAAAACACCTTTCTGGGCTGCAGGAACCACATGTGAGCTACTGCGTAAATACTATGAACAGATAAACAGAGAGATGATTCTCTCTCTGGGAAAACATACGGTGAAATCTAAAATGCATATCCTTTCACTTCAGTTTGACATTTAAAATATGAACAGATTTCAAATTACTTGAAAGTCGTGCCTCTGTGTGTGCCAATTGTCTTAAATTTTTTGATTAATTTGCTGTTTGATGCTTGTTTACAGGGCTATTCATTAGTGACATTAGCTCCCAGTTAATACAGCATAGATATTCTAAGTCCCTGAGAGTTAGATTTGTGATGTGGGGAGATGAGTTAACCAGGGTTTACAGCTGCAAAGCCAAACACGTATTCATGTCTGTCCCTCAGCTTTAACTAACATACTTTTGCCTCTGGCACTAGAAGTTTTCCTTGTGAAGCCAAAATACTTTGGCAGTCAAAAAAGTTCTCAGTGATAGCTGAAAAAAGCTTTGAGCATTTCTTAAATTAGCTTTTTAAGCTCATAGCCAAAACAGAACTCAGTAACTTTTAAAACAAAAAAAAGTATGTTTGATGTCCTCATAGGATGTTATTTTGTAATGTTACTATTCAAATATTTTTTGCCATGACTACCATTACGAAATAGTATCAGCAAACACATTTGCAATCAAATGGATTTGGTTCTTGTTCACATTTCAATTCTCTTAAGTGACCAGATTTATCTTGTTTTGATTTGTGTTCACTTCTCTATATATTAGAAATACTTTTCACTTTCATATATTAGGAAAGCTAGAGTTACTTACAGATTCACGTCAGATTTTAAAATAAATTTGACTTATGTTAAAAAGTCAACATTATTGCTCATAGAAAATATACTTTTGAGATGAACAAGTGAATTTTCTGTTCTTGGGACAGAACACATGCCTTTTAAAGCTCAAAGCAGCTTGTCAAAGCAATATGAATTACTGAGTGGGTTTTAAAGAAAAAAATGCATAAACTCAGAGTATGGTTTCAATTTCCACAGAAAATTAATGGCAATCAGGTGCCTGATTCTTATATGTCACCAAAAAAACCCCAACTTATAGACTAAATTTTCATGGAAACTGAGAGAAAAAAACCTCCACCCACAAACCAGTGCAAAAACCCCACATGAAACACCTGCAAAGAAGTTAATAAAATAAAATAAAATAAAAATTAAAAACCAAGACACATTAGTCTTGCCTTAATTAAATACCTTTATGCCCACTTAGTTGCAAAGTTGTATTTACTATCTCTGCCTGAATGTGAGTGCCTGCTTCTTTCAGAGTCTGGCCAGTACTGAGGGTCTGAAATTCAGCTCACAGCCAGCTCTCCTACCCACACAAACCCTCACTATTGCAAATGTCTAATGACACTTGTTCAGTAGCCTTATTAACATAATAACCAGTAATTAAGGGCACCTGTGTCTAACCAGATTTTAGCTTGGATTTGCTGCTTCTTGTCAGATTTTGTTAATTTATTTTAAGCTCACAGTTTAGCCTAATAAAAGCTATTACCTTTTCCTACGAAATGTTTGCATGACCTCTATCAGCTTTCTGTTCCAAAGGTCAAAGAATCCAGTAGTTCAATTGCCCTTCATGGAATATATTTTCAAAATTTCCAAGGACTAATACTGTACTGCTTAAAAAAAGAGAAAAAAAGATCTGTCTTTCTTTCCTCACATGTTTAAATTTTTTATCCATGCTTTAGAATTAACATACTGGGAAAATGGGCATACTGGGCGTGTATTGTCATTATAGTCTATGGTATGTCTATTTTTGCTGGGATAATTTCCAGCAAAGCTACAGCAATCAATTTAGCTATGCTTATATAACTTCCCCACACAGACAGTCAATCACTGAGTAAATCCAGCTGCCTTCCAGATTAATTACTTCTAAATAGTAAAAGCACTTTTTTTGAAATAATTTTGACAGTGGGGAGTCGTATTAGGATAATTTAAAGTGGACTAATCATTCTGCCAGTTTTATGTCTGGAAATGTCTCCATGTAGACAAGCCCTTCAGCTGATGCAAGCTCCTTTGCACAGTCAGTCCCACGATGGGAGCACAGTGTCTCTCTCCTTCCACTAGGGAGATCTCTTCCCCATGTGATAGGTGTCTGTGGAGAGCATCTGTAGGAAGAACTACCAGAAAGAATAACTGCAGCATGATTATGAAACATTGTGTTTTGATTTTGTGGTACTCGTTTTTTACTCTCACTCACAACAGTTTCCCTGACTAATTTTCTTTCCCTTCTTGCTGCTTCTTTTTTTTTTTTTTTTTGAGTTTAATTTCCCCATTCACATTAATTAAGCTCTCTCCAGGCTCTCACGCTTGCAAACTCTTATTTATTTATTTTAAAGTGAGCTGACTAACTATCCAGAAATTTCCCAAACCTCTAAGCTCTCATTAAAGTCTTCTGTCAAAGCATTTCATTTTATTTTTAGTGGGACCGAGCTAGGCATAAAATGAAGCAAAAAAGTAGGGGGAGAATGATTTATAAATACAATTTATAATTAATTACAATTAATTATAATAATACTTAATATTATTTTTCTGTATAAATTAAATAAACCTATTATTACATAGAAATTATAGAATCAGTTGAAAGGTATGCACACATTGTTATTTAGATTACAGAAATCAGGAAGTCCCATTATTCACCACTTACAACTATCAAATTCTTCTCACTGTTTTCACTCCATCCTTCCATAATCTAGAACTGACACATATATCTAGTCTCAGTTTCTGCATGATTTCATAGAATCCTTCATAATTTATTGAAGTATTTAATATAAAATCACTGCATTTATCATTGTACGATATGTAGGGCAGTGGTGAGACTTCCTTCCTTGTGGTAAAAACATTTGAGTGAGTATAAAGTTTTAAGCATAATCTATCTTAACAGAAAATATTACTCCAATTCTAACCAATAAGAATATTGTTGGACACTTTTTTTTAGCTCTTCTCCTCTCACAACTTCAAATTTTCTTGGAAAAAAACAGGAAACTATCCACAGATTCTGCTTCCATATTCTCAACCTAACTTCAAGAAAAAGGTACATACCTAAGAATTTTCATGGAATCATAAAATCAGAATAGTTTGTCTTGGAAGGGTCCTTTAGAGGTTGTCTGGTCCAATCCTGACGCAATAAGGTGGAACATCTTCAGATAAATTGGGTTGCTCAGAGCCATATCCAACCTGACACTGAATGTTTCCAGGGAGGGGCATCTACCCTCTTTGGGCAACACATTCCAATGCTTCACTGCCCTTACTGGAAAAAATGTCTTCCACTATGCCATCTAAATCTACCCTCTTTTTGTTTAAGGCATTACCCCTTGTTCTACCATAACAGGGCCTGCTAAAAGGCTGCAAAATTTGTTCCCAGAGCTTTCTCTTCTCCAGGCAAAACAGGCTTCTCCTCTAGGCTTTCTCTTCTCTCAGCCTATCCTCATAGGAGAGGTGTTCCATCCTTCTAAATAATTTTTGTGTCTCCTCTGAACTTGCTCCAACAGGTCCATGTCTTTCCTGTGCTCAGGACCTCAAAACAAGTTGCAGTGCTCCAGGTGAAGCCTCACCAGAGCGGGGTACAGGGGCAGAATCCCCATCTTTGAGTTTACACCTCTTTTCAGGCAGCCCAGGATGTGGTTGGCTTTCCACCAGTGAAAGTCTGGAGAAAACTAAATCTGGAGAAAAGGAGGCTGAAGGTGGCACCTTATTCCTATCTACAAGTACTTGAAAGGAGGATATGGCGAGGTGGGTGTCAATCTCTTCTCACAGCTATCAAGTGACAAGGTGAGAGGAAATGGCCTCAAGTTGCACCAGCATAGGTTTGCATCAGATATTATGGAAACTTGTTTCATGGAAATGGTTGTCAAGCATTGTAAGAGTACCCAGAGAGAGGTGGAGCCACCACCCCTGAAAGTGTTCAAAAAAGTATGTGGATATGGCACTTGAGAGATGGTTAAGTGGTGAACATGGTCATGGTGCTGGGTCAATGGTTGGACTTGTTCTTAAAGGTCTTTTGCAAACCTAACAATTCCATGGTTCTATGATTCTGGGCTGTGAGTACAGAACTCTGCTCAGTCATGCCCAGCACTTGATCCACCACTATCCCCAAATCCTTCTCATCAGGGCTCTCATCCCTTTGCCCCCTGTTACCCGGTGATTACCATGACCCAGGTGCAGGACCATGTACTTGGACTTGTTGAACCTGATGGTCCTGCTGGGCTGATTTCTCAATCTTGTCCAGGTCTGTCTGGATGCTATTTATTCCCTCAACTATGTAGAAAATTTTAAGCATATGTTATTTGTATCACCACACAATAGAATAAAAGACATGAAAACAAGAGGGAACTGATCTTATCAACCTCAGAAACTTCTCCACTGCCAAGCTGAAATGATCATTATCCTTCTTTGTTTATCATTCTACAATGATTTTTGTCAATCTCTGTGGCAGAGCTCTTATACAAGACAACTTGAATTAATTATTTGTGGTTTTACAACGCAGCGCATCAAAGACTTCAGTAAAATCAAAATATATTTCATCTGCTGTCTTCTCTGAAACTACTAATCCTGTAATTTTATCACAAGCAACAGACTGGAATAAAAAGATTTAAACATCTTAATCTGATACTCCTCATTTTTTGCATTCCAGTTATTTCTGTCTGCAGATACATATTTACAGTTACTTATCAATATTTTGAGGCATTATAATTTTGTGTGATAGTTCAAGGGTCATTTCTTATCATAACAGGTAAGGAAAAGCTAAATAAAGAGTAGTCATAGCTTACATGTAGTAATAATATTAATAATAATAATAATAATAATAATAATAATAGTAATAACAGTAGTAGTTTGGTTCAGCTATATTTTTAATAAGGGATATCTCATGCCACTCTATTTATAATTTATTTTAGGCGTATAAAGGTTAGCCTTTATTGATTAATTGATAAGGGAAGTATAGAATTCCTTATTACTGAAAACCATGTTTGGACAATACTGTGTCCTAATGAAAGATCAAGACATATCTGTAGATAAAGAAGATATACTAAGAGAAGTGTCCCACCTTTCTTTTTTTTTTAATATAAAACATCGTACATAGGAGGAAATATAAAATTTTTATAAAAATAATATTTTTAATGACAGTTTTTCATGAGACAATCTAAGCACTTAATCAAGTGTATATTTATGAGCACTTTTCCTATAACTGGATTTTTCAGCTAAAAAAAACGCTAAAATGTTGTTGACAAAGTCATCAAGTGACTGATTTTTACATAATGTGAAAGAACTTAGTTCCCAGATTCTTTCTAGACAAATAAAATGTAAAATTACAAGCAGGAAGTGATATTAGGGATATTTCTTAATGAAAAATTTGATCATTCCCTGCTCAGAAGTCACATCTTTTCCTCTGGCTCTTGACCAGCATACATCACCAGTGCTAAGTGACAAACCTTGCTATCATTTCAGCCCATTGACATATTTCCTTTTTTTTTTTCCAACAGCAAAATGTGGCAATATCAGCATGACTGTAAAGGAGTTTAGTTCATAACAAGAGAATGCCTAGAAATCAGCAGAACCAGATTCATGCCACTGAAATAGATATACAGAGAAAAGGTTAGAAAATGTTTGGTTAAGAAAGATAAAAATACATTTGAGTGAAATACACTGAACTATGCAGGAACTCAAAGACAAGAATCATGGGAAACATCAGAAAAAATTCCAGGATGATATGAAATAGTCTCATGGTAATAAAGTAAAAGGAAATGTAGCTGCTGTAAAAGCTGCAGAAGGTGCTCTCTCTCAAATCTAATGTCAGGAAATTACAGAGAGAGACAGCAACCTGAGGCGATCAGAATTTTATCAACAGCTCAGAGAAGAGAACACCAGCATGACAAGAATGACCTCTTCTTTCCTTTCATATAATGACATTTTTTGCTAAGAAAGTGAAAAATTCTCTCACTGCAAGTGTATTTCAACCGAGATAACAGAAAGACTTTGCCTTAGATCTTCTTAAGCTCCACCACCTCCATGTGGAAGTAATGAACTTTTGAAACATACGAACAAATACCAGTCACTATAGAGAAGACAGTGTGCATCTATGAAAAAAATTGCTGACAAAGTGCTGAGCAGCAAACAGCCTGTTCACCTTCAGAGAATAATAGTCTTATGAAAGCACTCCTGTGTCCAAAAATGAAAAGTATTAAAAATTTCTCAGTAGATGAAAAATCAATGTCCATGGTGCCTGTGTAACAAAATGTGGGTATTATTCATGACATCACGGCCTTTCTCTGATTTCCCCCTAAGTAGTCTGTTAGAGACACCATGAGGGAAATACAACTTTATCTAACAAAAGCACTGGGATTACCTGAAAGCAATTCTGTATGTTGAAGAGGATGGAATTTCTACGCAAAAGTTTCCTGAGACATTGTAAATCAAATGAAAAAAAAAAGTAAATTGGAGAGTTAAAGATCTTTGAAAATGTCTTCATGTGCGTGTGTTTGTTCTAAAGTAAATATAGGCTACTTTTGTATTATTAAACTTGTGTAATATGTTCATAAATCTGTCAGAAGCTACTAGCAGATGAAACAGGGTTCCTGCAAACATACAAAAGGTGGAAATACTGGGATAAGAAACCTTTCCAGTCAGGATCAGAGGCCAAAAAAATACTGAATAAAAAGATTTGAAGTCAAGAACTGTGATAAAGTTCAGAGCCTAGACATGGATGGATTGTTAAACACAGAGATTTTAGAAATTGTATAGATAACTGTTGTTAACAATGATAATTTGCATGCATTTATAAAATGGAAGATTGCTGTCGATCTTCTAAATATACTTCAAAACAAAAGCTTTGATTTTTTTTTAAGATCTTCATATTGCTAATGCTTAGTAAGCATCTTTATGTGTCATAGATTTTCTGAGGGCATGCAGATTTTCTAGCCAAAATAAAATGTATGACAGAGATTTAGTGGCCCTTTGAGTGAGTTATCTCACACTTCATCCAAATAAAACTCATACCTTTCACAAAAAAATTGCTAAGTGATAAATTTAGCAAATTTAAATATTTTGTACAATATTTTATCAGTATGGTCTGATGTAGGAAATTAGGGGGATAAATGTCTGCACGTATACTATGACCCATGAAGATTGATTGTTTTGGCAATAATTTTAAAGTCTTTAAATACTGTCTTAAATTCTTCAGTAGTAATAATTTGTCATTGCTTTAGAAAACTGGCTGCAGGGTATTATTTTAACTGTTCTGTCTCTGGTCATGCCCTCTAGCTCCTCCTAGATGGAGGACCATGAAATTATGCAGACAATGCATTTCTACCTACAGAAATTACATACAGGTTTACTAAGTGGATTGAAGCTAAATTTTAGCATTTTAAAAAGGAAGAGACCAACATCATGATCTTGAGTCATAGATTAGTGTTACCACTCTGTAAATGATATTTCATATGTAAGGCAGAACTGATGGAATTTGACTTCTGCCTTTAGAATCAACTGGCAAAAGAAGGAAGAAACTACTTTCCATACAAATTATTTACTTTTTAAATTTCCAGAATAAGCAGTTTTGTAGGCTTTTTTCCCTCTGTAGTGTACAGTATTTGAAAATGGTGTGCACAGTTAAAGTTGTCCTCTGGAAGAGTGACAAAGTAAGCAAACTGTGGTTGTTCAGGCAACCAATCAAGCACCTTGATGAGCACTTATAACACTTGTTTGGCCTGAATAATGAATCTAAAACTATACCCAGTGTTTTGTCTGACAGGATGTGCACTGCAAAGATGAAAAGGTATTAGATATGGATATTACTCCACTAGTCAGGCAAAATTATCTTCACTGTTACTCATCAGTACACAGGGTGCTTTTACAAATAGTGTAAAGAAAACCCCTGACAAACAATATTACGTATGAGTAACTCTACACTGGTGAAAGAAGGAAACATAATATTATAGTTTAAGGTGTTAAATCCTTTCTTGAACTCAACTATAGTTTAAAGGAAACAAAAATTGTTTATTTAAAATTCCCATGCCTTAGCAGAAGGCAGAGGCTTGGCAGTACAGTAAGAGACAAAAGTTGTCATTATTCAGCTAACAATATTACAGGAACTCTGATAATCTTTTGAAACAGATCTGTGCTGGAGATAAAAAATTCCTACAGTTATTGGTATTAAGATGATATTGGTCTCCTTTGGCAAACAGATGATGAACTAAATTTAGATTAAAAAAAAAAATATATGTAGTCTTGCACTTTTGAGTAATAAAATAACTAATACAGTTTATGTGTCTCCATGGTGCCTAATATTGTGCCAAGAATATATTAATTAGCATTAATTACTGTCACAATATCATTAGCATCAAGGCTCAGATATTCAGAGCATTTTCATAGCAATTTTATACACTGCAACTATCAATGTATGTAAACATGAATGCATATGTGGTATGTGTCACGCTTGAAAATAAATAGAGGGACTGTGCAAAATGCTTTCCTTTCAATTAGATCTGTGAAGGTCAGTAACTTTCCTTTCTTACCTCAATAGAATAATGTTACTCTTCCAATTATATATAGAGCCTATCATATCTCTCATTACTTGCAGGAATAATATTTAGAGAGAAAGCTAGTGCTAGTTTCATCCAGACCTCAGGGAGGTTAAATGAATCACTGTGCATGTTTATCTAACTCTTTACGAAGTACCTTATCCATTATTGTAGAGAGATCTAATGCTTAGACTTGATTTTATAGCTTTTGATGGGATAAAGTTAAATAAATTTAATCCTACTATAAGTGTATTGCTATTTTAAATAATCCGAGTTTCTAATAATCAACATATTCTTCATTAGGCATTTCTGTTTATTAAACTAGAACTCATTACCCAGTATTAGATTCATTACATAGGAATTTTACCTACTAAGACCTGAATATAATGCAGTATTCTTCACAAGCTTCACAAAGCCATAAAAAAATCATAATTGTACTTTCAATACATAGGTAGTGTGAATTATGAAGATTATAGTTTTTAAATAGTAGACACGAAAGCAAGAATCAGTAGCAGATAATTTGATATCTGTAACTCCTGGAAGCACTATTTTGTAATGCTTTCAGAGAAGGTAATATTTCATAACGCTTTCAAACAGGACATAATTAGAATCATCTGAAATTATCTTACAAAGTCAATAGAAATTAACAATGCAAACTCAGAGAGCCTAGCAGAGCAGCACAATGTCAGCAAAATGCCTAAACTGTCCAGCATCTCTTAATATCAATTATTTACACCGTTTGAGGGGTTTTTTTAATATGGAAGTGTAAGGTCATATAAGCTTTCTGCTTCTTTAAGTACTTTCAGTTGCTTGTTGTCTTGACTCTAACATCTCCTGGTTTTTGTCAGCTTACTTTAGAAAATGTTTGTACAAAGGACATGTAGAAAAAGGGACAGTGCCCAAAGTTACTTTTGTGTATTGTCTAAAGTTGCAGAATTTACTGTTAATTAGTTCCTTTTCCCAAAGGATTAATACTTCCCACCAAATGTATCAGCTGAAGACTTAGGACAACTGTTCTAGACTGTACAGATCTGTAACCTCTCTCTTTACCATAAGATTGCCTGGGAAAAAAAGAATAAATCAGACATTCAGCATTTATAATGAGATCATCATATTTTCCTATAGGCTTGTAAATACACCTAAATACAACTTTAGGTGACTGAATTAATCAAATGTGTTATGGCAATAAAATATTATCTATCATCTATCTATCTATCTATCTAATCTATCTATCTATCTATCTATCTATCTATCTATCTATCTCTCTTCCTAGGTTACTTCTACTTTTTTTTTACCCCTGTAAAATTAAGAAACAAGTATATTTATTGATGACAAAATATAGTAAGAAATTGAGAAAGCTTAGGAAAACACATTAAACTAAATTTTAGCAATGAAATTAATATCTATGAAATGTACTTGCAGTGTCAAATTCTTTATTACTGAGATATTTTTAAGTCAACAAAGATATACCTGGAGGAAATTTGGCACACTGTATGATAAAGTTGAACAGACAAACTGCCTTTGGGTGGACTGCAGGCTCTCTGTTATATTAAAGATACCAGGAGGTGTTTCCTGGCCCTGAAATCACCTACCATTGGCCAGGTATAATTGATACATTACATTTCAGACTCTAAAACAGACATTTACCTTCATGGATGATTTCCTAGACCATGTTGATTCCCCAACCATGCCTGAATTGTGGTCCACATTTCTGTCAATGTGTCAATTAAATTTTTTAAAGAATTTAATAATATAGACAAGGAGTTTCAGGAATGTTCTGAGGTCCTAAACCTACAGAGCTGTTTTATAGTCACAGGCAGATCACTTAAACTTTTTTCCCCAAAGCCTTTGCTGTGGCTAGCTATATCATAATTTTGGTTTACATTTACTTTTTTTTATAAAGAATATGACAAAAATAACCTCATATAATTTGCTACTTCTTTTTGAGAATATTGTGTGTATGTTCTGTCATTGTGTTTAAGACCTACACAATAGGAATTCCATCAATTAACGACTGTGTTTTATGTTTTGAGGTTTTTTCCTATCCTGTTTATTTCTTTACTTTGCAGTATTAATAGATATTTGAATAACAACATAAATGAGATGAAGATTTATAGGGAAAATTAGGATTTTAACTCCAACTGGCAACTAAGCCCCATGCAGCCATTTGTTTACATATCCTTCAAATGAGATGGGGAAAGAATTGAAAGGGTAAAAGTGAAAGAAACTCATGGGTTGAGATAAAAACAATTTAATTGGCAAATCAAAAGCCACACATACAAGCAAAGCAAAACAAGGAATTCATTCCCCACTTCCCATGGGCAGGCAGGTGTTCAGCTATCCCCAGGACAGCAGGGCTCCATCATATGTAACAGTGACTTGGGAATACAAATGCCATCACACTGATCATCTCCACCTTCCTCCCCCAGATTTATGAGCTGAGCATGATGCCATAAAGTCTGGGATATCCCTTGGGATATCCCAGATCCCAGATCCCAGGGATCAGCTGTCCTGTCTGTGTCCCCTCCCAGCATCTTGTTCATCTGTATGTAGCCCTGTTCAGCAATAATGAAAATATCTCAATATTCTTAGCACTGTGTTTAGCACAAATGCAAAACTCAGCCCCATAAGAGCTACTGTGAGGAAAATTAATGCTAGCTTATCCCAAACCAGAACAGACCTTAATCTTGTAAACTTGCCTTAGAATCGTGATAGTCAGTAATGACACAGTTTGAGCTACTTTTTTGTGCAGTATTTTAAAATTTTTCTCACCTTCTTCTCCCATCGCATCAAGTAAATTAAGACTGCAGATTCATACAGTCTGCAGCATAATTCAGTTTTCATTTGTATGACTTTCTAAGTGACAGCCCTTTAAAAAATTATCTTGACAGCTAAGGAGTGAACAAAGTAACTGATGCATGATATTGTGTGTTATTGATGGACAGATTCTCTTGACAGGTTGCAAGTATTTGGGAATAGCCATCAGAAAAAAAAATAAGAAAGATTAGTCAGTCTCTATTTTAAAGAACATTAAGAACAATAATGTTATAGGTTGTATATCTAAGCTCAAAGCTGACAATAAAAATAATGAGATTCTAGGTTCAGGGTCTCAAACTCCAAGAGATTTTCCAGACAAATAATTCTCAAAAAGATCTTCTCAGGAGCTGTGTAAGTAGTTGTTGTACATTATTCATCAGAACAGTTAATGCTCTTTTAGAACTTTGATTCAAAAAATGTTTAAACTTCTGTCATTTTATTCTCAGCAGCCAGAAAAGAAATTGTTATGGAGAGCCCTGAACGCTTACAGAAGATAATGGAAATCTCCTGCTGATTTCAGTGTCCGTTGGATCAACTCATAAGTCTTCTCCAGTCCCCTTGCAATTATTTTCAATGGCTCTGAAGTAAGCAAAGGTACTACTGAGTTTTCATCACTTAGAAATTGAAGCAACCAAATTGAGTACAAACTGCTTAAAATACTCTTTTGATGCTGATCTGTGTGCCCAGATGGCAAACTGTGAACTTTGTGCATCTCCAGTTTACAAAAAGAAGAAGAGTACAAAGTGCAGAACTTCACAAAGGTCACTTCAGCCTGATATGGCAGGTTACATATCCCTGAACAATAACTCAGACTGAATCCTATTAGTTCTAACGACAGCACCACTGACATGTCCTATAGAACACATCTGACAGGAACAGCTTCAGAGTGGCTGGCCCATTGATCCAGTGACTTGGACATACTTTTTAACTTCTGCATTCTCTGATTTTTCAAACTTTTGAAAAATGTAACTGCATCTTTTTAAAGTATTTACATTCTTGTAGTTATCAAAAATGCATCCTGGATTATGTGCGCCATTCTGCAAAGTCAAGTCCAAACATGAGGAAGATATCTACCTCCCTCCCCCTTACTGAAACATCTACAACACAAATTTACTTTTATTAATTATCTGATAAAATCTTCAGACTCTTGAAGTAATTTTTTGCTTTATTTTTTAAAGATTATGGAGGGCTGCTATGATTCAGTGTGATCCTTTTACCGTTTCTGACCTGTGTTAGCAGGTAAACTTTCCACTGGTCCATGAGCCTGAGGTTTGAGGCAGCTGAAATCTCCTGTTCCTTGTGTTGAAAAAAATTTTACCCATTCACACAGAATATACTTTTCTATTTCAGCAGGAAAAGCCCTGTAAACCATTAAAAACATTACTTAAGTTTAAATATGCCAAATCCAGCTATTAGCCAATGACAAAAATGAGCAATAACACAGTGCAGAATTTTGCCCCTTGTTGTTTCATATGTTGGTGGTCTGCTCGCCTTCACACACAGCTGCTTTGTAAGTAAGGTGGATTTTGGGCTGGGCTGCAGATGCTGAAACAAACAGTAGGATTTGCTTTTGGAGAAAAAAAGAAGCTGGTACTTCTAACAGCAGCTTTCAAACCACTTTCTCTGCCATGTGTTCACCAGCTTAGGCCTCTTAAATAAGAGGCAGTGAAGCAAGAATAAAACCCAACAAACTGTATTGATACAGGTTGTAATTCTGATAAGCCATTTTAAAAAAAAAGTGAAATATCACACTGCATATTGTATAGACTGCACACTGTTTTAACACTCTTGGATCTTCAGATAAGTTTGTATCCAGGAAACACATTTGTTTAGTCATAATTAGATCCAAATTATGTAAATAATTTCAAATAATCATGTGTGCTAACCCTTCCTCAAATATATTTTAAAGCATTATTTGCTGCAAGTCTTACTTTTTTTTACTCCCACTTTTTTTGTGATAAGTGGATATTATTCATTTATATGCACCATAATTTTGTGTGAGGATATTTGGCTTTCTAATATATGCTACAATTCAGTTACTGAGGAAAATATCTTTGCCTCTAAAGAGCTGATTTCCCTCAGTTTACATTTTTTTGGTTTTCTGATGGTAAAAACAAAACAACAGATGGTATCTAAAAGGCCTCATAATAAAGATTAATATTCTGGTACCTGGTTGTATCTTTTACAAACTCCATGCAGTGACTCTGCTTACCCTGTGTTAGGAATGGCTCTATCTATGGTAGCAGCCATTCAAAACTGTGAGGGACAAACAGTTAATTATCTAATTAGATCCATATTTCATTTAATAGTAATTTTACTTTGAGAAACTTCTTGCCTATCGACATATATACAAGTCAAAGCACACACCCAGGAGCAAGGATTGTCTTTTTTCCATCCCTGAGATGAATCTGAAGATGACTTTAAGCCATGTAGTCCTGTTGTCAAAGCAAAATCTGTAGTCATCTACTCACACCAGTATACATATACATATATATACAAAAAATACACATACAAAAGATACCCAGAGCTTCTGAAAGTTCATTTCTGTGCTTTGATATGCAAGGAAGAAAGGAAAAAAAAATCCATGACACCCTATCCACCCTCCCCAAGAGCGGATATCCAGAAACTCTATATGAAATTTTTCTGCTCCAGGGAAAACAATCTGGCTTCATCATGCCTAGCTGGAAAATGTTGTAACAACTTCCTTTTCTTTGAGGCAATTTCCATAATCCAACTATCAGTTATTCAAAGAAAGAAACAGACATTATGCTACCATTTAAAACACTGCATGTTTACTAATCAGACTGAATTCTTTTAAATGAGCCCTTGCCCACATTTACATTTCCCTGTAGTGTCACACTACAGTAACACTAGAATCCCTGTAATTGCAGAAAACCATTTGATTTCAGCTCCTTTTTTCTTAAACAGAATAAAAATATGTAATTCACCATAAGTTTCACTATGATTAAATGCATTTCAGAAGCTGGATCTCTCAATATGATCCTCCAAGATTAAATCATTTCCCTTTGAGTACCCAAATTTTCACATTAATTACATTACTGAGTTATAAGGCTTATCGTCATAGATCTTGGAAATCCCATTAGCTGATTTAGTTGACAAGTCAGTAGTATCTCAAAGCAGTTCAATGAATCTATGAATGTCAGAGTTTCTTAAGATAAGTAATGTCTGGATATCTGTGTTAGCAGAGAACCAAAAGCAATAATGTCATTTGGGACAAAGCATATCAATGCATCTTTACTAAGGTTAATGAATACAAAGATGTGTAGTAAACCCCAGAGACCAGTGCAGATCAGCATAAGATTTGTTATAACTGAATGAATTTCTGTTGTTTAGTTGGATGTTTTACATGGATGGCAAAAGCAGAAGCACATTCAGATTTGGTTATATTGTGATTAATAAAAGGCCTTTGATTCCACAAAATTTGCAAGAATTTGTAACCAATATAATTCACAAAGTCTCCTGAAGGTTCCTTGACAAGAAACACACATTCCAGAGCTTTAAAACTTATCTTTCCTTGTTTTCTAATGTCCTGTCTCTTATGGCTGTACCTGACTGTTCTAAGGAGTACACATACTAACAGTAAAATAACTTTTCCCACCCCAGAGAATATCAGATTTAAGTTTGTACACTAGACCAGTTTAAAAAAGTGCAGGAAACAATCTGCATTTTGAAATAAAATACAGCTTTATTGTTATTAAAATCAAGTAATCTGCAAGGCTAGATGAGACAAAGCTATGCTCAAAGTACCTACAATAATCAAAATTTTATAAAATGAAATTAATATAAAAGAAAATATATACCTGATTTATTTCATTAAGAACAAAGGGAATTCATTATAGGCATAAAAGGTTCTGCTAACCCCTCTCTTTCAAGAGCATTGGTAATACAGATCCTTGTGCTCTTGTGAAGAGATAAATGGACAATATTTGTGAGCTCAGTGAGGTAACCATTTTTGATCCTTTCTGTGCAATACAAGGAGTTAAGTTACTCTCATTCATCTACTCTCAAACAAGTAGGCAGTCACAAGTAACAAAAAAGGATGTGAACAACCTGCCTTCAGACTGTATTTTGCATGATTCTTGTTTATGTATAAAATTACAAGTTCTAGCAGAACCTAGACTGAAGCCTATGCACTTAACAGTGTTTTGCATGGGCACTTTAGTGACTTGCCTCATACCACCAAGTTGGAACTGATTCTCTGCAGTGAAAATCCATGTGAAAAAGTGGATTTTTCTTATTACTGTTAGTTTTAATTATATACTTCTTTCAAGGTCAAATCCTACTTGTCTGGAAATGAAAAACAGCTACAAACTATGTCAAAGCCAGTTCTACTGCATTGCCCAAGCATGCAATAATTTACAGGATTCAAAGGCCTTTTAGTGAAGAGTAACTCTCACATTATCAATTAAGCCAGGCTTTTTTTTTCTATTACAAACCCTATGAGATAAATCCTAAATTAAGCTTTAGAGCTGGATGCCCAATATACTGGAACACATCTGGGCTCAAGTCACCTCTTCAGTTAAGTAGGGAAATAACTAGTGGATGTAAATATAAGGGAGTTCTGAAAAATGCTGAGCCAGAGAGAGGCTGTTTAGAAAACAGAGACCTAATGAAGGTCAGACTGTATCTGGCCTCAGACCATGGAATAAGATGCTTTAAAGAATTATCACAGCATTGAGGTCCTCTGCTTTAGAGATAAGTATCTTGGCTACAGCTCTACCTCATCATTCATGCTTGAAAGGAGTCTTCCCCTCAGTATGACATTTATCAATCTGATCTTCTCTATTTCTTTCACAGAGTTTTTTTCTTTGTTGTTGTTGTTTGGGGGTTTTTTTTTGCTTGTTTTGTTTTTTACAGTAAACATAATTAAGGACATCCATCCTTTTCTTTTTGGTGTTTATGTAGCTATTGCTTCAGACACTTAAATTCACAAAATGGCTAATGAACATTTCCATTGTTCCTTTCACATGCAAAATTCCACCCTGTGGGGTTATTTTACTATCTTTCCTTCTGCAATAAGGATTGAGCCAAAAGCTTGAGCCAAATTGCCCTCAGGTCTGAAGAATGAAAACAAATTATTTCATCATTTATTCAAACCACAGTATTGTGGAATTCTATATATTCTTAAAAATGATATAGCATCCTTCAAAAAGAATGATCAAATGATGATTTCACTGAGGTGCTAGGTTAATGCCCATTGTTCTGCACAAAATTCAAAAAATAGAGAAGGTGCTTAAAGAAGAAACTCTGTTTTCTCCCCTCCATTTGACTTGTTGTGTAAATATTGCTGAGTTGATATAGAAGATATTCTCAAAGTTTTGCCACAGTAGCTGTGTAGCAATTCAGAACAATCTTTTCTGGGTTTCAGTAAGTGTTCATGTAAGTAACAATGAACATTAACATTCCTTGTAATATTGAGATGCCAGAACTTCTCTTTTCTGGATTAGATAACTAATTATTGTTCTTATAAAAAAGGAACACCCCCCACCAAAAAAAAAAAAAAAAAAAAAAAAAAAAAGAAAAATATTATTCAAGAATGATTTCAAGTGTCTTGTTTAAAATACCAGAAATGGAAAGTTCCATAAAACTATTATTTTTTTAATTTAAAGAAATATGAAAGGACAGCTAGTAAAGTATTTAGTCTGTATTTGGACAGCAAAGAAGTAAACTTCTTTTTCTGCAAGGTGAAATGTTTACTGAAAAACTTAACAGCTGTGTATTCACACCAGCATCCATTATCTGATGGCTGTGGAAGATTATATATGTTTTTCTTTTTGATTCAAAAGCCAGAGGGTGGTTGAGTTATTGCAGGAAGTTTTTTGTATAGTGTTTCAGAAACTCCATAGCAACTGTATTCAAGTCATGGCACCTGCACAACATGAAACTCTTCAGAGCTCTACTTTGGGTTCAAGGAAGGTATCATATAAAGTCATGATGACATGCAGAGATTGTCAAAAGAAAATGTGTCCATTATTTAAAAAAAAGAAAAAGTGTATATAGAAGTATCTTGCAAGCCTACCCACATGGAAATGGTAAAACCATTCTTTTTCTGGAAACAACAATGAGCAGTGGCAATTCCTTTCATTATTTTCCCTGAAATGCAAGCATTGAAAAAACTTATTCAGTAATGTGTTATTAGAAAAGAGGTGACATGTACTCTTGTACCCAACAGCATTTCCAAGAGATTCTTTTTTACTTTGTGAAAACTTATAAGTCTGTTACTGTTTTCCTCTAAGAAACAACAAAAATAATCTTGCTGACATGTTTCTGCAAAACTTTGACATTGTGGTTACATTAACTATAATTTTCCTGACTAGCATTGACTGCAACCACCAATTATTACAAGTGTAGGAAGCATTACTATTTACAATGTTTTACAGCAATATATGTATTTAAGAGCAACATGGAGATAATTTTGCACAAATTACTTCAGCCTTTTACTTCTTTCTAATTTTAAAACGGGAACTAAAATTTCCTTTGCTCATTAAGATTATTTTTCCTGCTTTTAAATTTTGCTTTATTTGGAACGAGAAATTTTCCCACATACTCATTAAATCAAAAAGAAAGCAATTATTTTAAAATGCACTGAAAGAAAAAATGTCTGAATAAATGACATTCTTTCATAACTGTTCAAATTTCTCACGTGCAGTGGCATCATACTTTCATTACTTCTCCAGGTTTTGGCCTTTAAATTATGTAAAATATAAAAATTATACAGGAATAATAACAAAAAATGACACAGTTCAGGTCACCATTTTTCTTAACAAAGAAGACAACAAAGTAAAATAGCTATTATGAGACTTGAAAAAGGGCATAACCATTTTTAAACATACCACTCCTGCCACTGCTTTTGGATTTATGTTATCCAGGGTCCCAGCCAGGCACAAATCAGCACTCTGAACTGTAATATTTACATAAAGAGGTCTTCCCTATGACCTGTGATGGGGGAGTATAGGGCACATCAAATACATACGGCACACCCGAAATGTAGGCAAAGTGTAAATACAAACCAGATGAAAACAGAGCCTCACCTTCTCCACTCTGTGATTTGAATAGGCTGGGTGAGCAGGGAAGCACAGCAGTGCTGGTCTCTGCATTTCCCATTTACTCCCTTGGTCAGTAGCCATGCAAGTGGCACCCCCAGAGGAGGCACTGAGCCACCTTATTCACTGTCCATGTGGCATAGCCTCAGTGCAGCTCCTCCATTTGAGCAAACTCCATGCAGCTCATGAGGTATGTCTTGGTTATGTCAGCATTAAGGCCCATGGAAATAATAGGGGAAAAAAAAAAAAATCAGAGAAAATACAGGTATTTATTTATTCAATGTCTGTTTTTGGTCATGTCCTAACAATTGAAGACACTTCTTGAAAAAAAATGAATTCAATTTAAGGGCCAGGGAGTATTACTAGTATTAATACAAATAATTTTAATATTAATACAAATAATTTTGTTTCTTGAGTTCTCTGTGATTGCCTGGCATCTTTTCCTTCTCTTAAAAATCGAATTATTAATTTCTTTAGTAAATGCAGGTTTCAGCTAAGCTTCACTGACAATGTACTAATATAAACTGTAAGAACCAAAAACCATTATGTAACACAATGAGCAAAAATTTATTCTTTAATGTCATTTCTATGATTTTCTTACTTCTTGATCTTCTTACTATTCAGTTATTGTCCGTGCCCAATGCAGGTACTGGAAACATAAAGTAAGTTCATTAATTAGTCATTGCACTTTTAATAATAACCTGGGTTGAAAACATCTACCATTTCAGACTTGGATCTTAATAGCTTCTTTCTACTAATGTATGAAAGAATCAGACCAAATATACATGAAGAAATAAGTGATATTTTATTACCACTCATTTGGAGCTGAACAGCAATCCACTCTGTGCATAAGCAGCATTTCCAAAACCTGTTTTTCAAAGATTTTTAACCTTTACAAACTGATGTTATGTCAAATTCTGTCACTCCTGAAATTTTCTTTTCTTGCTCTGACAGATATTACCTGCTTATCCAGAGCACTACTGAATTCTAATCAGGAGATCTGAGAAAAGGAACTGCAGAAATGGTGCTTTCCAGGAAAAGGTGATGCTAGGAACTTTGAGGTTTAATTTAATTGCTCAGAGTTAGAGCTTTTACTAAAAAATCTTAAAGACAAACTTGTATACTACCAAGTAGTGGTTATTTTAGAAAATGAGAAAGTTTGGCATTACAGCACAGTTTAATACTCAGAAATGGAAATATTTTCTGAGGAAAAGGCTCAATAACTCTATTTCTTGTTTAGCTTGTTCCAGACACAGAAGTGAGTGTTCTGCTGAATTCCAGTAATTTCTCTTCCCTATCACCTCTCCTTCAGTACCACTCAGGTACTTTGCAGTTCTGATGTTATAAAGTGCTGAAAGGCCCCTCAAAATCAATCTGTTGTGAGCATTAAGCCATATATCTTTGCATCAAGGTTCACATACAAAAGAACATCAACCAGGTAGCAGAACTATATAGTCTGTAATAGAATACCTGAAGGTAAAGAACAAGTTCTAATTTGTTTCAAAATTCAGACTGGGGATAAATAATGGAAACATTTATGCTGTCACTGATTATAGCAGGAGATCCATTCACTGGATCCCCAAACAGAAGCCAACATGAAGAGCGCTGCCACAGTAAACATTAACATTGTCACATAAAAAAGTCTTATCTGGAGATTTATCTTGTATGTACTTCATAAATAATGCATAATCCATGGATCAGAATCATTCTCACATTCTTATACATTTTCCAAAGGAAAATATTGTCAAGTACTTCCACAGGAAACCTAAAGCTTTTTAATATTTTGAAACCCAAAATACAGTTTCCTTAATCATTAATTACCTTCTTTCAGACCCTTGTTGCCTTAACTGTGTTACTGCATTACTTAATTGTGTTTTTAGAAATTGCTTTCATTTATATCCACAAATGCCTCAGACTTGGCCAGGCTGAGCTTAATTCATACCAAGTCTTTTTAGGTATCTGAAATGTGCAGTTGCTTCACCTCTCACATGGAATACATGCATGTCAGATAAAGTAGTAATGTCTCTGAGAAGGATGGAAAAAGGAGGGTCCAGGATGCTGGGGGCAAGGGGATGGGCATAGTGGGACTATGCCAGCTGATGAGGAAATGTGCAGGAGAAGGGGATCAGGGAGAAACAAAGGGGGTGTAAAAGGGGCCAGTGGCATGAAAAATGTGGATTGTCCTTATGCCTGCTTGACCAAACCCCGCACCTGATCAATGCAATCTGCTCTATCTTCTCAGTAACTCTTTTCTCTCTATCTAGCAAAATCTCACTCTCCATGTGTGAGTGCCTGTGTCCTTTTGCTAGCAAGTACCACCCTGGACCAGTCAGGGAGCAGGAGACTCGTGGGATGAGTAAGGTCTGTGATACTGGCAAAGCAATTGTAAAACTGTGTGTGTGCCCACACTGGTGAGCTTCTCTCTCTGCCAGCCCAAGAGGAGAGAACTTGGCTGCCTGTGTTTGTGCTAAAAGTGAGCCCAGTGTGTAGGTGCTGTGCTGTGCACTGCTGTGGCACTGTGTGACCTTCCACGTCAGTGTCCCCTGGCGAGCGTCTCGGGGTCATCAGCTCAGGTCTGCTAATGGTCCCCCCTGCAAAGAGGGGAGTGGCAACAAATCCTCCAGCCTGGGTCTTCAGACATCTGGGCAGGAGGGTCCTGAGCTGAGGCTGCCAGAGGAGACAACAACTCTCAATGCCACATAGCAGAAATTATTCTGTCTTTTTAGACTTGGTGGTGCCTGAAATGCCTGTATTTTCCCATGCAGAGGAAACCTAAGGAGAGCTAGGCTCCCTGGGCAATTAGACATCAAAATGTCACCCAGAGATTAATGCTCGCAGAATTTGTTTTCTTTGTATTCTGAAAAAAAAGGCATTAATTTTCAGATTGATCCTATTTTATGTAAATGTAATTTTTCTTAGAACCCAAGAGGCTGCATTTTCTTGGCTCTTTTCCTACACTTTGCCAATCTTTTAAAAATAACATTTGTACAAGGAAGGTTTACTTGAAACATTTTTATGTGACTTGAAATTAATTCAGATAACCTATTATAGGGATTGAGTTTTATGTGATGGTGCATTTCTTATAATTTAAGAAATTGTACTAAATGAGGAAAAGTAACTAAATTTTTGCTGTTTATCTAAGAGAGAAGAAAAGCTTCATGTAGGCTTTTCACTCCTTTTTGCCCTCTAAGCATTAAAATGTCACTCATCATAATTTATTTCATGTATTTTTCTAATTAAAATGAAATTTTAATTTAAATAATATGAAATTCAAGTTCATTCAAAAATGAAAACATGCTTTTTATTGATATTATGCTTTCATTAAAATTAAGATTCTGACAATGAGTCACACCTCCTTTTACATTTACATGTCATTTTGGGCATCTTTGGGAAGATGACTACACTGTGTGAAAAATTAATGTGACGAGATTTTAGCTCAGTTCAGTGCAGATCAGATTTGTGTTTGCTCATGATTTGCCACCTCTTTTATATAAAGAAAGGTAGTAGAAAAAAAATCACCATGGAAATAAAAGAATAATCAAGGGAAGCACACTTTCTGTGGTTACAATAGAGAGACAAGGCAAAAATTATAATTTTCAGGTATTAAATAGATGACAGACATGACTTTTGTAACAAACTATATATAATCATAAAGTTAAAGGTATACATCAATTGAAAATGCTGAAGAGATACAAAAGACTTAGAGAGTAAAAACTGATATGAGTATTTAGGATGTGGTAGAAAATGAGCAAAACTTAAAAACGGGAGGTGAAGACTGACAGATGAAAACCAGGAGTTCTTCAGAAGTATAACTTTTGTACCCTGAGGCTTCAAACAGATTCTTAGCCCTTGAGGCTACCCTGCTGCTGAAGGCTTCTCCAGGTGCATTGTGTTGGTAGGTAAAACCAATGAACTTGTCTAGAACATCAAGCCCAGCTGGTCTCTGTGTGTGTGTTTGTGTGGCAGAAAGAGAAAAAGAGAGAGAGAGAAAGAAACAGTTTATATTACATGTAAAAGCAAAAGGCAAAATGTACAAAAATGTTCAAGGGAAATTACTGTGCATGAGGAACAAATATAAAAATTAATTGTAGAAGAGGGAAGAATTTGAGGTTCTTATGGTTTTTGCAGACTTCTACCAAGCTTGTTTAGATCTGGAGTTGAAATTGCATTTTAGTTTCTGTTAGCCATCTGTCTTACCCCATAAATTAATTTCAACTTTTAACTGCAATGATTATTTCTATTTCTTTAGAAAAATAACATATTTTTATTGATTGTAATCTAGATCTTCCTGAAGTTAGCTTTTATTTATTGAAAACCATCCTTAAAAAGCTTTTGCATAGACTTTGCTTCTAGAGACATGAAAAAGACATCACGTATAATTGCAAGATTAACTGGATCATTGCATTCAACAGTTAGAAGTTATATAGTATTTGAACTACTCTTAAGCAGTAATTTTCATTAAATTTTATGATGATTTTGTTAACATAAAATCAACACAAGATAAATAGCAAATATACTCTGTGACTTTTCAATGAAAAATGATAAGGGGCTCTATGCATGAATTAGGATAGTTCCAAGGAATATATTATGCATGTTGTAATATTCTGACATTCATAGAGTATCATATTCATAATGAAAGCTGAATCATAGGAGAAAAAAAAAATATATATTGCATTTCTTTAGCAAAATTATAAACTGAAGGTTTGACTGTGTGACTTAAATCTTTATTACTCAAATAGAGAAATATTCCTAATTTCTCCCATAAACTTGCATGAAAAATGTTAAGAGAATAATAAAGTTACAAAGTTGAGAACACCAGAAAAAGGAATTTAAATAATTAAGCTACTTCTAGAAATATGGCATATGTTGCATTATTTGTACCAACCTTTTTATGAACACAGTGATCAACTTGAGACCACAGACTGCAGATTGTCTTCAGCAAAATCATTCAAGGGATTTGTTAGTCTTCCAGTTTTATGTCTTAAGTACAAGTGACAGTGCACCAGAGGAGCAAGATGGATAAAATAATTACATAATTATACCATGTAAAGTGTGTTAATGCTGACACAAAAAAGGATTGAATTTAGAGTGTACATGTTTTTCAGAGAAGAGAATGAAAGAGATGAAAGTAGGATAGGAAAAAAAAACAAACAGCTTTTTTTTTAGAGGTTTTAGAAGCAACATAATTTTATTAATTTCTGAAATATGGAAGCTTGGGAACATCAAATTGCATACTTTTATGAATTTATCTCTTATTTTTACCTGTGTAATTTTTCAATATTTTTGAAAATAAACACCAAAATTCCATAAAAGCAGTTGAATTAACTTCTAAAAAATATATCCAGATAGTTTTTGAAAATTATTGAGATATCTTGAAAATAATTTGAATTTAGGAAAAAAAAATAAACCACACAAAAAAAAAATAACAGAAAATGTCTTTTTTAATTTTTAAGATTTGTTAACATTATTAACAGTTGCCATGAAAAATATGGGCTTTTAACACAGAATCTACTTCCAAAATAAGATGGTTATTACCATAGTTTCATTTGATATAAAAAATCAAATGAAGTCTGCACTTGTGAACTTATTTGAAGTAAGAAACTGCAAAGGAAATTGAACTTTAGGGGTACCTTTTGTCTAGATTTCAGTTCTCACTTTACTGATTATTTCCTCAATTCAAAGACATCAATTTATATGGCAAAGCCTCTTAAATCTCTATAAGAATGTGTCTATTGCAAGTACAGGAATAGCACAAACAGCTGCTATGGTGCTGCTCAGCAGCCTTTTTGAAGATTTCATCAGTATTTCAGAAGGTGTTTATATCATTTATATACTCTAGATCAGTAAGGAGACTGACTGGTTCCCAAAGCTGTCCTGACAAACAACAGTGAAGTCTCTGAACTCTAACTCAGGAGTTTGACAATGATCAGTCCTTTCACACAAATTAATTTATGCACTTATGTAATTCTTCTTTTCAAACCATTTGCCCTCAAAGAACAAACATGACTTTAAGAAAACAAACATTAAATTCTTAAACATCTTTTGTCTTCATTGATTTCTTGCACCTTCCACATATCTACCCAGAATCATCCTAACTTCTTTGTCTGGGAAGTTCTATGATGGTCCTGAAATATCATTGTTTGAAAGTGAATAACTTCCAAAATCTTTTATTGGTTCAAATTAGAACCAGAGCAGTGTGAATCTGAAAATCTTCCTTATCTGTTCTTATAGTCACTTGTGATGTATCATGAAAATTCAGGGATATAATAAGAATTTAGGTTCTTTATTAAAATTTTCCATAATCTTATTGGGATGACTGATGGTAAAATTAGTGTAAAAGTGATTTATTTTTTCTTTTAATGTAGTTCATACAGTACTATTTTGTTTTATTTTCATTTTTCTCACTTCTGAGGACTTCTGAGAACAAGCTTTGATCCATTCACAGGTATGTTGATAAAAAATGGGTTTAGTAATCTGTAATTCTGCAGAATTTCTTGCTTGGAGGAAGAAGCAGTAAATATTGAATCTTTAGAACTTGCACGCTTTGAAGTTAAAGGCATCACTAAATCTTTGTGAAAGTACTCAGGACTTCAGGTTTTCACTATATCAAGAATTGCCCAGCCAACAAGTTAGGCAGCTCCAAAGGCATTTGACTCTTGGAAGTCTATTTGTAGCTTTGCAAAGTTAAAGTGAGAGTTACAGCTGAGTCAATCACGTTCAGTTGTCTGTAAACCACAAATGGCTTAATTAATTCTCTGTTTCGCTCAGAACAGGTCACATAATCTAACACCACACACTTCTCTCGTTGGAGGACCACGGCACACCTTCCTAAAATACAGTTTGAACTCTTGTAACACTCCCGAGCTTTCCTTTAGATCTTCAGAAAAGTCTCAGGGGTTGCAAGAACAATATGCTCAGACTCAAGCTTTTAACAGGGCACGTGTGTGTGGAGTGCCCAGGTTATACCACAGCTGGTGGTTTTATGAAGCTATGAGGATTACTAGGGAGTTGCCATCTTGTATAAGCAGGAATGCAGTACACACTGTGAAAAAGAGAAAACAACTGGGCAAGGGCACAGATACTTTGAAATTACTGGAGGGGAAAAAAAAAGAAATAGAATTTTGTGAAATGCTTCAGAAATCCTCAAGCTCTGATGATCAGAGCACACACCCAAACAGCAGCTTCTTGACAAACTGTGATAAGCACAAAACCTCTGTTTACTGTGTATTGAACCTACTCATTTGAGATACTCACCTGTCAGTGTACAATGTGCAAGAAGGCAGAACAGAAAGGAGTTCCAACAAAGAAAATCTTATGCTTAATTTTCTGTCAGGGGATTCTGTAGTCTATTTATTTTCTTGCTTTAGCCTAGCAATAGCATAATGTACTACTGGGAGATTCCAGAAAATTTACTTTGATTAATGCAGAATCAAGAAAAAGAACAGAGAGAAGTGTGCATTTCTCTCATTTGATAGTATTATATTAAAAGCAGGTCTACTTGTTCATTTTCAGTACCACATTTTCAAAGTGTCTTTAATTTTATCACCTTAAGCTGGGCAAAGTACTTGATAAACAACAACAGAAAAGGCCCATTTTGTACTTAGAGGCAAAAATGAAAAGTAAAAATTGATTACATAAAGTCATGAAAGAATAGATATAGCCAATGAAGTCCCATTGATTAAAAAAGAGTTGCACTCAGTCTTCATGTAGCATGACAAGTGCATAACATATCTAAGTACCCATACATATAAATATAAATATTTATATTTTATTTATTCATAAAATAAAGTAAAAGAGAAAAGTAGCAAAAGGACTGCAGAAGAGATATGGTGAAAAATAAAAGGTCTTTGGAGACAGATATTTACCTCTATATTGAAAAAAATCATTAAAATACTTTTTCATGCCTTCAATGTCAGTGACCTCAGAAGAGCCAGCTAAAAATGAGAGAGAAATCAGCAAATTTGATAGACATCTGCTGAACAGGTTTGATCTTCCGGAATAAGTTAGATATCTAATATTTTTAACAGCAACACCTTTAAATGATCCTGGAAAAGTCAGGATGACTCACCATCTCCTTGGTAACAGCTTGAACAATTCCCAGTCTGTTTGCCTAAAGTATAAGTCCTAAATGACCTGAAGTATAGACCTAAATTAACAATTTATTCCTATTTGCAAACTTGAAGGTCAAGGAAAGATATGTATTTTTTTTATTATATATTTTTCTGTCTCATGTAATTTGGTAACAGTTTACCATTAAGTCTGTGTGGAAGTTTCCAAATCAAGTCCAAAGGAGAGGGGAGAGGTGAATCTACCCTCTTCCAGTAAGTGTGAAATTTACTCCAAACTGTTGAAGAAATTAGGGTCCTTAAAGAAAAAGCACTCTGAAGCAGCAATCGTCTCATTTCCATTAGCAGGAAAACAAATTCAGTCACATCCTTGTTCTGAACCCTCAGAAACTTGTATTTGGCATAACTCAACATTTTCAGGGGTAATCGACCAGGCAATATTTTAATAATTTTAAATCTGGGTTTTCTTGAATACCCATTGCAAAATTTCAATATAATCCCGAATGGTATGACACTAAATTTCCAGTGAAGAAATATAGTTATTTGCATAATGAAAAACTGAAACAAAAATAAATCTGCTCAAATAATATAACTTACACATAATGACAATAAAATCTAAGAAAAAATCCCTATTCAGTTCTAATGTCTACTATTAAATATCCAACTGAGCTACTGGGGGACATTTACGTGATTTTTAAAATATTAGATAAATTGCATAATTTTTCTTGCAAACTACTATTTAAATGACAAATGAAATTGCAGGTCATTTTTCCCAAATGTTATAAAGTTTTACATAGAATTGTAACACCGTCTTCCAAAGTAATAAAGTTACTTTAAAAATTATACTTTTAAAATGACCTTTTAAAATCATGAAGTTAATGTTAAATCTGTTTCCAGTACTGCAATATGAGTTATCATAGGAGTCCTACATAACATAAGACGGTTTCACATTCTCAAAAACTTGAAGCTGTTTTTCTTTTTCTAAAATATTTATTTTGTGGACCTGAGCAGAGTCCCAGTAATTAGGGCATTGATTTGTCTTGTGGGATGCTGAGAGTAAAGACCTTCTTCCAATTAGCATACAATTATTTATGCAAAGTGAATTAGGTCTAGCAGGAGTAATACCATTGCAGGAATAGCAAATACACTGGTAGTGACCTGGACATTGAAGAATGGTAGAGCAAGAGACTCAGTCATTTTCTTTCTCATCTCAAAATTGTGAACAAATTATTACTTTCAATTATTATTACTTTCAATTCCATAAAAATCTCGGGATTTTTTTCCCCCGATTTTTCCATGTTAACCCAAATTCTACTTCTGACATTACTAAACACAGTAAGATATGCTGTTATGAGAAGTTTTAGTTCCTCATGTAACATATAATATTATCCTGTGGAAAAAAAACCTCGTAAAAGAGCTGCCAGGACCCAGGAAGTACCATTTTCCACTACAGCCTCTACAGAAATGGGAAAATATGTCTCTACAAATGTAGAACTGTCCTTCTAGACTGGAACTATGGTATTTTGAGGTTTCCTGTCTTATCAAAAATGTCATGTAGATAGCCTTTGAGGATTCTGTGAAACTTATCTAGAATTTGCAAATTTTTGGCTCCTCTTCAGGCTGGTATTAATCTGCTGCAGGTCATTCAACAGCCACAACTTTTCAAATCCTAAAAATGTTCAGGAAGTGACAATTCTAACATTTCCTGGAAATACCTTTAAACTTAAACTGGATACTTACTGTGTGCACAGCCATTTTTCTACATCTCAATCACAGTAACTGTGATTGTGTGTACAGTAACCGTGTACGTCTGTATGTAACTTGTGTGCAGCAAATCTTGTCACAGCTCTGCCAGCAGTCAGAAAATAACAATTTCATTCTGACCAAGGTTTATAAGCCAAAGTGACTACCATATGATTTGTGTCACTCCCAACATTTAACAGCATTTTCATTCTCTTAATTATCATGTAAGAAAATGCTCCCTTTTAGTTGACTTCCGATGACTGAAACTGTTTAAGCTGTAGAGCATTCCTGAGTCTTTTAAGAATATGGGAAATTTTTAAAAATTAATAGGAGGTCTGAAGTAGTTAATTCTGGTTGAAAACTGCTGAACTTTTTGGTTTTTTTTCTAGTTGTGGGGAAAAAAAAAAATTTCTTTCAAACTTCTGTTGAGACCAACCTTGAGGCAGGAGTCTTTTCTTTCTCCTTATACCAGATGCTTATTCCCTGTACAAAGGAATCAATTTGTAGTGAAAATTATTTTTTTTAGTGCTTATTGTTTCACTTTATTATTCTCACAACATCCAGCTGTGCTATTCACATACAGAATATTTTTTCTCAAAGCACTGTGTAGGTATAGAGCACAAAGAAATCTGTAGACTGAAGTCTTAATTTTTTCAAACTTTTTATAATTTGTTTTATTGAAAAAATATTAAATAAAATGATACAAAGGAGTGCAAGGAAAACTGAGAAAAGAGTGGTTAATAGAATAGTCTGTGGCAAAGGAAAAGTTCATGGAAGACTTTGGAAGAGAAATGTTGACTACTTTGATGGATGACTATCCAAGCAATGAGAAAGAGCACAAAAATACTGGTTTGAAAATATATTTCTTGAAAGGGATGATTACAGTTTGTATTATAGGTGGCCAGTTATACAAAACAAGGAAAAAATTACCAATGGGTTATATCAACCTTTCTCCTCAGATTCAAAATCTTCTTTGGAGCAAAACTTACTGCTTTATAGATTATCAGTGCTGAAATACTTATTACAATATGATGCATACAGTTCCTTTGATGGTGTCAGAAACTGAAAGGAAGCTCTTTTAATACAACATTTCCTTAATAAGGTGTAAATTCCTACCAGCTATTTCCTGTAGACTTCCATCAACACTGTATAGAGTGAGGAATACCTTTCCAAGGAGTAAGTCAGAAAATATGAGTTAGGAGACAATTTACTTCATTTATTTACACAGAGGCCCTAAAATAGGATGCCATATTCATGATGGACGTCAGAATGAATGAGATTTTGTGGGAGATGGCAGTTATGCTATGTGAAGAATAAGAAAACTCCTAAATCATTGACCTAGAATCCACATTTCCTGACATCCTGTCTGGAACTGTAAATTCAGCTCTATCTGATTAAAAAGAAGGAAGGCCCAAACTTACGTCTGGTCAAGGTTTTTGCTTTGAGTGTTGGTCTGAAAAGGGAATAATATAAAATGAACTTATTTAGGGGTATGTTATTTCATACTATTTTAATACTATTTTAATACTATTTTAATACTTGGGCTATCATTCATTTATTTTTATTCCAAACTTCATGATAATGTTTGAGATTATAAAATACCTGCAATGCACTTTAGAAATACTGATTATATTCAGACTGCTTGTGTACAAAGAGGTTTGAAATGCAGTAGAAAAATAGTTAATACAGGGAAGAATTAATAGATCACTGATTGAGTTTTGTATGCATTTACAGAAGAAATGCAAACCCATGTTCCCTTAATAAAGCATTAAGATTCTGATTTAAATAAGCACATACTGGGCTTCTTTGAGCATCACAAGTTATTGTCCTTAATTCATAAATACACATTTAAATTTTTCTAGTCTATATTATAAATACTGCGTAGGATAATAGATGCTCCAGGAAGATGTGGTCTGTCAAATAATTGTAAAATGGAATTAATGATGTTGAATACTATGCTGCCGTTTGAGCTATTTTTATCGGAATGTATATGTGAATAATTTTTAATTTCAGATTCAGATAGTTGTACAATGAGTTACTGGCAGAATCAGGATGTGAAGTTATACAGCTTGTCCTTTGTGGGAGGAATTTTCAAAGGATTTAGGGAAACACTGCAGCCTCTAACTGTGTAGAAGGCATCTTTGGTGGAGGAATACAAGCTTAAGCATCCCTACACGATGTTGATTGATTTCAAGAAGGTAAGTGCAGCAAAGTAGTTTCAGTCCAATGAGCAGAAGACAGAAGTGTGAACAGCTGGAGTGTCTAAACAAGCAGGGGGTACCTTAAGGGGGCAAAGAACCCCCCTTCTGGAGTCTTATTTATTGAACAAGGCAGCAAAAATGTAAGAAATGAAAATTAGTGTTGCCTTTATACTGGTGAAAGTAAGGAGTAATTAGTAATTACCTGTCCATTACATATGAGGAAGTGCATGACAGAGGATGGAAATAAGACAGATTATGCCCCAGTTTAGTGCATTAACCAGAATAATTTCTACAGCAACTCTTCAAAACAATTGTCTTCCTGAAAGTCTCCCTCATTTTATAAATAGAAATAATAATTTAGGCCAATAAATACCTTCTTACATCATTGAGTACAATTGAGCAGAGACATACCAAAGCCATTGAGGAAATAAATGTAACTACAAAGCAAAATACATAACAGTTCTCAATTCCTAGTGCACTGTTCAGACAACTTCAAAACTCCAACAGTTGTTGCTGCTAAAACATCAATTAAAGCTTTTCCAACTCAACCATCTGTTCCAAATATCCTTTAAGAAATGGATTTCTGTTTGAGCAGTATAAGAATCAGCATCTTCCAGAGGGACAGCATAGCAGGGCATAAGCTATGCAAGGGGAAGTGCAGAGTCGTGTTCCTGGGGCAGAACTTCCCCATTCACCAGTGCATGCCAGAGGTGCACCAGCATAAGCAGCTTTGCAGAAAATGTCCTGAGGTCCTGCTGGACACCAAGTTAGCTATGAACCCACAATTTGTCCTTGTAGCAAAGACTAAAACTATCCCAGGATGCATTAGGAGGAGTGTTGTCAGCAGAATAAGGTGATCCTTTCCCTTCATTCATCATTGGTGAGATCTGGAGTACCATTCCCAGTTCTGGGCTCCTCAGAACAAGAGACATGAGAACATACTGGAAAGAGTCCAGCCATGAAGGTTCACACAGACTCACAAAAATAAAAAACAGGTTCAAACATCTATCATAGAAGAAAAGGCCAAGGACATTTTGTCCAGAGAAATGAAGCCTCAAAGGGGTAACTCATCGCAGTATAAAAATATCTGAAGGGAAAATGAAAAGAGTTAGGGTTTTTTCAGTGATGTCCAGAAACAGGACAACAAGCAAGACAAACAAACTGAAACACAGGACATTCCCTCTGAACATCAGGAAACACTTTTTTCTGTGAGGGTGACTGAGAACTGGGACAAGTTGCCCTGGGAGGCTGTGAGGTATCCTTTGTTAGAGATATTTAGAAGCCATCTGGACAGTCCTGGGCAGCCTGATGTATGTAGCCCTAAAGGAGCAGGCACATCGGACCAGATGACTTCCAGAAGTCTGTTTCAACCTGAACCAATCTGTCATTCTGTGTTTCAGGTAAACTTATGGCTTTTACTGTGACTAAGGTGAAAAAAACAAAAAACATATCAAAGTCCTGTATTTTATAAACATGGCAAAACACAGTTTACAGCAATAAATAGGAATATGAACATTTATAATCAAATCTGCTCCTCAGAACCAGACTAGGCAGGATCCACATCCTCACCATTTATTTGTGGTTGTGAAGGATGCTGGAACAGAAACTTGTTTTTTATATTTTCCAAGATGCTATGGAACTAAAATTTTATATAAACCCAAGGGAGAGATACAACAAAGTCATGCTCACACTCCTACCAGCAGGTTTACTACTGCTGTAATCAGCTCTCATCAGAAACAGCCCGTGGAAGAGTCTTGCTATGATCAAGCAGTCTCCATTTTTTCCAGGTTCAGGTCTCCCTTATCTGGGAAGAGTTCTGTGCTCAGTTGGGGTCATATTTACTTCAGAAACTTAGGTACTAAGTTGGCTTCAGACTCCTGCATATATACAAATTGCACCCCAAATACTCTTTAAAATAAATTCATAACTATTTCTTAGTTTCCTCTACTCTTTTTCCAGATATTACATGACAGAAATTCATTGACTGTTCCAAGGGACCATTTTTATCTTTCTAAATTTATGTAAGGTAACCTGTAGTATCCTGTTCCACATAATGGTTTTCAGGAATAACTAACCTTGCCTGAGACTTCAGGTGGTTATTTATTTGCCTATCAGGAAATATCTTTGTTCATGTAATCTGGAAGCAGATTTTATCACGATAACTACAGGAACAACATCTAAAATAAGCCCTGAACATTGACCTCAATCTATTCTCTTATAGCTGCTTTCCTCTGCATGTAGGGTTTTTTTAAATGGAAAAAGGCCAATGGAAGAAGATATGAATGTTAATATGTTTTGAATGTACACACGTGTGAAACTAACTGTAATATTGAAAATGGTTTTAATCAACCTGAAAAAAAGAAAAGGCGTATGCCAAATTCCATTAGTTCATAATGCTATATGTACAATTGCCACAGAGAAGAGAAAGGACAGCAGAAGACATCATGGAACCAACTGAGGTCTTACCACTCTCTTTAAAAAAGCATTTTGAAAGCAAATTTAGCCTGGTGAAAGACACAAAAAGAATGGAGAAGTTTATAATGAAGAAATCATATTCTGCCTCTGATCAAGGTATGTGTTATACAGATAGAATGTAGCCCTTTATGAAAACCATATAATTTAAAGAAGCAAGACTGCCACAAGAGGAATAGATTGCTTTACTGCATGTCAGCTCATTTTTAAAGAGAATGCCTCATTAGAAAAATAAGTAAAGTTTAAACTTTTTTGTTTCTCATCCCCATATTCATGGTCACATCTGTTAAGAGACATGGAACGCTTTTACTATTTTTCATTCTTACCAGTGCTTCAGATCATAGTTGCATATGAATAAACTGTTTTAAAATCCACCATGGTCATTGGAAACAGAGGTTCTAAATAAGGAGTTTAATGTACTGCAAAGGGAGAAGCCTGTATTCAGATAAAGTTGGAACTCTATATACCTCTTTTAGAGGGTATTTTTCAGGTTTCCAGTCACATAGGAAGGACATCTCTTTAGGTTAAGCAAATTTCTATTTTTCCGCTTGTGCTCTGTGGACTAACATAGAAGTAAATCTGGCATACAAGCAAATAGGAAAGAAAAGCAGGAAATCCTCTGATGTTATTATCCCTTCATGTACAAAGCCCACTATGAAAACCACAAATCACTGAAAATTCATTGCTCACTGAGCGCCTCAGAGAGATTTGATGCTGGCCTTATAAATGTTGTCCTTACAGCTTTGTGTGCCTAATTCCTAAGCTATCCATATAATGAATGTGAGAGAAAGGGATAGTGTCACGCTAAAAAACAGCTTTTCTCTGTTAGACAAGAACAGTTTTCTCCTCCCTATACCACACAGGTGATTTTCTTAACATAATCCATAAGAAGTATTTATACTTCCTGATAAATGTCTGAACTACTGCATTGCTGAAACCTTGGCTTTGTTAATTGATGTTTGTAGTTATAGGGCAGATATTTTATCATGGGCATGCAATGGTAGCAGCTGCCACATATTTTTACATCATTGTGAATTATATATAATAAATTACACAGAATTAAAATCACTAGTTATTACTGCCAAACATATGTGTCCATTTCAAGGTCCCTTATCACAGTATAAAAGAAAACAAAGCAGTGGAGTAGTAGCAGGATAACTATCCTTCGCATAAAATGTACATGAGTTTTCAGTTGAGTTCTTTTAAAATTCATGCAGATTTTGACCCTGAACCATGGAAACATTAAAAATGAAAATCTTAAAAGCACAAGTTAGCTTATCGTAACAATGAACATTTTTTTTTATTGGAAGCAGCAGTAAGAGAAGACTAAGCTGTATGTCTCTCTGATCCCTGCTGCTTTATGATTTTTAGAGCTTTACTAACACAGAAAAATTTCAGACAATTACTCTAATTGTGTGACTAGTAACCACAGTGCAGTTCCTTTGGATAAAACCTCCTCATTGCATTCTAGTCAGTATTTAAGAAAAGGAAAGATCACAACTAATGGCTGCATAGTCACACATCTCTTTGTTTTAAAGTGATTCTCCCTGAATACAAACAACCTCTAATTTTCACCTCTAGATAAAATTTAAAATCTCTCTCTTAGACCTTTGAAAGTAAGGTATTTTGCTAGTTTACAAAACTAATCAGTATAATAATCTTCTGTCTTTATGCAGCATTCTTAATCTCAGTGTGGCCAACTGTTAAAGAATATTCCTTATATTTTATAAAACACTTGTAAAGGATGTGATTTCTGGGTCAAACTTGCCTGTGCAGCTACACAGCTCCTGGGAGTTCATTCATCTTCACAAGCTGTGCAATCACAGAAGCTGCCTGTAATTGGAGGGGCTGTGTCTAACTCACAGAAACAGAAGTCACTTCTAGGCAGCCTCTGTATTTGATAATAACTAAAAAAAAAAAAGAACTAAATAACCTGAAAGCAGTGCATTGTTTTAAATTCCCCTAATTCTTACAGATAGCCCAAGTCTCCCTATATTCCTATTAAAAATTTGGGGAAGAATTTTAGAAAGCATTAGCAGAGTAAAGTATTCAGTTCAGAAATGACTTGTGTAAGCTACTTTTCCCACCTTAAGCTTACTGAAATGTGCTTAATACAAACAGCATAAGAAGATGAGATTTGTGTACAAGTAAAACAGAAAAAAAAAATATTAGGCCCTCCTTCTTATTTTGTGTCACCTATTTTCAGCATCCTTCTAGCTGTCCTTTTTTTTCTGTTCATTCAGTATTGATTTTCATTACTTATTGGCTTATTCAACAAGTGAATTCTGAATCTGCAAAAACATCTGAGCATAGAATTATTTTTCCTATGTATGGAATCAGATTTATACATAAATATTTGTTAGATTGAGAGTTAATCTTAGATTAAATGTAAGCAGAATGAAAAGTAAAGGGTTTGGAAAATTTTAAGTTTATCAAGTGAACAGATGAGATGAAAATACTTTACTTCTATTGGCAGGAAAGAACTCCCCCTGTCATATCTAGCAGTTTCAATTTTCCAGATCAGACTGGTAAAGCAAATAAGCTGTGCACTCTCACTGTACATCTTTGTGCTTCTTTAGTTCCTACAGGCTGTGTTAATATCATGTGCATAGGATGGCTGCAAACAGTTTAGGGAAAAGGCTTATGCTTGATGATGACTCTTGAAGAGGAATGAAAAGGAATCTTTTAATATATTCTGTAATATGAAACATATTACACATTACATATTTTTATATATACAATATATCTTATAGATTCATAAAAGAATAGAATCATTTAGGTTGAAAAATACCTGTATGATCAAGTCCAACTGCAAATGTGGTCTTGCCAAGTCCACCATTAAACCACATCTACATGTCTCTTAAATATCTCCAGGGGTTGTGACTCTACCACTTCCCTGGGCAGACTGTTCCAATGCCTGACAATCATTTCAAGGAAGAAATTTTTTCCTAATATTCTATCTAATCCTCCTTACAGGCCATTTCCTCTTGTCTTATCACTTTTTAATTGGGAGGAGAGAGAACCCCCACCTGACTACAACCTCAGTTAGTTGTAGAGAGTGGAAAGGTCTCACCTCAGCTTCCTTTTCTCCAGGCTGCACAACCCCAGCTCTCCCAGCCAGGAGAAAAGTTTCTCATAAGCCAGGCACTGGCCTTCTTGGCCACCTGAGCCCATGCTGGCTCATGTTCAGCCAGTGGTTGACCAGCATCCCCAGGTACTTTTCTGCTGGGCAGCTTTCCAGCCACTCTGTTCCAAGTCTATCAAGATATCTTGATTTCTCAAACCTAAAGTTTGCTTCAGCCCTATGGAAATTGGAAATACAGGCTATACTTAATTCCATAGGCAACTTCCAGTCCTACAGAGCATATTCAGTCACAGAGCAGTTGGAAAGCATTTCTTCTGGCAATGTAGACTAAAGACTCAGAGCAGCAAGTGTCAAGTGCCAATGAACAAAAGTAAAAGCAGCAGTACAACAGCCCAGAGCAGTGATTCTGCTTCTGGATGAACTCCAAGTGCCTTGCTATGGGGCGCATCAGAAATGTTTTTCAAAGCAGACTTGCTGTCATGCTGTGGGGACTGCTTTACATTTACATTCCTTGAAATTAGAGCCATTAACTTTCTCAAAAGTTTTAATACTTTCTCTGCTCTCTCTGTTAATTATCAGGGTTTTGTTCTTCCTCACACACCCACATGATCTTTCTCTGTGATCCTACAATGAATTCATCATGTTGACATTTTGACAGTTCACTTATTTCCAAGCAGTAGACTACTATGTCATAAACATAGTGTTTTGATTTTGCTGAAGAATAAAGAATAACATTAAAGTGAAAAGAAAAAGAACATTTTTATTCAAAAGCAAATGTCAACAACGGTGACAGAGGGAAAATAAAACACTTCTGGCACAGAAAATTACTCAAAGAACCACTATCTTTTATCTTCCTAACTTTTGATATATTTTTCCACAGATACAGATGTACAAACATTACAAACTCCTTTATCACCATGTACCATTTTTCTTTCTATCTTGCTGATTTTACTCAAAAGAAAACAATTTTTCAACAAGTGCTTATTTTATAACAAAAATACTATCAAATCTTCTCATCTATTTGACCATTTAGTATAAACTCTAAGACCAAACAGTAAAAACCAATATTCCTTTACCTTCACATCATGACACAGTTTCCAAGTTGCTTCTGTGACTATGATGAACTCCATAGGTCTTCATCATTGCAGCCCTAGAAAATTTGGTAATTTTCAAAACTATTTTGTATCTTAAAAAAATCATATTTCCTGCACAAAATTTTTATTAAAAGAATTGTTTACACAATTTTTAACCTTAAAAATTATATTAGTCAGTTTACTTTTTAAAGAGAAAGAAACATACCTTGTATCCTTGAATCATAGAGTGGTTTGGGTTGGAAGGGACCATAAAGATCATCTAGTTCCAACTCCCCTGCCATGGGCAAGGATACCACCACTAAATCAGATTACTTAGAGCCCCACTCAACCTGGCTGTGAACATTAGAGGGATGGAGCAAACACAACCTTTTTGGGAAGCCTGTTCCTGTGCCTCACCACACTAGAGAGGTTCTTCCTAACATTTCATCTAAACCGATCCTCTCTCAGTTTGGAGCTATTCCCCTCTGTCCCATCACCCCATGTCCTTGTCAGAAGTCCCTCTCCAGCTCTCTTGCAGGCCCCCTTTAGGCACTGGAATGTGCTATAAGGTCTCCCCAGAGCCTCCCTTTCTCCAGGCTGAACAACCCAACTATCNTTTTTGGGAAGCCTGTTCCTGTGCCTCACCACACTAGAGAGGTTCTTCCTAACATTTCATCTAAACCGATCCTCTCTCAGTTTGGAGCTATTCCCCTCTGTCCCATCACCCCATGTGAGAAGTCCCTCTCCAGCTCTCTTGCAGGCCCCCTTTAGGCACTGGAATGTGCTATAAGGTCTCCCCAGAGCCTCCCTTTCTCCAGGCTGAACAACCCAACTATCAGCTTATCCTCACAGGAGAGGTGCTCCAGCCCTCTGATCATCATCATGTCCTTCCTCTGGACTCAGTCCAAAAGATTGATGTCCTTCCTGAGTTATGCTTCCCCTTTTCCAGTCACTGGGAACTTCAGTGAACTGCCATGATTTCTAAAAAATGATTGATTGTTGTACAGCCACTTTCTACACCAGTTCCCTCAGGACCCATGGGTGCATCTCATTGGGTCCCACAGACTTGTGCACCTTCAAGTTCCTTAGATGGCCTTGAACCTGATTGTCTTTTACAGCCCGCGTCCTTTGTTCTCCCCTTCATTGCCTTGCCTTCTGTCACTGAGGAAGTGTGGCTGGAGTATTTGGTGGTGAAGGCAAAGGCAGAAAAGCTGATGAGTACCTCAGCCTGCTCGATGACCCATCCATCCTTTACGGTAATCCAAAAAAGAAATTAATTGTATAGGCTACCATTACAGGTTATTGTTTTCAATAGAAGTGAACAAATTTTCTTTTTTTTTTTTCCCCTCACTATGTTCATGTTTTGGGTTTTCTTCAGATATTTTTTTTAATTAATATATTTAGTGAAAATAATATTAACTAATTTTATTTAATAGAATTAATTAAAACAATTTACTTCTATATTCATCAATATATTTAATAATATTTAGTATTTTGTGTTTAATATTTTATAATGTCTTCTTCACTGTTTTGATACTTAGCAGAGCCACTTATTTTTATAGGTACTTAATGCAAGATATGTGATTGTATTCATAGATGAATTTTCATAGATGAATATTCATAGCTGATTGTAGTGGAATAGGAAATTCACTAGATGCCAGGGTGCTTTGATCCAGCTAGAATATTAACTTTAACTTTGTGCCTTGGCAGCCAGGAGGGTCAACCATATCCTGGATTTCAACTCGAGTCCTGTGTGCATTTTTGGGCACGGCAATGTAAGAAGGTTATAAAGCTATTACAGGGCATTCCAACGGAGGGCAACAAAGACAGTGAAGGGTCTAGAGGGGAATGACTGAGGTTACTTGGTCTGTTCAAGTTAGAAAGAGGAGACTGAGGGAAGACCTCACTGAAGTCTAGAGGTTTCTCATGAGGGCAAACAGAGGGGCAGACACTGTTCTGTTCAGTGACAGGACCCGAGGGAATGGCCTGGAGCTGTGTCAGGGGAGGTTTAGGTTGGATTTTAGAAAAAGGTTCTTCACCCAGAGGGTGGCTGGGCACTGGATCAGGCTCCCCAAGGCAGTGGTCACAGCACCAGCCTGACAGAGCTCAAGAAGTGTTTGGACAACGTTGCCAGGTACATGGCGTGACTCTAGAGGTGTCTTGTGCAGGACCAGGAGTTGGAGTCAGATGATCCTCATGGGTCCCTTCCAATTCAGGATATTCTATGAGTCTTGGACTTTGAATCAGTTTCCCAGAGGGGTGGTGTGAAGAACTCAGTTCAGTATAAGCTGTAATTTTAAATAAAGTTCTGTGAATGTTAGGGATTTTCAATTACTTTAAAAAAAAATAAGGTTTATAAGGGTTTATTCCCATACTCATACCAGTTGTTAAAATTCCTGGTATAACACTTATAAAATAAACCAATGCAAAATTTAACTGCATTTTTCCATTACACATAAAAGAGAAGGTGTTTTCCCACTTCAATTCTCTCTTCTGCTTATTTTCAAAGGGTGTCTTTCGTATGTCTAACCAATATTTTACCTCTGTAGTAGACTGTTTATGCAAGAACTTCTACTTCTAAACCCAAGTTTATGACAAAAAAGTCATAAACTATCAATGTACACATTGTTTTTAGAACTACAAATGAGATTCTGACTAAAGCATAAATACTAAAAGATAGCTCTAGAGAATTTTCAGAGACCAGAATATCTGAGATACTCAGAAAATATTTATCCTCCCATACCTATAAAGCCTCACCAGTTTTGCATTCCAGCTATCCCGTTCTGGGTATTTTAATCATAGGTAAGTATAAAGGAGCTCTGTTGGATCTGTATTTCATGTTAAATGACAAGGTCGATTTTATATTTGAGACATCTGACTTGTTCCATTTAAATCAAATGTTCAGTTTGGTTTGTTTGCGGCAAGTCAATTCTAAATTTGAAATGATATGCCAATGCTTTGTTCTCTTTTATTTCCCCCAACAAGTAACGTTTTTAGACTCATGATCTTTGGATTTAATATTTCATGTAAATTATTTTTTTACTTTTACTAGAATGTAAGGCACTACCATCATGGTAACTGCAATGCTTATCTAATGTGAAAAGTATGTTGTATTTTTCTGTTTTGATCCGTACTTCAAGAAAATCTTACTTATTCAGAGTACCAGTTTAAATTGCTAGAGTTTAGTAGACTCTTAATCTGAAAAGATTCTTTACTCTTGACCTTCAAAAAATTATATTTTGGAGGAACTCAACGCATTTAAATATCAGGTTCTTAAAGTCTTAGGCATATTATATTTCAGTATTCAGATCAACAAAAATTTTGTCCCCAGTTGAGAATGTAGCAAAAACCCTCTGTGTGACAATAATCCAGATCCTTATCAAGAAGAGATATGTTTTCAACAACCCCATTTCCCAAAGCAATGACACACCTCCAAAAGTCTTGTGAACTTCCTCTGGAATAAAAAAACCCAACAAACCAGAAACAGAAACAGCAACACAAAACCACCACAAACAGAAAGCCCACAACCTTGATCCAATAAACCTTAATTTAAAAGTGGTTTCAGGCTATAATCAGCAGCATGACTCCAGTGAAGAATGTGTGTATCGTGTTTGAAGGAAGTATGAGTAGGAATATATAGTAGCTTTCTTATTATTGAGCAGCTTAACTTGATTATCTCCCTGGCAAGTGCCCTTACAAAAATATATGTAGACCTCACAGTGGAATCAACACAGATGGAATACTATAATCAAGATCTTTTTAATTTCATGAGACAATTTGGGTTTTGTTTTTGTCAACTAGTTCTTTTTAATTTTTGGCTTGAATCCCAGGACGTTTCTACCTTTTATTCCTTCAAAAACCAAACAAAATGAAAAAAACATACAAAATACCCTGCTCCTATCTGCTAAGGTACTCTCTCAGCTCAGTTTCTGTCATATGATGCAGCACGGGTCAATATTATAACTCATTCTGAAAAGATTCTTTGGAATTAATTGAAACTTAAGTTAGCATAACTTGTTTTTTATCGCTTAATACTCTACATTGAAAATATTCTATCAATTTAAAAACAGGACTTTGGGTGAAAATTTTTTTATGATGTCCTGCTGATTATTATCAGTACTCCAAGAAATGTAAAACAAGCTAGGAATAAATGCTGAATGTTCCACTTATATTTCTATACAAGAGGTCTTTGAGTGGCAAGTTGAAAAAAGAAAAAAAATTGAAAAAAAAGAGAAAAAATTTTTTAGAAACCTGAATCACTAAATCAACAGTTCAGTGAATGGCCTTGGAATAGGCTCTACAGTAGCCTTCACAGTGAGATTTTAATTTGTGAATGGTACTCACTGCAATGTCAATAATCCTGTAAAATAACCTTTACATACCCTTTCAAAATATAAAGTAGGAATATGTTTTCCCAGAAATTTTCCCCCAGTTATAGTTAGGTTTACTAGCTTAATAGGTTTAATAGTTCATGATAACTATAGATTCTCCAAATATCATCAAAATAAAACTCATATGCCTGCAAGTTTTGTAGCATTTCACATCAAAGCTATTCTGTTGAACAAATGTACCAATCATAGTTTAAGACTTAAAAAAAGAGAGAAATATATTCTAGTCAAAGTGCGTCAATACAGAGTAGTTGTCTTATCTGCTTATAGGAAAAGTTAGGTTTACAATTATACGAAAAAAAATTACTTGAAGTGTTTGCCCAACACCATTAAAAATTGTCACCATCCTCATAAGTCAGTTGCATTTTTCTATTCACTCTCTTCCAAGATATTATTAAATATCCCCTGTAATGCTTTTTCATTCTCCAGAAGAAGACTTTGTTAATTCAAGAATAGAAATCATTGACAAACATGGGATAATGCAATCCCTTTTCTTTATTAAGCCTGATGTGTATACAAGCCCTTACTTCTATCATAGACAAGCAAATGAAAAAAAAGTTACTGGAAGGGTATAAGACAAGGGAAGGATTTATTCTCCATTTACCTCAACAATAAAACTCCTCTTGAACAAGGATAGCCAAGAATTTCACCCATACTGAGGAGTGAAATTCAAATTCAGGGAGAGTTTAATTCAGACATGTCGCTGCTTGTCTTGAATACCTTACTAGCATCAATGACTTTTCCCAGGCTGAAAAGATTTTCTTCAGAAAACTTTTTATTTTATAAAATGGATTTGGTGGTTATGGCACAGGCTGATTGTTCAGATTTAGACACTGGCTGTACCACAAACTCTGTCTCCATATTGTCAATATTTCTCAGGCTGTTAATCAGCAAAAATTCTCCATCTATCATCAAGGCAATTTACATTTTTACTCCAGTTTGGACTTTGTGAGCTAATTCCAGGGAAGGAAATGCAGGCCTAAGGATTCTGGATCGTGGCTGAGTTCTTCTGTTCAACAGAGAACGCAGGGAGCTTGAGCCACATACCTTTGCCACCCTGAGCTTTGCAACCCTTTGCACCCTTAGCATCTCTTCCTAAACCCCACCTACCAGATCTGACACTGATGTGGCCTTGGGGTCTGAGGTGAAACAGCTTCTTTGTGTTTCAATTGCCTGTGCTGTGGCACAGAACAACACCACTCCTGCAGTTTACAGGAGTGATGCTAGAATCCCGTAGTATCAGAAGTCTTTCTGTGCTAAAATATTGTGCTAGAGAGAACCATGCATATAAAATCCCTCAGCAAGAATGAGAACCATAGGAGTCATAGACACTGCTGTGGGAGTGGATATTGGAGACTAGAAATGAGTAATTTCCACTTCTCTGGTTATCCTCAGGGAAAGGAATTATTTATGTAATGTGGCAAGGAGCTTTCTTTGACTCAGCAAGTCTGCTTCTTGACATACAAAAAAAAGCAAAACTGAAAAAGGAGCAAATAAGCAAAAATAGAATTTTCAGCCTTCAAAATGGCTGGTTGGTTGGGTTTTTTCATTTTGTTCACTATAACTGTCATGTCTGCCTTGCTGGTAAAAGACAAAAGAATGTGAAACAAGTTCAAATCAGAGCTACATATTAGTTAACTAACTGACCAGCAGTGAAACAAAAAGGAATAAAAATGCTTAGCAAAGAAGTATGCATATTGCAACACCAGTTTTGAATACCTTGTATTCTGTCATGACCAATACAATTTTGTTTTTAACTCTTTCTTACTATCATTACCCCAAATACTTCCCAATAACTAGAACTCAGGTTAGGCGTATTAATATTTAGCAATTTGATTTGTACTGTTGTCATTCATTTGAAAGCTAGGAATTAGACTTAATAAGTCTAATTATACAATTAGACTTATTAAAATAATGAAGTTTGTGTGAATTTCTAAGCATATATATAGATATATATAGATATAAAGATATATATATTTTTTAAATATCCTGTTTTCAAATAACTAATACAAATTCAACATCAAATCTTGAATTACTCAAATGCCCCTGAATAAAGAATATATCTGAAATGCATGTGAACTGCTCTCAGAAAAGCAAGGAATATATTGAGATTTGTTTGCTCAGGTCCATTAAAAAGCTACATATAATATTTAGCTTAGTGTAACTTTTGGACACCTGTTCTTCGTTTCTCTGATGCCCCAGGAAAGCAATAGATATCACCAGAGCTACTAGAGAAAACATTAAAGATTTCATTCTTGAAAAACAGGTCTTAAAGAAGTAAAGCCACTACTTGGTCCCACCCCAAAAAACACCTAAACCAGATAATTTCAAGCCTTTCATTTTTTAATTTAAGGGACTTATGAGGGAGATTTTACAGCCCACAAGTAAATCACCTGTACTAGAAGTAAAAGTTAAAGGAAGACGTGTAAAACTTGCTTTATCATTAAATATTATTTTAATATCAAATCATGACTTGTTTTTGCTTGGGATGTTTGTAGCATTTATTGAATGAGCACATATCTATTTAATCAAATTGCAAACACACTGCATTTGGAAGAAAAAATGGTGTGTCTAGAGAGACATTGTCAATCAGAAGTCTTACTTGCATGCAGTTGGAAGAGCTTGTCCATGGGCTCTAGTCTGTTATCTTTCTCTGGGATGGCACCTGGGTTATTCGTGAAGCATTTGCTACACTGTTCCCAGAAAACCTTTGGTAACTGGAATTCTACAACTCACTTATTTCAGGTTTTTTGTTTTTTTTCTTTTGTTGTTGTGTCTTTTTATCTCTAATATGTGATTTAAATTTCCCTTTCTGCCACTTGATTCTTGTGCTCCTCTGAGTAAACACTGAGCAGAAGACACTCCCAAGCAAACACTGTTTTCATTTGGAGTGCTTACACTCTTAATATATCCTCATATTCTCTTCTCCAGCCTAAACAACTTCATCATTTTGGTTTTGCAGAAATCTTATTTTCAGCACTTTTTACCACTCTTATAAGTCTACTTGCCATAATAACCCAATTATCTGTCTCTTTCTTAAACTAAGGTGCAAAACCCATTAATACCAAAGGCATTGAACATTTATTCACAGATTCTTACATGCAACACTTGTCTTAATATGTCCCAGAAAAAGTTTTTTTCTGTAATTACTTCAATTTTAAAACATATTTAATCCCTTTACCCACTATAGTATAAGCTATTTTTCTGAACAATATCATTGCACTTATTTAATCTGCTTTTCATATTTGTTAACAATTTTTTCCCCACAAAATCTTCACTGAATGGAATAATTCTAGGAGACCACATCCTGTTATGTTTTGCAATTTGAGAGAAATCTGTTACTCATTTTTGAGTAAGTTTTATGAACTGACTCGATAAAATATATCTTTAAAGGTTTTATTTTACTCCACCTTTCAAAATGTTATTTCTCAGAAGTGTAATAAAATTAGGATATTTCACAATCATTTCCATTCTGTCCAGTAAGACATGTAGTTGTCAGTGAAGTAAATTCTATTCAATTAGTTTCAATTATCCTCATTGACTAAGAATCTGTATAAAAGTATAACATTTGAAAACAACACAGAACTCTGGGGTTTTTTGTGTATAATCTGTTTAATGCAGACCTACATTCCTTTATAAACTGATATTTTGGAAGTGGGGCTCAAAAGTATTGTTATATAACTTGGGCTTATTTTCAAAAATTGTTCATAGAAACTTAGTAATTCTGGTTGTGTTTCTCAGCCAATGCTCAACCTATGCTCTTGTAACCATTCTTCTAAAAAATCTCTTTTTTACTACTAGTAAAGGTAATGAGTCTGTAGAAGTGACCATCGTGATAGGAGCTTTATTTTCAGTCTCCTCATTGATTTCTCTACAAAGAGGAAATGATCATACAATTTAACTAATATATATTATTTTGATCTAACCAGGAGATTCACAACAAATTCCCCCCAGTGGATTCTGTTAGCTTACATGAGTAAATGCTAATTTTGCCCAGAGAAATCTCTTTACCCTGAGTCAGAGACATGAGCCCTTTCCCCCTTGTCCCCTGGGGCTACCCCAGGAAAGCATTATGAGCCCTATGGGCTTGGTGAGTCCCAGCGCTATGAGCCCGCAGGGGCAGCCCCCTGGTCTGGGAGAGGGCACTCATTGTGCCAAGAAAGAGTGTTGTGGGACTGCACAAGATAATGAAATGTTTAGGAAAGGAGCCAGAGGTGGGGCAAGGGAGGGATCAAGGTGGTTAGAAAAGGAGGAAAATAGAAGGATAAGGAGATAAAATGGGCTGGTCTTTTGTAAGAAGGGGATCCATGCTTGTCTAGACCTGGCCTGCTCCTGGTCAATGAGGCCAATTCTCTATTCTAAATAAACTGCCTTTCTGTCTACTTTCCTGAGTGAGGCTCTTTTGGGCATGCGCGTGCACATGTGGAAGTCTGAGTGCAGCAGCTGGAGTGGTCAGAGGATGCCTGTGTCTGTGGTGCCAGAAGCAGAAGAGACAGGAACATAGGCACACTGTAGTGTGTGTGCACGTAGGTGCCTGCAATTTCCTAGAGAACTTCTGGGGAAATAGATAATGAGTGGAATAAAAAGGATGGGAATCAGATAACACGGGTACCCTAAGTCTACTCAAATACAGGAGAGTTCAGAGGTGCTGAGACTGACTACTGGACAGACACTTGGTCCAATCTAGCTACTGAGATTAGGGGATCTCAGGGAGGGCTATGAGCAAGGGCAGAGATCTAAAGCACCTACCTGTGAGTTCCACTCATGCAGAGTGCATGTTTGGGCATGAGGCAAAGGGGGAAATGTGGGGTCCCCTGGGCCAGCGACTAGATAGATTGCCTAAGCTTTGTAACTGGAGGAAATTAAGGGGTCATGTGTCTCTGCATCCATGTGACCAGGGTTTTGTGTTTATGTCTGGGTATCAACAGTTGGAGTGGGGCTGTGAACATTAGGGGTTCATGTGTTGATGTGCTGGCCATGCACTATCCTAGGATCCAGAGGCTACTGCTGTTTATATATGTGTATAATTTCCACTGATGTTTTTTCCTTGACCAACCAGGAGGGGAACAGGATCAGGCCATTCCCACTTGTATTTGAGTTAGCATGGTGTGGTTTGTATCTGTATTGATCTATACAGATTGAGCCATGCAAATATATACGTACAGAGGGAGAGAGAGTATACCTGTTTAAAATACAGGCTCATCCTCACTGCTGACTGGACATAAGATTATCAAATTGCAACAGCCTTGCCTCTCTTGTGCTGCAAAATTTGGCAGTTTCTAAAAGACTCACCTTTGGAGAGTGAGATAAACAGATGTTAAAATCTGCATGGACAAAATAGAGCTGATTACTCATCAGCACAAAATACACTTCATTGGTACAAATAGCTATCCTCCGCTTGTTGCAGATTTATACCAAAGAGTATAAATAAAGAAAAAAAATAAAGAAGGTCTTATTTAAGATTTGTAGTCTTGAATGCGCAGGATTCTAATCTGGACATTTTGCAGTGACAATTGCTAAATGCAATAAGTCTGAGCTGCACTGAATACTAAGTTTTGGGATATTTTGTCTTTGCTGCTGAGCAGTTGTCTACATGAACATTGAACAGACATTTTCTGGAATATCTCAGCCTTGAACTGTGTAACATTCAATAAGTAGAAATGCAAAAAGTGGAAAGGGCTATATAGAAAATTTCATACAAAGATGACCCTAAATTCTCCACGGGAGTAGAAACCAAAAAAACAGAAGGTTGCAAAATGATCAAAATATGCATCTCATGAGGATTAAATTACACACTCAAAAAATGAAGTATTTAACTCTACCAATATAAAACCAAAATTCAGTCCTGATTTGTTAAAAAGGTCATGAACCATTGAACTGGACTTTTGACTCAAAATAAGCTTTTGACTCAAAGTAAACTCCATTTCTTCCCAGAGGAGTAGTGAAAGAGGATTGCATTAGCTTTTGATATACTTTACTTGCTATCAGCAGGGATTCAGCATTGCCTGAGGAGTTTTGCTTTGAATTTTCTCATTTGTTTACATGCTTCCAAAGGAATTAAAAAAGCCCATTTTTCCTTTTTGATAAAGATTTATCCTTTTCTCTGGTAAATCTTGGATAATTGATATCGAAAGGTTTAATTTTCTCTGAGAATTTACCACAGATAAATTTTTGGCACCACAAGCTCCAACATTTGGCTACTTCTTTCTGAAACAGCACAAGTGTGTGTGTGTGTGAAAAGCCAGTGTAAGAAAAAAAAGAAGCAAAAGTCCGTATTCTGTAGAAATGACCCCATCCCCACTCTCCATTATGTTATTTAAAAAGAAGCCGGACTGATATGTACCTAAGAAGAATCTTGGAAATCAGAGTGAATCTCAAGATATCCCCTTTGCTCAGAATATTAAAACATCCTTATATAGACAAGGTTATCTGTCTTCTAGCTTGGATAAAAGAATTCTATGTATAACAGGCAATGTGTGCAAATTTTGGCAAGAAGGAAACATTGTAACAACAAAACTATATAAAAAATGGCAATTATCTTCAGCTCATACATTTCAACATTAGGTACAGCTAGAGCCACTCTTCAAAGAGTTGGTAACAATGCAATACCAAAACGGAGAAGAGCAAATGGAAGTAGGAAGAGGCAATTTCAGCTGCCTATAATAATGGTGAAAAAAAATTTAAAGTTCATTAATTATAGAATGCTACAAATAATGTAATATCATTAATACCCTCACATTTCAAATAAAAACTGGAAACTTATTTTAAGTCTGGGGAAAAAAAATGGCAAATATAACAATAATTTAAATCTGAGTTGTGTTTCAGGTATATGTCTGGGATTCATCTGCGATGAATCAGCTGTCATATAATGGAAAGTTCACTTGAAGTAAAGCCAAGAAAACACCAATTCCCTCAGCCAAGCTGAGTGTCAGCTCTTTTCCTAAGTGGGAAACATGATAAAATTACTTCAGTACTGCTAGTAACAAATGCTGTGAGTGAGCATATTTGTAGTCCTTGGTGACATTTTATGACTTGGGTTTAATCCACAATGGAGAAATTAAAATCCATTTAGTTATGGCCTTTTTTCACATAAAACTTAGAGGGCTCAGAAAGTTACATTCTAACATATCCCAGATATACATTATTATTTGGAAAGTTTCCAGATTTATGTATTAATTTCTTAATTTTGCTTTTTTAAAATAATTAAATTAAATATAATTAATTTTTGCTGTTGCTATATTCATAGAGTAGTGGAAAATGGGGAAAAATGCAATGACATGACATGCAAGAAAAAAAATACAATTCTGTGAAGCCAAATGATGAAAAGCCAGTCACTACAATACCAAAAAGTGCCACTCCAGCAAATCAGTACACACCTGCCCACCTGAACCAGTGCCCACGTTATACACCTGTAATTTTTGGATTACTGTGATTGCTGTGCTGGATATACATACCACAGGAGTCTCTATAAACTTAGCACTGAGAAATTTACTTCTTCAGGATTCTTCAGGAAAGTTGCTGAGCTCTCAGACAAACTAGATCTGCTCAGAGCAAATTAATTATGTGGGCAACACCTCTAAACCTGGTTTAGATCCCCTAAGATCTATAAAACTAAATTTTTACTGCCCTTTAGAATGTAGGCCAGGAAATGGAGCAAAGTCACTGCTTTCAGAAATTGGCTTCCAAGGTCACTGTCTCTATGTCAGCACTGGAGTTAAAACTGCTGGGGTATAAAATAGTCTCACAAATTTGAACACTTATGATGTTTCTGGAAAGTTTCAGGCCAGTTCTTTATGGATATTCTGGAATATTCTTTGGAATTAACTTGAGATTTTTAGTTAGTGGTCTTCTGCATCATGTCAAAAGTTGTCAGTGGTCTTTAAACCATTTGACCATTCACATACACAGTGGGTATGCACACAACACAAGGCAGGAAACTCTAATTCCCATTTTTGCTTTAGAAAAAGTCCTGAAAATGTATTAAGTGACAACTATGTTACCTCATTCCTTATTCAGGAGCATATGTTTTCTCCCTTTCCTTCCTCTGTGTCCAGGTTTCTGATTCCACTCCTCAAGGTTTCCTTCACATATCATGACTATGTATACTTAATATATTACAGAAGTTTCAGCTGTCAACTCAGTTAAGTTTAACTAGTTTAAGACTGAAACTGCTGATTCAGTTCATTTCATTTTCTCCTGTATACATAGAAAGTGCAGAAACAATTTTTGAGTCAGTAACCACAATAGTGCCCAATCCCAAGGTATTAGAGGACTACGTTTGGCTTAGTTTTTAATCTATGCACTAAATGGCAGCACAATTTCAGTATTTTAAACAATTTTTGGAGCACACCTTACTTCTTCTCCTGTCTCCTGTAAGTGCACATCTGATCTTACTGAACTGAACTTTCCTCTTAGAAGTTATTATTTTCTAGTTAATTTTACATTTTGTGAATGGGACAAAAAGCAAGGCAGTAAGGTTGTATATTAAAAGTGCATCACAAAATGCAATGAGCCAATTTAAGTAAAATTATCTAATTGGAACATGGAGAATAAAAATAATCAAAATTTAGAAATATAATTTAAATTTAATTCTAGAATTAATCATTTTGTTGTTGACTATGAATGTGAACCAAAAAAGGGGGTTTATCATAGGAATGAAAAAGATAATTTATTCAGCAATCAAGTTCCATAAACCCCAAATATTTTGTGATAATATTTTAATCTTTAATGTTTTACATTCAAATTTTGAATATGATTATATTAAAATTTAAATAAATTTCAGAAATGTATTTTATCTGCTATCACTATTTCTCTACAAAAATTCAACAAAAGTTATATTATTATTATTTTTAGAGTTTTCTATTTAAGATAAAACAAAACAGTGCCAGAGATGATGCCTTAAAATAGCTTACTTATATAATCAGTGTTAATAGCTATTTCCAATCATTTTATACAATTTTATGCAAACTTATTTATTAATTGCTTGCAGAATTTTAATAAGTAGACAATAATCTGATGGACGTGAGATGGCTGTGTTGACAATAACAATTTGACAAATAGGTCTTGGGAAGGAAGCACTTCCTCATGTAATTTTATTGTCAGAATGCTCAAAAATAAAGTGCATCTGAACACAACAATTTCTCAGAAAAGACTAGTTGTAAAATTGATTTGACAGGCTTGTTTTTGGCTTGTTGCCCTCAGTCTCTTTAACATCTTAAATCAGCCTCCAGTTTTTCCCCGACTAAAAGCTTCAGATTGTTCCTCTTTTTTTTCTTCTTTTTTCTTCTTTTTTTCCCCCATGTTAGAAACTATTTTTATTTTTTGAGCTTTAATTGAAATATAGGTAGGTACTCCCTTTCTTCAGGCATGAACCCTAATTAAGATAAAAAAGTTTGTAATTAATGTAATCTCAGTTCCACCAGAAACCTAGAGCTCAATCTGACAGAGGACTTCAATACCAGAAATAGAATGTAGGTGGAATTGAGTTGCCTATATTTAAACTTGCTATCTTAAAAGCTTGGCAACCTGCACCTTATCCTAGTAAAGGTGAAGGAATGAGGTGCACTTTTGTTTAACCACTGTGGGGGCTGAGCTGCTCCTCAGCATTTCAGTTCTGTGACACTCCACATGGAATGATGGACTATTTTAGCGATGGTGCTATAATCCTCCTTTTAAATAAGTGTCACAGGTCTAAAGCAAGTTTTCAAATCAGGCATTGAGGATCAGCACCCTTCTCAGTTTAATAGATTCTATGAAAACCACGAGAGATTAATTTTATTTTGTGGAAGACTGAACTAGTTACCAAGTATATTTTAAATACGTAAAGCACCCAACCCCTGACAAAATTGTGAGGCAAAGAAAACAAATGATATAAAATTGATCAAGCCCTTTACAGTTTCAGAAGTGTAAATCCTGGGATATTTAACTCTGGAGATTTTGATCCCTGATGCAATCCTGTTTGTGTATCTCATCAAATGGATGCATATCACAGAAGAAATTCCTAAGTGCAGGAGCCCAGAATTTTTTCCTTCTATGTAAGTGCAGAAGACACTAAGCTTAAAAATCACAAAGTTTCTGGTCTAGAGAAGAAAATATGAATTATCTAAAAATATTTGGATTCTTTATTGTATGGGGGAAAAGCTACAAGGAGAGGAATAAAGAGTTGTTCATACTTCTGACACAGTCAATTACTTCGAACATAGTCATTGATGAGAGTAGATTTGGGGTTCAATGTTCATTTTAGACATCACAACTGCTAACTTGCCTTCAGTCTAACTCCATTCTGATTCCAATTCTTAACCATGTACCTAACTGGATGCAGAAAAGTGATACTATTTAGTCTCAACTCTGATGACAGTCTAGGAAGTAAGGTAGAATGAACTACAAGCTATTAACTGGCTTTGGACTTATTGTTTCACAGCTCTGCTCTTTTTTTTTTCCCCCAGGTCTTGCAGAACATAATAGGGAGGTCAAATGAGAAGTAAAAATGTGGCAGAGTTTTCACACTCAAGTAAAAGCTATGTCTTCATTTAAAAAAATAAATAATAATAATCAAAAAAGTCTACTAACTTAGGTGTTAAGCTTGGCCGTTTGAAATGGGCATACATGAGTAGCATTTTCATTGCTATTAATTAGAAAATTCTATAGCATTTTATCACTACACACTTCTATCTTTACTATGAGCACTGTAAGAATTATTTTTTTATAGATTCTTATTACTTACAGCAATTGCCTTGGTTTACGAAGACACGAAATGAGAATAGTCAACTAATTGTGAGAATTTTTTAGTGAATTTCTATAGAAAATGAAATGTTTATTACGTTTACTCTTTGTCTTAAAGTGCATAGTTTTTTGGACTTGCCATCATCCATCTTGTTTTGGGGACATCTATTTATAGGTCATAGAGACACATTTTTTTAGAAACTAATTTTAAATGACCTGATATAGGATTTGTCTTGTAACAAAGAAATTATTTTTGAATGCATTACTGATCATTCTGAAGCACATATAACTTCAGTTAAGATCTATCTGTTTACCTTAAAATAGTTCTGAGGAGCTAGAGCTATTCTCTGTGATCTAGTATTGAGAACACATGTAATTATTATCCAACAGAAATGCTCCTCCATTGAGCAATAAAATGGGGTTGAAAGCCATATTTATTCTCTTGACAGAGGAAGTGAACTTTTAAAAAATACCACCACATTTACTATAAGTTTCATTTAGAAGCCATTTTTTCTGTGCATCTGTGCATACATCTCAGCACACAGAGCTGGGACCTCTCTATCTATGCAATGGTTTCCTCTGTATTGTTATAACTGCAGTGCATAGCTCTGCTAAGAGAAAATATGTTTGCAAGACCTATTTTATCTTTCAGTGAGTACTACACTCCTAGTTTCACTATTTCTCTTTGTTGAAATAGAATTACAGCAGTAGCAATAAAAAGCGAGTAAATGGCCAAGAAGTAAAAGACTAATAACTAAAGCTGTATCACTGCCATTACTGTGATGATGAAACCCAAAGCAGTAATGGAAGGACAGCAACCAGGAAAGCAGCACACAAAACCTGATACATTTTTAATTTATATTAGACATATTGTATTTTGGATATTTTTTCATATCATTCTACTTACAATTAGTAAATACAGCTGTGAAAGAAAAAAACTTTTCTATGAAAATTCTAGTATGCATTTGCAAAATAGTAAATGGTGTGCATGTACTCATGCACGAGAGACAAAGGAGGAGGTGGGCGAGGATATGAACAATTATCAGCTCTATTGTTTACCAAATGTAATATATGAGGTGAGAGAGAAAAATAGTTACCACACTTATTGTTGCCATTGTTTTTTGGTTGGACTTTTTAAATTTGACTACAGTAACCCCATTGATTTGAAATTCAACTCTGAGCAGTCAGCTGAGTTTATATTGTTCTATCATAACATAATTTTACATTTCATGGGAGGAAAGACTAATGTTTCCATAGCCAAAACCTATTCTGACGCTCACTGAAATGACCACACAAATGGGATGTTTTGCTCTGAAGAAACCTTTTTTCTCTGTAAATTGAGATAGTGCTCCAAACAATGGACTTAGACCAGAAAGTAGAGTACTGATAGACATTACATTGTGCTTTAAGACTGCTTTTGGCTTGGTTTTTTTGTAGAGGATTTTTGTGGTTTATGGTTGGCTTTTTTCTCTTGAGCTAAAGTAGCAGGATATATTTAAATACAACATTGAGAGCTCACTTTTAGTACCTGTGTTTTTCTCTGTGCTGGTTGGAGAGATAAGTTACTCTTTGACTGTTTCTTTCCTCTCTACTGATGTCCATTAAGTCCTCCTGAGTCTGAGTAGTTCTGAAGTTTTCAGTCATCAGTATTTAAGAGATTACAGATAAGATTTAAGAATATATTTAATATGACCACATGCTAACATATAGGTCTTCATCTTTATTTGTTCAAATCAGTGAAGTATTAATGATAATCATTGAAAATATGCATTTTTATATTTTGCATATCCTAACTTCACTTTTAATGTGAAAACTTTGAGACACAGGTAAGTAAAAACCAATTTGCTTGAAATATGCCCTCTAGCTACAGCACTTTCTCATATCAGGTATAGTGCTATTTCATTGTCATTGAAATAAAAGTTCACTTTTCATTGCCCAGACAGCTGAAAAATCTATTGCAACCTCAAGTACCCAGAGTTACACAAGCTGACATTTACATTTGCCATATCTTGGTTAATAAATTTCAGATTCTGACTTTCCTGACATTTTCTCATACAAAGTTACTTTTCTTACCTAGAAGTTTAGCAGGTGTGCATTCAAGTCCAAGAAACTGTGGTGCCAAGTTTGGGGGGTGAGGTGCAGAAAAGAGAGAGCAAAAGACAAGACAGAGAGAAAAACTTATAAAACATAAATTAATAAAATGAGAAGTGGATTGTCAGGGAGTTTATCTTTAAAGAAACACAGTTATACTTTGGGCTTGTTTAAAAAAATAACAAAAAGAAAAGGCAGAAAAGAGGTCTTTGCAATTTTGTTTGTTTTACTAAAATTATAAATCTGCTGACGAGATTTAAAGCTCTTATGGTGTTTGTATTGATGTAATGAAGAGCAGCCTAAGTCAAATGATGTGCTTTATAGTCTAACAAAGCAAGTTCAAAGACACCTCTGAAGTTATTGTTCGTACAGGGCCTAACTTGGGTTGTCATATTGATTATGTCTTTACTATGAAATATACCCACAAGCAATTCTATGTGTTTTAGCTGATGATTCACTTTTTAAACATGTGTTTTGCTGCATAAATATTCGCTTTAGTGCTTTGATCTCACTTGCCTCATTTTAGGTCTTGTTGAAAACAAGCATGCATTTCAAATTCTGAAAACCATCTCTTTTGAGGGTCTTAGAGCAATAATAAACTGTGTGACCACATTTAGTTTACCAGCATGAATTTTAAGATGCATAAAACAGATGCAGACAGAATATTTCCAAATTCATTTGAATTGCCATATTAAATAAGTACTTGCCAAACTTTTAAGTTCAAAATGTGTCTTTGCTTCTATATGTAACAGCTTTCTCAATTCCAGTTAAAATTTCAGAATTCCTTTGTATCTGAATGCTAAAAAGATAGGATTTGATTCTGATCTGACTTGCATCTCCATGGTTCTTTAACTTAAATATTCCTAAGTGTTTATGTCTACAGGTAGTTTTGAAAATAAAACCAAGTCTGATATACTGGACTATTTTTTCTGATAACATTAGTTACTGTAAACCCAAAGATTTTATTTTTAGCACATTGTTTTATCTCATTGAAAACATTTCCTCTCTAGGTACAATTCTGTGGGCATGCTAGTGCTAACAGGTACTTCTAAATTTCATGGTTTCAACATGAGCTTTCACACATCAAAATAAAAATTGTATGGTTTACATATTGTGCCACAAACTTTAATTGCTCTTTAAGGATCCTGTGGATGACTTTGGAAATATCTGTGCAATGTCTACTTCTTCTGAAGACACTTTCTGCCTCTCATAACAGATTCCCTGCCATGATCATCACCAGTTACTTTCACCTACCTGAGCTTTTTTGACATTTCTATTGTGGCCTGCAATTAATTTTCAAGGTCATGTGGCTCTGTAATGGAATATTAACACCCTGAGAGTAGGCTTGCCAGCAGCAGGTGTGTCAGAGCAATTTGACAAACAGTGCTTTGAAGGATTATGACCTTGGAAGCCTCTAGCAGGACAATCTATGAATTTGGAGTAGCTGTCAGATTGAATTGTAAAAGGGTGTGTATTAACACACGGGATTACAATGAAGACTCATTCATAAACATTGACATCCTGCCAAAGAATGGATCACACAAAAGTTTAATGGAGTATCTATTCCCTTATTATGAACACATAACCCCCCCTAAATTATCTATGTGCATTCTTGGAACATCACCATTGTACCATAGTTTTCAAGTCCTTATTTTTTACGTTTAAATATTTTCCTTATAACATGCCAAATCCATCCCCAACTGGGCACTGGCACAGGTCCCACTGATTTTAACAGAAGCAGACCTGCCTTCAGAAGACAGTTATAATGATGGTAATGTTAATATTGGGAACTGCAACGCATTTTTTTAGGCCACATCTAAGCATCTGAAATTAAATTTTTAAATCTGTATTGTTAGTTCTACATAATTTTTGCTGGCTTTTCAAAGACTTTCAGTGGCCATGAATCAATGGAAAGACCTAGGAGAATGAAAATTAGGTCATATTTGTCTATAAGCCTTAATAGGGATTTAAAACTTTAACTTCAGACATCCAGCTTTGGAAATCTTGGCCTATGGTTGCACCCCAAACATCTCCAGTATTTTCTGGGAATGATCAGACAATTATACAGTAAAGACCATGCACAGCACTCTTGACTATGGCATAATTAAAGGGATACAATAAAGCACTGAGTGCTCAACTTAAAAAATATTGTAAAATTACATGTAACTACTGAGCAGATTGGTTTTAGATTCAGTTGGGAAAAAACCTTCTCTGACAAGTAAAACTATAGAACTAAAATATCAATTATAGTTACTCAGCCTAAGTATACATTTGTGGGGAATTATTTTCAGTAATTTTGCATTTATGAGCATAGTTTAAAAGGCAGATTCACACAGCAGCAAATTCTCAATTACAAAAAGAATCTTCCTTTTGCAAATAGAAATGTGTTGTTGTTAGACAGAAGTACTTATGTTCTTCATGCTCGACACTACAGTTTATCTCCTTATTAAGTGTACAGAAAATGGGAAAACGTTAATCCTACCAGCTTGCACTATTCCTCAGTGCAGCATAATCAAGCATGTATTGTCTTTTGCAAAAATACCCTAGAACCATCTAACTTATGTAATTGGCATAGATATCTCCTTTCCACTGATGTCCCAGTTCAGTAGAACATGGCCTGACAGCACGTGCAAGTCACACAATTCTGAAGCCCTGCCAGTATGCACAGGCTGCAGAAATAACCATCCTATACCTGATCCAGGGCTGACTGAAAAGAAAAGGAACTATCTTATTGCTTTCAGTGGCTTTTGGAGCATGCAATCCTTGATAGATATACCCTTCACTGCACTGTGACATAATCCTCATCTCACACAAGGCAGTTGGACACAAAAGGTACTAAGACATCAGCAGGCATAAGATTTATTTCAAGAAAGTTGTTGAATTATATTCTTTGCATGTCAAGGTTGATCCCCAGACAGAGGTGTAATAATAATAACAACCAAATAATAACCTTGCTTATTATTTGTCATACATCCAGTTTTAGAAAAAAAATATAATGCCTCCTGAAGTAGAATGTTGTTTACTCCCCTAATAACAACAATCATTTTTTAGAAATATTTTCCCCTCAGAGTTCATTTCACACAATTTTTTAAATTCTGGTGTACAACCACATAGAGGCAGAGGCAGGCAGTGCCAGATCACTTGACCTCCATGATTCTCCATTGGCAATGTGAAGTTGTTTTCCTTTACTGTATTTTTTTCATCTGTCTCTCTCTCTTTTGAAATTCCTATGCTGAACATATAATGAACATGCTGAACATGCTGAAAATCATAATTTATGATTTTTTTTTTGGTGAAATTATGGTTCTATTCACTGACATGAAAACTTTGCTATTACCCTCAGCTTTTCAACATGGTAATAAAGAGCTCTGTAGAGAGTTCTGGGCTAGCATTAAAAAAAAAATCATTGCTCAATAACTTAAAAAAGAAGAACCAAGATGCTTTTTTCTACCCACTGTACCAATTTGCATTCTTATAAACAGAAGAAGCTAATTTTTATTAGATTATAATTCAATAAGTGACTCATTACAGTAAGGGAAGAACAATTTTCTAAAATAATTTTAAATAATGATGTATAAACCGAAAAATACCATTTAGCAGTTGTATTTGTAAACATATAGTCCTTAGATAAATCACATCACACTGAAAGAGGAGAGAACAAGTGAAACAAAATGAAAAATGTTACATCTTTCAATGGCCTTGAGTCATGTGTTCTGCAACAGATTAATGCTTCACTGCACCTTTACTCCTTATGCTGGATTTTTATTTAAAAATAAAGCCAGAGATAACCCAAATAAGAAGTGGAAGCAGAACTATAGTGAGAGGAGTGATTGAAATAGAAGGAACAGAAGGTTGCAGGGGATAAAGGACAGCAAGGCAAGGGAGAGGAGTGTGGAGGAGGCTGCATATTTTCCATCACACTAACTGAATATTTAGGTAGTTGGTACCTATCACTATGAACTCTAGACATGTTTTTATGCCTAACAAAATTTAATCTGCAGATTACAAACATGGAAATACAGTACCTGACTCTTTTTTTGAGATAGAGCCGATAATTCTACTCCCTGATTGCAATCACAGTTTCAAGTTATATTAAAAAAAAAATATATTTATATATAGAAAACAGAAAGGATTTTTTTTTTCTCTATATGTAATGGGCATCTTGAGTGGAGTTTCTGTTAACACAAAGCTTCTTCCAATGTCTAGTTTAAATGTATTTCTTGTAATAATTGTACTTTGCATTATGAACCTTTTCTCCCTCACTGCTTTTAAGTTCTCATTTCAGTCACTTTGGTGTGGAGAACAACCTGACACTTCTACAAGGAAATGACTGGCTTGCTAGATGAGCAGACAGCAGTCTATTGTCTACCTTGACTTTGGTAAAGCTTTCAACACTGTCTCCTGTAAGATCCTCAGAGAAGCTGATGAGGTATGGGCTGGATGGGCAATGAGGTGGATTGAAAACTGGCTGGATGGCTGAGCCCAGAGTGGGATGATCTACAGGGCCAAATCTAACTGAGATGTCACCAGGGCAAACTGGGTGTGATCCTCTTTATTATGATCTATATTGATCTGGATAATGGGGAAGAGTGTAATCTCAACAGGTTTGCTCGTGACGCAAGACTGACACACCAGTGAGTCATGCTGCAATCCAGAGGGACTTCAACAGGCTGGAGAAATGGGCGGACAGCAACCTCATCAAGTTCAATAGGAAGAGGTAAAATTCCTGCACCAGGATATCCTGGGGACCACCCAGCTGGAAAGCAACTTTGCAGAAAAGGACCTCAGCATCCTGGTGGACCATTCAGAGGACTACAGAAACCTCTGCAGTGTGTGATGATGTCTGTTCAATTGTTCAACATACCTGAGTTACTCTTTTCCTGTATTGTCACACACACATCTTGACATAACTTCATGACTCTAAAACTGCTATTTGAGTTATTGAAAAGTTATTGAAATCTCACTCTGCTCTAAGTGATATGAAATAGGCACACATTCTCCTTGATCACGAGTCTATTTGTATGTCTACAGGGGACAGACTAACCTTATGACATACGTTTACTAATAATACCCTTCAGGAAACAGCACATATTATGACATTGGCTCAGTTTGAAGCCAAAAATATCTACCAAATGCAATCAGAATTCTTTTTTCCCCCCTCATTTCCATCTTTTCTTCAGTATATTTTTGCAATCAGTAACATGTTCCTTAAACAAATCAGGGTGCAGACTTCCTACTTAAACACATCTCCTGTGATCCTGTCAAGGTCAGCCTCACTTTCATTCAGTACAGCTCCTTAGGGATACTAGAGAAGTTCAAGTCCTAGGAATACAAATGAAAGAATGTAAGCTACCTTCCAGTTATCTAAAACTTAATGATTAATTTGTTGCTAAATGCCAAATGCTTACATGAAGAAACATCCATTTCTGTTATTTAGTACCATGCTGCATGTACAGTCTAATGCCTTAAGTAATTCACTGCAACAATTTCCAAGTCATATCCAAGGCTGTCTCGTGGTAGGTCTCACTCATAGCCTGTATAAAACAGTAAGGTCATGCAGGCACCCTGCTGTCACTTTACCATAACTTTTTTGTCACAGGAAATATGCACAAAGCATCAGGATCATAAAGCACTCAGACAGAATGTGCTTATTTGTATGTCCCATGAGGACAAGAAAAGCCTATTTTCCGAACTGCAGAAGAATCTTATGAAAATCAGAAACATATAAAGAATGACAAAACAATTATTTATTTTTAAATAATAACATTAGGTTCCTAAGTGAAGCTTATACTGAAAAATCTGTTAGGAAAAAGAAGAGAATTCCTTCGTGTATATCAGTGTATTACCTGTCTAATTTTTAGAATTGCTGAAGCACATCCTATTTCAAATGCAATTGCAACAGAACAATTGTGATAGCAGACATTATAAATTTTCTATAGTAATTCTTTTTTCAGCATTTGCAATGGCACACATTACCACAAAAGTATTTATGAGAATTAGAACACTATCAGTTTCCAAAATAATTGTATTTTACAGATATGATGTCTCAGTGTACTTTCATGTTAGATAAAGACAACTAAGAGCATGTTTTCTCTCTTATTCCTGGTGTACATACAGACACTATTTCAAGCATGCTGACTATAGCCCAACTCACAGTTTGACAATTGAAATATTGCTGCGTAGAAGTTAACAATTAGAAAGTATAATTTCAAGTACAATTGAGGAAGTAGTTTAAAGATATGCTTTTGTATTTTGATGAACATTATGGCTTCCATCTAAGTAAGTTATGAGTACATTTATGCCAATTTGTTATTAATCAGTATCTTCTTCTTCTGGTTACATTAATTAAACTAAATCCATTTTGTAGACAGCACATGAGAGTGACAGGTGAGTGAAATCAAGCTTTATTTAACTTTAGCTCTGTTTCTGGCACTGACAATACCATTCGAAGTGAGAGGAGAGAGACCTGTAAGAGTGCAGGAGTGAAATGTCTTAAATAACTGAGTTTTTGGTCATATAAAAATCTTAGAGAAAGTTTTACTTTCGGCTATTTTCAACTACTCTTGATCCTATTATTCCAAAATATAAGAAATACCTATGTCTAAACCCAAACTAAAAATACAGGGTCATCTTGTTTTTAGTAGCCTCCAAGTTTCTCATTTCTCTCAACTGCATAACTATAAAAAAGCTCTACTTTTATATTTTCCTATGGCTGCACATGAAAGCCTGAAACAAATTCTGAGTTCTGATTTTCTCCAAGTTAATAGCCCAAATATTTATGGGAAATAAATAAACAATAGAAACTTGTGATTTTTTTTTCCCCCTGACAACTTACATAAATTCATGTATTTTAAGTCACAGAGGACAAAGGGAAGAAATCACCTATTTCCTTTATTTCCTCAATGATGCCTTCTTCTCTAGATCAAACTTGAGAACTTCAAAATGGACTTTTAACAAGACTAAGTGGAATACCTTTATAAAATATACATAAAAGTAAAAAGGAGGGTTTTTTGCTCTGTTTCCAGAAACATTACAGGTCAAAAACCACCAAATAACATCTACCAAATACTAATGTTAAACACAAATCTTTCACTTTGCGACTTGATTTCAAAGAAGCCTTGCAAAGGTATACCAAAGAATCACAGAATAAGCTGAGTTGAAAGGGACCCACAAGGATCATCGAGTCCAGCTCCTGACCCTGCACAGCGCATCTCCAAGAGTCACACCACGTGCCTCAGAGTATTGCCCAAACACAGCTCAGGCTGTCAGGCTGGTGCTGGGACCACTTCCCAGGGGAACCTGTTCCAATGCCAAACCACTCTGTGAGTGAAGGATGTTTTTTTTGTATCCAACTTGTCCTCCTCTGACACAGCTTCAGGCCGTTCCCTTGGGTCCTGTCACAGGTCACCACAGAGAAGAGATCAGTGCCTGGCCCTCCTCTTCCCCTCGTGAGGAAGTTGTAACTGCAGTGGGGTCTCTCCTCAGTCTCCTCTTCTCTAGCCTGGATGGACCGAGTGACCTCAGCCTCATAAGGCTTCCCCTCAAGCCCCTTTACCATCCTCATGGCTCTCCTTTGGACACTCTCTAATAGTTTAATGTCTTTCTTATATTGTGATGAACTAAAGTGCTCACAATATTCCAGGTGAGGCCACACAGTTACACTGCATACGTTCTGAAGGAGATATTATGCTAAATAGCACCACCAACCTGTATCATGATTACATCCATGCTATATATTGATAGTAGCATAGCAGCTTCTAGGGAGCTGTTATGATGTCAGTGCAATAAAATTGGGATTTTGTTGGCTCATCATTTTAATGCGAAGCATTTTTTTCTGGTCATAATCCTGTCAAGGAAAACAAGTGCCCATCCTTGCATAATTTTCTTTGAATGGGAATAAGGGGAAAAAATACAGCTAGGTCCTCAAAGGAAGAAAAAGGGGGTTACTGAGAAATATGTCTGGAAGAACTACAAAACAGGTTCCTTGGTAACAGGTAATATCTGTTTTGAAGAAGCCACCACGGCCCAGGTATTCCTATGGAAGGTTTAACTTAGTTTATGATTTTTGGTGACCACGAAGTTTTGCTTATGCTCTCTTTTGCAATATTGTCTACAATGCAAAACTATTTAGTCATGATGCATATTCATATATGTATATGCATACATCCTTATGCATCCATAAATGTACATAGACACCGTTTTTTTTTATTTCTGTTACCTTATACTAAATTTTTAACACAAAAATAAGATTGTAAAAATTCTGTTAATATGGGCCATACTTTTTCTTCCATAAAATCTGTAGGCAAATTTGTATATATTTTTTATCTTTTTTGTTGCACTTAAACATTGTCTACCAACCAGTACAGAGCTCTGGTATCTGTGGCATTCTGGTCCTCTAGTAATCTGTTATACATTCAGAAACAAATGAAGCTCTTACTTGTAACCTTTTCAAAGCATAACCACAGTCCTATTTTCAAGCTGTGTTTTGACTTCCAAGGCTTCCTGCTAGAAGATATAATACTTTTCCAGCCCTCTACTTCTCACTTTGATTCTAGATATTCCTTCTAACACCTAACACAGAAATTTTGGATCCAAATTTTTGGTCAACTTTTGTTAATGTCCATCTTTGAATAAATAGTAATAACAAATAAATGCAGCACAGATCATACAGGTAAGCTTAGATCTGAATGAGAGTTTTTGTTTAGCATTCCCAATAGACTATTGTTCCAACAGGCAGTAAAGACTACTTTAGTCCCAAGACCATACAGAAAATTTGACATAATTTGATATAATCATCTTGGTGGATAAATCAAAGTATCTGTTTTTTCAAGAAAGAGAGTCCCATGGAAGTCATTGGAAAAGTGAGAAGAGATTTATGTCTGACATAGGCTAAGACGATTAATGATCTTAGGTTCTTCTTCCTGATGAAGTCACTGTAATTAAATGGTGCTAACTATTGTCAACTTGAAATGCAGTCAAACATTGAAACATTTTAGAGAGGAAAAGTTTAATTCAACCAAAGCTGGTGAATAATATTCAAAAGATTTGGACTGCTTTTTTTTTAAAATACCACATTAATTAATTATTTTAAATTAAATGGACTGAAATATTCAGCAAACCTGCTGACTGGATTGTTTGTATATCGTTTAATTATCTGAAAAATTAGATGATCAGCCTGATGCAGATTGTCACCGACCTTTGATTTCAGACCTTGTTATAACATTTTTAGAGCATTTATTCAGTAGAATCTTCAGTAACTTTGTTATTGCTATATAAGGAGAGATTACTTTTACAAATTACTGTTTCAATATTATAAATAGCCCTACTATGTTACAGTTTTCCCATGAGTATCCTTACTATTGAGTAAATTGACCTTATAGAGGACAGTAAGTCATTCAATGACTGGGAACCTTGAACTACAGAATAAATTTGGAATCACTCAGTTCCCAACTAGACACTCTGTATTTAGCTTCACCATAACCATAAAAATGCTATATAAAGTACCCAGCTGAGATCCTAATACAATTAGTCTCCTAGTCAAATCTGTATTTCATATATTCTGCTAAACTGCACTTCCATAAATGAACTCACAGTGTGGGAAAAAGGTACTGGTAGAAGAAATCCTTTGAAGTGTAGCCTTTGCTATTGGTAATTATAAAGGCTTCTTCACAATTTTAGTGATGAACCTAAAATGCACAGAAAAGATCTTGTTCTAGTAACAGTTTAGCTAACAAATAGCTCAAAAATGAGCATCGTTTACTTCATCTGCATTTTAAGAGAACAACAAAAATTAGGAAAAAAATCCCTCTCTAAATTCCTTCCGTCATTTGTCTGGTGAGATTTCTAGTATGAACAGTAGCTACAGAGCAGCTTTGTGTTATGTGCTTGGCTTGAAAGTCCTGGTCTCGACAAGGAATTAAGTTGCTAACGTGTTTTGGATCAGTACCATCCTGACAAAGGATAACTGTCGTGATGGAAAAGGGTCATCGAGCTGTTCCTAGACCTCAGAACATAAAAAAAACCTTGCTGAGTGTTATTTTCTGACTATTCAGATTTAGAATTGATGTTGCTAAATGAGAAATATGAAAAGATGAGCAAATATTTTCAGTAATATCTTATGTATACCAAGTTCTTGACTCCTCCTTTCCCCTCAGTATAACACAACTAAATCACAAGTAAATGAGGCTACTGCATATAATCCTGCACAAATAATTCATCCCTTAGGCTCCTCTAGGTTATCATCTTTCTTTTTTATATACAAACCCTTTTCTTAATGTAAAAAAGAGTATGTATAGTCATTGCAGCAAAATAATCATAGTCCTTCTCATACTTGAACTTCTCTAATCTCAGGTCTTCTTATGTCTGTGGTCACAGATGGTTCCTACTTTTCCTGTTAACCACCAGAAATCTCTTTCTTTATGAAGCACCAGCTGCAGTGGAGACTAGAAGTGAAAAACAAGAGACTATTCAGAAATGTACTGGCCCCTACAGAGCTCTGGCACTGTTGCAGGGGTCTGGATTCCTAAGCTGACGATGCTAGTGTCTAGACCTACACAGGTTCTCCTCATTTCATTTGGGAAAAATTATGAAATGGAAGCTTCTCCAAGCCTGGCTTGTGCAACACAGTTTCAGATGAATTCTAAGCCTTGGGTCAAGTACACCTTCTCTTCTGTGCAGGCTGTTAAACTGCTCAAAGCAGGTCCCATTCTCTCCTTCAGTTCACTGAACATTGACTTAGCAAACAACCCATACAAACTTAAATTACCCATATTTCTAGAAGAGGAAATTAGGACTAGAAAATAAGAGAAAGAAAGAAAAGAAAGAAAAACAAGGTATAGGTACTGCCTGTTCGATTCTGGTATGATCTCAGCTGCCACACAATCCAAGGACAACAGGGACACAACATGTGCTTGCCTTCTGCTTTAGCTTTCCTGGGCCCTTCCTCCAGATGGGGCTTCCAGTCTGGTGGTCACTGCGGGGGCTGGGCTAGGGGCTCCAGAGACAGGTGTGGAGCATTGCCTGCAGTGTGCCAGGGCTTGGTGGCCACTGTGGGGCTGGGCTTTAGGGTGGGGTGCATGGGATGGGGTGTGTGGACCAGGGCCCTGCCTCACCAGGGCAAGACTTGACCTGTCCCTTCACCCACGTTGCACCTGAAATATGTCGAGCCAGAAATCCTTCCAGTCTTTCACGCTGGCTTCAAAACAAGGAAAAGAGAGCCAGGATTGCCTGCATGCTTCTCATCCCTGAAGCTTCCCATTGCAAAATTGACCAGAATTTTGACGGTAATACCTGAAATCAACATCATACTAATGGCTACAGAGAGAGTATAATATGACCTGCACCAGATGAAGTACAAAGTTACTCTGTAGGAAGTAATTTAAATCAATAGAAAATACCTCAGAATTCTCAGAGAGACTGTGCCATCCTACCTGCTCTCTATTGATGTACTACTAAATGAAACTAAGTAGTACATCAATACACGGTTTTAATTAGGATGCTGGGGCCTGAGGAGATGCCTGAAATTTTTTTGACAGGACAAGAAAGTGTCAAGTCTAGCAAAGGAAAAAAACAGAGCTAAAGGAAAAATCGGTGTCAAGAGAATAATAAAAAAGTTAACAAAATTACCAGAGCTTGAACAAAGAAATAGAAGATAGTGCAGATGAAGATCAATGTCTCAAGGCAAACAGAAGGGAGCAAATGGACTGGTGATATTGACAACAATAAAACTTTGTGTGTCTAGTTATTTTCTAGGGTGGTTGTAATTTCATATAATAAAAATGCATATACAGATTTAAAAAGAGAAAGAAAAAACTGTTATCTGAAAGAATAGAAGTTTTTTCTCTTAAGTCTGTGTGACAAGTTTTCCTTAGGAAATTGAAGTCAGTAGATATTTTTGGACTGTAGCTTTTCTTGCAGTGGTGAAGATGACTGGGGTAAAAAGGTGACAGAAATAAAAAATATCTCAAAGTAGGCAGTGAGCTAATTGTTTAACGCAAGCTAGTTACTAAATTATCATTAAGACTTCCAAACTACATTTACTGATGACAAGAGTGCTCAAGGTGTGACCAGAAGAATGCTACGGATAATACCATTGCTATGTTGTATTTTGAAACGATACTCCAAGGGAAATAAATATATTTAATTTTTTTGAATAAATAGAAGAAACAGGTTTAATACACCACTAACCACTGTAAAATGTGTATAGATTTCAAAAAAAAGTTTCTTTTCAACAAGGAAATATTGAACATTTTTCTGAAATTTATTTTTAGATTAGCAGAAACTACTTTAGGATAGCAACACATTAAATCAAGATCTACAAGGATAAAAATTTACCAATCATGCAGTTTCAGTGACTTAAAATCAATTTTACTTCAATCAGACTGATTGCTACAATTAAGTAGAAAGAGAAAATATTTTCAGTTTTCACTCTTATGAAATAAAAACCATGGGAGAAATCCTTTTATGTTGTTTTCTTTTGCAACAATTCTGTAACAAAAAGATTAATTTCCTTGTGTCCTTTTCTGAGACTGTTAAAAATCTGGTGACTTCTGCCCTATTACTCTTGACTTATAACACATGACCAAATTCAAAGGCATTTAATTCCTGGAACTAGTATGCAATGAAGTCAATAGTCATTCAATAATTTAATGAAGATGAAATTCCTAAGACTTTTACTTGAGGAAAACAATGATAGCAACAAGAAACAACAAAAAGGGAATTGAAATTTAAAATTAATTCATTTTTATCAAGATACGAAGTCTTTTTTTCATTTAAGTTGCTTCATAAATCCATTAATTTTAAGTTATGTATCTGATGTTTAAATCAGGATTTCAGAATATTTCAGAGAAGATATGAAATTATTAGACATTTCAAATTCCTGAGCAAATATGTGATAGGGATATAAGAATAGAAAGACATATTTGAGAGTTCATGAAGAAAAAGGAAAGCAAGAGGAAAGTACTTTAATTGTGAATTGGAGAAAATACAGATTAAAATATCAAGGTTATGTTTTGTGAGAGACTGTCAGGCATGAAAGAATTCTATAGCAGGATAAATAATTTTGCTGAATGACCATTTTGGAATTATAATTTTTCATTCCTTGTTGAACATTAAAGCAAGATACCTTTCAAGGACCATTTCATATAGAATGTATGAGTCTTTCTAAATATTGACAATTTCCTTATATACAGTGTAAGAGTTAATGTTTAATTCTGGTATTTGAATTTATGTTATGAAGGTCTTATGTTCTTTTGGTCCTTCTGGGTATTTTGTTGTTGGTGCTGGTGTTTATTTATTTTTTTTTTAATGAGCTTTACTATTTTTCTGACCAAGGTCACTGTACATTTAATAAAGGATGTAAGTGAAAATTTAAAAAATATTAATCACCTGCCTAGTTCTATTTCAATACAAGTATTTAGTAAAATACCTTCAGGAGGAGCACTGGGATAAGGATTTCTCTGTTCTTTTAAAAGAGTTCCTCTTGGTAGCTACAGTTTCTTTGCCAACAGAAGAAAAAGTAGCAGAAAATACAGGAGGAGCAAAAAAAGCAGAATTAGAAACATAAGTACACTGAGTCATCTTTTTAAAAATCTTGCTCTTATTCTTTAATAAATATACATTAATTGAAAAGATGAACAGATTTATTGTTAGACAATGAATCGCATAAGATGAAGAGTTCTATGTCATCAAGCCTGGGTGGGTTTTCTATGTAATATTGAAAAGTTTGTTAAACCTTTTTGCCAATATCTCTTAGAAAAGAAAACAAAAAAACAAGTACCAAAAAAACCCCCCAAACAAAAATAAACCCCTACCATTATTATAATGCCTATTAAAAAAGAAGCAGTGCTACTAGAATCCATTAGTGTCTTTGATAATCTCATTTTCTATTGTCATAAAGAAAATACAGACATTACACAAAACGTATCACAGAATCGCATAATCACAGAATCACTAGGTTGGAAGAGACCTCCAAGATCATTGAGTCCAACCCATCCCCAACACTTCAACTAAACCATGGCACCAAGTGCCACATCCAGTCTTTTTTTAAACACATCCAGGGATGGCGATTCCACCACCTCCCCAGGCAGACCATTCCAGTACTTTATCACCCTTTCCATAAAAATCTTTCTCCTAATATCCAACCTGTATTTCCCTTGGAGCAGCTTGAGACTGTGTCCTCTTGTTCTGTCAGTTGCTGCCTGGAGAAAGAGACCAACCCCACCTGACTACAGCCACCTTTCAGGAAGTTGTAGAGAGTGATAAGGTCACCTCTGAGTCTCCTGGGCTAAACAACCCCAGCTCCCAGTCTCCAAAGCAACTACAGCAAATATTGAGTTCCTTTAATCTTCAAAATTCTATTCAACAATTAATTGCTCACATGGTTAGTGATTTGAAGACCAGCTGCTCTTAGGTGTTGCTCTCAGGTGTGGTCACAATTTATTGCATCAACTGCAATTGGTTGTTCGTTAAACTGGAGATGGATCCAATGATCTTCTAACTGTTTAACAAGGTTATAAGATCCAAGAACACAGTTTAGTTCCATTTGAGCACTATCAGTTTTAATTTGTCATTAAAAACTCATCCAGTGCAGGTCTACCACTGCAGTTGGTTTGTGGTTAATAATTAATGAGATTTGTATGCAACAGTTTATCAGTGGGAGAAGAGGATAAAGAAATGCTACCTATAGCATGAGGGTGGTGGTTTTATTCTGGGGGATTGTTTAAAATCTTTGTGTGTCACTCTCTAGATATTTCTTCGGAGTCTTGTTTACAAGTTGCACTTACTTTCTAAGCATATATCTATATAAATTTTTCATTAATTATTTTTTCTTCTTTTTTTATTTTTTTTTCTAAGTAAAAACATTTACCTTGAAGACAAGACTGTATCCTGTACTGCTATGAGACTTCTACTCAGAATAAGATGGAGTAAATGCACAGGTTTGGAGGGTGAGAAATGCAGTAGGAAAGCTAGAAAAGGGCAAAATGCTCCCAGATAAAGTAAAAATCTATAGAAGAATAATAGCTATAAGTATAGTTTTATTTTAAGCCATATGTAATAAAAATATTGGTTTAGTTACAATCAGACCAGGGAAAAAATGACTTTGAAATTTCTCCCATCGAGTAAAACCTAAAAACAATTAATTCTTCACTCCACTTCCCTAAACCTTAAAGGAATTAATATACTGAAATAACAAGCAAAATATCACAAATGTGCATTTTCCTTTATATTCGCATTTACAGAAAACTGTCTCAAATCCATTCAACAAAGAAAAGCCTAACTGGGCTGTAATCAGATTTTACACATCAGCCTATATTTTCATACATGTTACATATATTTGATTCTTACTCCAGGTTTTGGATGGAAAAGCAGAAAATCCTCAGCTTAGTGAAAGAGTTCTTTTTCCTTTATTTTGTGGTCCTTCCTCTTCTGGCCTGCTTTACTGAGTGTTCTGTAAGGCTGCATTCTGGATCTTACTTTTAAATGGCACCAAGCCCCCCTTTCAAAACATTTAATGATTTCTGCAGAACTGTTTGACAGGCTGACCATCCAAGAGAGAATTAGTTGCACTTAACTTCAAATTCTCTTCCTGATAGCATGTTTGGCTTCTTAGAATAAGAAAAATCAATTATAAATTAATTGCCTGCAATAACACAAGGTTTTCTTAGCTTTGACTGATCAGGAGATTGGGAGACATTTTCACCCAGTAATATCTTTCTTAGCATCAAATTACCCTTTCTTTTTTGACATTCTTACTATAATCTGTTATATTTTTTAGTTTTTGAGCCAGGAAAATGATATTATTTACAGTAGTGGCCATTCTATTGGCCTGGATTGCCTGAATTTTGGTAGCTTGCATACCTACATGCAAGGTTGGGAGGTTGGATAAAATAATAGAGTTATATGTAATCAAATGAGTCTTCAACTACCTAATGATTTCCTCTTTTGTGTCTCTTCTCCAGGTCCATCAGAAACACCAGCAGATATTTATCACATATATAGCAACAATCTTTTCATGTTTGTCAGTGTTAAAAGTACAGATATGTGGAATTTTAACCAAGGAAACCCATTAATTAAATTGAGTTTCCTAAGGAGTAATTTTGATGGATTTTTTATTTTAAAACATGGACATATTTATGAACAGACAAAAACCAATTAATTAAGTGTGAAAATTATTTATAAAATTGAGCTATTTTAGTTGGAAAAGATAGTATTTCTGTGACAAACAAGGTTTATAATTGTGAATTCTGTTGCTGTGAACGATGAGCAACAACTGAATCCTGAACTCAAATTTCATCATAATAGCAAAACATAGTAAAATGGACCATTGCTCTTTTGCCTGTTTTTCCTTTCAGAAACTGTCAGAAACAAAGTTAATATATTTTTTTTAATTAAAAACATGATTTTTGTGCCAAAATTAATCAAACATGGCATCGTTTGAAAGATCCAAAGGGGTACTCATGCCTGATGTGGAGGAGTGTGTCTGTATTTCAGACAGGCCTCAATGATGAGTGTGATGAAGAGCTGAGGGAGAAGCTGCCCCACGAGGGGGTCACGCTGAGGGTGCCCCACTCAGTCTGTGTTCCCACCAGTGATGCACAGTGCTCTGGGGCATGAACACGGGGAGGCAGAGACTTGGGCTGGTAGCAGCTGGGATCCCTCCAGGAGCCAAGCTGGGGGCAAAAGGAGAAGGGCACTGGAGAGGAGCTTACAGTGGATGTTCAAGATGTCCATCCAGGGGACAGGAACGGCCACCCAAAATGTTGATGGGAGGAGAGGCCAGAGGTAGGGCTGGACAGGGCCAGGAAGGGTTGTTAGTATCCTCAGGACGCTGAGAAATTTGACTGTGAGCATCTGTCACCACCACATTGCAGCAGCAAGCTTATCAGCCTTTCAGGTATAACATTCAGAAAGATGGTGTTTATTTGGAAGGTCTCTTTTCCTCAAACTTGCACAATTTTTCTTCGGCACACTATAAAACAACTCCTAAGGGATGTTTAAATTCAGGGCACATTGACTATATTTGGTGTTCTCTATTCCCTTGCTAGCTAATGGATTTGTATTCAATTAAAGATAAACCAGAAAACAAAACAAAAAAAAGGCCAAAGAGAATTACAGTATTTCAGTTTTCAATGAACTCTTTAAAAGTATTGTAACAAAAATCTCAGGTACTTAAGATTATGTGCTCGTTAAAAGAATTAATAAAGAGAATTACTCAGTGTGGTGGCTTGACTGCTATTCCTCTGAAAACACAGAGCTTCTATCAGTTGCCTTATTTTTTCATAAGTATAAAAGGCTCCAGTTTGCTGCTCCATTGACATTAAAGGAACAGTTTTCAGGCTTGATTGCATAGGATGCCAGTAAGCAAATCACTAAATTAATGCTTAAGGTGGTATTTAGGTGACTAAATAATGACCTATTTCCAAAATTTTTATACTTGACTGCTTAAAATTAGGAAGGGTAAATAAATCCCCAGTTAAAAGACAGTTATTCATGCAGAAGTGGGTTTACCTTCACAGTTGGAAAAAACCCTAGTGGATGTCCCTGGAAGGGTTCAGATATGCATGCACTTTGCAGGATTAGACCTTCAGAAGCTCGAGAAAGTTGCCTGAATTTGACTTATAATCTTATCTTCCCTCAGTCATTTTTTGAAAACAGTAACACAAAAGATATAAATGATGAAATGTAGAAGTTATATGAGGTTGCTATAATGCAATTATTTAAATTATTTTCTAATGACATGGAAAGATATGGATTCAGATTCACTTGTGTGTAGGGTTCATTCCACTCAAACCTAGGTATACTAATGTAGGTCCCTTCATCAGGAATTAGTAGCTTAGTTTCCCAATATAGATAATAGAAGTCTAATCAGCATATTCGCTGGAGCTTAGTCTTAAGTCCATTGTCCAGTTGTAGAAGTTTAATTTAGAAAGAAGTGAATTATACCTTAGCTTCCACACCAATCAATTATTTGCCAACAGTGAGGGACCTCAGGTGATTTTAACATTGAAGTCACCAACATTTAACCAGATTAACCCAATCAAATTATAATACTTATAATTTAATGAAGTTATTCCTCAGTGACAATGGAATGAGGAAGGAACTTATAGTTCTCTGTGAGTGTATAATGTAATACTAGATCTTTTCCCCATTACTTTATAGCAGCTTCTTCAAAATTAGCTGAAATAAAGTCCTAAAAAGAAATCAACTTAGGAATTTTACTTTTTCTTTTTTTTTGACCCAAGTATACTCTCAATAAGTGCTGAGCATATTTGATTTTAAGAGGGACGTGAAAAAATCAATATTAATTTTTTCAGATGTTTTTCCGATTTTTAACAGCTTTGTGATGTGGTCAGCATATGAGACAGAGATCATTTTCTATTCATCAATGCACAGTTGTTTGACTGTTTGACCTTGCCATAGCAGGAGTTAACTACCAGATTCTGCTTGAAAATTGCATTTATGTGTCCTGTATCCAATTATATACTGGGAAAATGGTGTGATGTAGGGCAGTGATGACTGATATCCGTGGGGATAGAAAAGCTTGCAGTCATTCTTGCCTTGGTGTTTGATTTGCAGAGACAAGAACAGGTGACCTCTGGAAAGCATTTATGACATGGGCATTTGTTTACAGGTTAAGTAAGATAATCTTGCGCAAATTAATGGTTTTCTTTGGTCTACTCTTCATTCTGCTTGGGCTGTTCATGTTGTCACACCAATATACTGTGTATATTTTATTTATTTTTTTTTTAAATAAATGTCATTATTTCTTTTCACATCTCAAGACATGGGATACAGACATACTTCCCACCCCTAGTCTCCATGATAACCTCAGAGCTTCTTTTTCTGCTGGCTACAGTGGCAATATTCCAACAGGACAAATGCTGGTGATTAGGATTTTCTGCTTCAAGAAACATGTTTTATTCACTAGATGTCAAAGAACTTTCTGAAGTCAAAATCCAGAAGAAAGGCACTGTGAGGAGCCTTGTTAACAAATCTAGGTGTTTCCAGGTCTGGAAAGATGTTTGTGATGTCCTATGTTGACAACAGTTGCTGGAAGGGTATGTCTTCTCACAATCAGGCTTGCAGCCTGCTTATGACAATACATGGAATATTTAGTTGTCAGACAAAGCACTCCCAAGGTTACCAGCCCATGTCATGAGTTGCTAAACACTGAGAGAGAAAAATATACTGAACTATATTATCTGTCAGCAGCAGAGGGTAGCTTGTAAGACCTTAAAATCTCAGTGCGAGAGTAAACCATGAGTGTTCATATCGTATTTTAATTTTAGATTAGGAATAATAAAAGATGACGCAGCAAAAAGGCTCCTTGGATTAGTGGGTGTACAATTTCCACCTCATTCTTTTGTTACAAGATGTCTGTAGAAGGCATCTTATTTGTAGTCAGAGGATTAAATTGCATCAGGACATTACAAAGACTTTTACATGGAAGAAATGAATACACTTTTGTAAACACCGGTGAGACAAAGCAGATGACTGGGCTTATACTTATCAGCAATGATCTTCAGGATTTAAATCATTCCAGGGTGATTTAAATTAGAGTTGCTCATAAGAAACAGGATATTTTTGCACTGCAGTACTTCTGCCTCCATTTAGACAGCAGCAAGATGAAAAGTATCTGACTGTAAACAGGCCTTTTTCTCTTCATGGGCTAAGAAAAGAGTCTTGAAGACTGGCTCAGCTCTAAGTATCTACAATGTAGAGATTGATCATAAAAAATGTCCTAGCAGAGGGTAGACCAGGCCACAGATTATCTGACATGATGTACCACAAGTCTATTTCCCACAGGTATCCATGTGTGGCTATTTCACTAGCTCATTTCAGGACCATTTTGTTTGCCACTGCATCTCTTGAATGCAATAATAATAAAAAAGTAGAAGTATAAGCAAAAGGACATTTGAACCAGAGATCCAGGTTGCATTGCAGTACTATTCACGTGATTAACCTGTGTAAATGGTGCTCAATTTATGTTTATGCTATATAAACCAGATTTTCACAATTCAGAAATGCATCAAGAAATAGTGCATGAGAGTTTTTACCTCTTCCATTACTATATATGTTTCTTTCTGACTTTTGACCAAGAACTACACTGTTAAAGGTATACATTTTTTAAAAAAGCTCTACCTTACTTAGGTAGAGCTACTACAAGTTACTATTTTTAATCACTTATTTTATTTTTCAATGCCTAAAAGCTGAGAGCTGCCCAGCAATAATAACATAGATGAATCTGGGTATGTGGAGCTGAAACTCAGAGCCCACAAGAGATGGGCACAGTGACTGCTCTTTGTGTTGATAGAAGTTTACAAAGAATTAGAGTACCCTCTAGGCTTCAAAGTTATGCATTGAATTTTACTTAACTGAAGGATGGCACAGGTTTGAAGGGAACATGGGAAATGTCTCTGTTCCACCTTTGTAAAACACAATGGTTACAGGAGATCTTCTTTGAAGTAAATGCTCTAGCTCTGCAGTTCAAGGTGGCCACCTGTGGCATCCTCTAAGCTACCATTGAAGAGGTAGGCAGCAACCCTTCCTCCAGGGATTTTAATAAAGATAATTGTGATTATTTAGGCTTCCAGAGAGTACTAAATGTACAAAGATTGTTCTTATCAGTTTAGCTCCTTTGGCACCTGAAGCCAGTGACACTGGTTCTGTAAATCCTGAACAACTGGAGGCTGGATGGGGCCCTGAGCTGCTTGGTTTCAGTTGTCAAACTTTGGGCATCAGCATTTTTACTGGTACAATTTGGTTGCCTGAAGGCTTTTAGGCACCTAAGTATTTAAGTGGGAATTGCTGACCAGCTTTTTGGACTTTCACATGGAGACAAAAATTTACATTTTGTCATATTTTTTTTTAATTTCTCCCTGAGATGTTCGAAAGACAAGAAAATTGGTTTAGTATTACTGTTCAATAAATCAACTTACTGCAAAGAAAAAAAAATTGTTTATCATTAAGAAAACCACTCTGTGGGTGAATTGAGTTGCATTCTCTGGATATTTCAGACATCTGTTTCATATAATTTCTCTGAATATGTATTAAGTATCACTATCAAATTAAAACACTTGATCCTTTTTTTTCCTTTTTAATGTATAAATATATGCATGTGAGCAATATGTACATTTGTGATTTTCAATTTGTGAAACCAGGTTATAAGCGCTGCATTGGAAACTGTTCTCAAACACAAAAGCAATTAATAAAAATCAGCAGGCAAACACATTTTAAAAATTTTTATCCCAAGGGAAATCAGACACCTTCTTGAATTTCAAAAACTTGACAGTGCTAGTGATGGTTAGATAGTTTCGAGGTATCTGACACTCTAAGCCAATTCAATTATTCTATTTCTTTTGGATTATGCATTAAGAATTGCAGTGTAAGTGTTATTGGAAGAAAAGGTCTTAGAATTAATAAGATTTAATTCACTGATTCATATCCACTGCTGTTTTGTGCTGATCATTAGGAGGATAACTTATCTTAGCTGAACTGCCTGTCCCAGAAGAAAATTGCTTGATCCTACAGTGCTTTTTAGTAAGGTACAGAAAAAACAAAAGGTTTCATAGAACTGGTTAGATTTTTCAAGAACAAGCAGTGTTGCTTTTAATTTTATATACTTACAGTAACACTTGATTGCTAATCCTATCTAGTAGCCCAAGAATTCCCAAATAAGGTACATCATTTCAATACCAAAAAAAAAAAAACCCTAAACTGAGATGTTGCTAGATGTTTCTCTTTGCAGATGTCAGACTACGAATACACTAAATTATATCAGAGGCATTAAATATGTGCAAACCTATATGAATCAATTTTTCCCACAACAGAGAAGCTTGGAGTCTCAAATAAATTAATGGGCAGAGAATCTCCCATAAAATTTTTGAGCTGGAAGTCTTTTCATGCCCTATGTGAACAACTTGCCAATGAACAGTGATTGATTAATGCAGGAAAAAAAAGCAAGATGGCAACTTACAGAAATATCTGTCTATCTATGTATTTTTAACATCAGCACCAATTTCCCCATAAAGTTAGAGTCTTCAAAATATGCTGTTGCAGATTGTAGACTGATGATGAAAGCTTGAGAAAAAAAAAAAAGAATTGTTGTTTAAGACAGCATTGCAAGGCTCATTGGAGGTTTTTGTTTTAAAGTGGAGAGCCTCTTGATGAGCTACTCAGTCACTTTTCTGCAATCACTGCTAGAATATCTACCAACTTGAAAGATAACAGTTTTATTAAAATCAATATATCCTTGATAAGTATTTATTTATTGACAGGGTTTATTTTACTTTATGTGAATCATATTAGAGAAAGTTAAATGATTTCTTTAATTGTTCCACCCCACACATTAATTTGATGTGCAATGATTGGCTCAATACACTTTTTTGACTCTATAGATTTCTATAATGATTATATGAATTACATACCATATATTCTAATTTCAGAAATTACCAGTCCATGAATTTCTGTTAGAGACCCACAACAAAAGGTCTTTTCATGTCTAAATGTGAAAAATTTTAAACCATTCTTAGTCTAATGGATATTTATTAAGCTTGACAGGAAATTATTTTACTTTTACATGGCAAACTTTGAGAATTAATTTAGCCACATTTTTAAATGGAACAAAAAATAAACCAAAAAAGTCTCTTTCATAAATAAAAAAAAAGAGGACCAAAAATATATTTATAAATATCTTTGTGGATAATGCATAACACTTTGATTAAAATTTTTTTGTCAATTTTGTTATCAATTTCAAAGTTAGTACTTATTTTAAAAAAATTCAAAAGCTTCATAATTTTATTTCCCCATTTTTTATTTCATTCAGATGTTGATAGAGTTATTTCTGTGAAAAATTTAGATTAAAAGTGGTATTTTTATATGTTTCATTTATAATGAAACAATTATAATAAAAGGTGATACTATAGTACAAGTAAAGATATAAGTACATTTAGAATTAGGGGAAAATGCTCCAGTTTTCCTACTGCATACCAGGGGTAATGGAAACTTGATTTCCCATTTTACCTCTTATATAGACTTTTTGAATAGAATTATGTGTGTTACATAATCTCTTAGACAACATTTCATTTGCAAGAAATGCAGTGAGGATTAATGAGCTGCTATTTGCTAGGGCTCGGACGTTGAAAGGCATTTAAGAACAGGGACACATTTGAGTTTGGATAAAATCTTAATATGTCCTAATTTGCCTATGACAGCAACTGGCCTAAAGATGTCTTTTGGATTTTGTTTACAAAAAGTATATTCTGTGCTCAGCCTGGGAGACTGTAAAATACTCAGAGGTTTGTGAAAAGTTGTTGAGAACCAGAGCTGAATTCCACTCAGTTCTCCCCTGTGGATCATGCAAACCTGAATTAATTCCTTCCTCTGACAAAACATCACAATTTTCGATCTGTGTGTGTTTTTCAGTTCAAAAAGCTAGGTGTACCTTCCTNTTCCACTCAGTTCTCCCCTGTGGATCATGCAAACCTGAATTAATTCCTTCCTCTGACAAAACATCACAATTTTCGATCTGTGTGTGTTTTTCAGTTCAAAAAGCTAGGTCTTCCTTCCTTCCTTCCTTCCTTCCTTTTCTTCTCTACCTTTTTCAGGTTTTCTGAACATTATCAGGCCATGCACTTTCTGTATATTAATAATGAGCAAATGTTGATAGGCTTAGTCTGTGTATGAGCAATAAATGAACTGTAAAAGGGCAGAGGACTTAGAGAACCATATTTTCTTTTTGTAGTTCATTCACACCTAGACAAAAAAGTGCTCCAATGATTTAGGTTTCATATATGATGAAAGCCCACCATATGTTGTATTTTCACAAGTCTTTAAATAAGGATCAACAAAACATTCATCTTTGGATTTCTACTGGCGTAAATGAGAATTTTCATCAGTTTTCTGTGATCAGGTCTTTGGATACCAAACATTTTAATACATGGTACTTTGGTGGAATACTGACAAACTTGATCAATGGTGAGCTCTCATCAGACTAGATTCAGAGCTGGGATTTCATCAGTTTTTATTTTAATCTGTATGAATTTTCTTTTAAAGTATGTTTTATGTCAGAAAGTTAAACCTTTATTCATGGCCTCATTTACACAAACCACACCCATTAAAAGCAAATCAAGCACAATTTCTAATATAGACATCTTCTGCAGCATGCTTTTTGGATGGAATGTTGGAGGCATTTTTCACAATTTACAATTCAAAACAGTCAAAGGAAATTTTGGCAATTGTTGAAGGATTATCATATTGATTGATTACTTCACTTTGTTTTTAAAACTATATAACTGCATCAAATCAAACAATGGAGAAAAGAGATGCCAAAGATGGTAAGCTGGATTTAACATTTCAGGTATCTGTTAACATTTCAGCATTAATTCTTAATATACAATATGATTTACAGACAAATACAGGAGCAGTAAGGAGAAAAAAAAAGGTGAAACAGACAGAAGCAGTATGCAAAGATAATATTAAGTGACTATAAGCCAGTGTAAAAGTTCTCCATCTCTAATGAAAAACAGGAGTCTAAACAAGAATTCTTGAAGTGGTTGTATGAGTAGTTTTATTAGGTACAGAAGTATTTTCAGCACACATTATTATTTAGTTGTTGTGTCCTGTTATTGCCTCGGAGCAGTTAGGATCACTGATCTCCATTGTGTTAGGTATTTTACAGATAATTGAGAAAACACAGTTCCTCTCTTAAGAACCTGACAATCACCTTTTATATTCAGCTAAAATTCTGCATAATTTGCAGTGACATTGAATTCAACAGGAAACAAATTTAATTTTAAGCCTTGGGTTGGATATTCTATCCTACTCTGACAGAAACTAATGGAAGTTCTGCAAATTTATCCAGGGTGAAGTATAATGAAAAATGGTCGTATAAAGGAAAAGCCACATCTGTTTCTAAGAAAAATAAGACAGGAATAAACACTGGCTACAACAGAAATCCAAAACGCTGCACAGTATTACCCAAATTTAAGCAGTGCTAGACAACGTCTATTGTGCTCTGGTTTTGCTGGGAGTATGATTCATTCTAAAAGGAAATTAAGTTGGGAAGTCTCCCAGAGGGAATAAGGAAGGGGAATCTTTGTAAAGCTGTACTGTTTCATGTACTGGGGGCCACAGTTTCCTCCTAGACACATAAATATAGGAAAATGCATTGCTGGACTTCAGCTGGATAGAAACAAAGACTTTCTGTCTGTGGCACAGTGCAATATCTTTCCTGCTCTGAAAATTCTCATGCCTATGTAGCTCATCAGCTAGTCAATCTCCTGCATCTCACACTTCGTGCTGAAAAGCTAGAGACAAACTGCAGCATTGTAATGGGAACGTAGGAGCTGGCAGAATCATGGCAAAGAGAAAAAGGGTTAATGCCTACAGGACATTAAATTACACTCTAAAACTTCTTGTTACTTTTGTAACTTCTTTTATTTTTTCTGTATCTTAAAATCTAAAGCTTTGAACTTGGCATAACATGGCATCTAAGAACGGTTTCTGTCCTCATACTTCTATCAATCTCCTAGACATGGAAGCCTGAGAAATCTTGAGGCCAGCAGCCTCTTGGATCAAAATTGTGGTGAATGACACTTTCATCATCACAGAACAGGCTAGCAGCAAAAGTTATCCATATTATGATATATTCTTGCTTGTGGCATGCAAATTTTTCATGGCAGAAAGCATGCTGTGGAGACATTCCTCAATTTTCCAAGGACATCTACTTCTCTCCTCTTCTTTTGAACACTGTCCACTTGGCAAACTTGCCTTTATAAATAAAGAGCAAAAGTGAAAAACACCTATAGAACCCATGACAGCAGTAATTTCTAACTTGAATTTATTTCTTTGTGGAATTTTACTATCTTCTAACTGGGCAATGGTGTGTACATATTTTTTTACTTGTTACACAAGATGTAGAACAAAATTACAAACAGCATGAACAAACACATTGAACTAAAACACCTAAAATATTGGCTTGAATCCAGGAGTCAGGCTCAGAACTACTATGAACTGGAAATACATTTTTGATGTTGGCATGTCAAAGGGAATATAACTGGATTTTAGTGATGTTTAAGAATTTACCTGCTAATATTGCAGCAGGCTTTCCCAGGACTCACACATATGCTTCACTATTTTACAGAAAGTCAGCTTAATCTAGGTAAAGGTCATTGTTCAAATCAAGAAAACAGGGCAGAACAGGAAAAAGTTTTCTGTATCTTGGGCTAGGAAGCATATAATTTTTCTTTTTCACTAGTTTTTAGTCTTAAGAACTACACAATGAGTGCAAATTCTCATTTATAATATATATAGCTATAGTCTTTTTCCCCTATCTGACAGAAACTGTCCTTGATTTTCCATTTTCTGAGAAGTAGCACTGTGAATATTTTCATGTGTACTTAGAATTTATGGTTCATGTAAGAGAACATCCAAAGAACTGTTATGCTCTTCCCCTTTAAATCTCTTTGCAAGGCACTTGTGATACAGCCACAAATCAAATGTCCATTGCTATGGATTCAGCAAAACTGAGCATAAAACTTATATTGAAGATCTAATTGTATGATACTGGTTATCTCCCTCAGCATTCCTTGTTGTCTAAAGAGTAGGGAATTAGTTGTTTTCTACAAGGGATATTTTTCTTATGGTTTTAAGTAATGTTTTGTCCAAGAAAAAAGCACCAATTTTTCTAGTACAACATGATGGTGCACAGTCAGACTTGTATTATTGCTCCATTCCCAATGATAACCATTATGTCAGTGACAATAAGTTCTAATTTTAATAAAGATGGATATAAAATCCATAATTCTAATTATGGAATGCATAAAGACAAAAATATATTTGAAACAATTAATTTTTGTTTCATTAGTTTACACAGGTTAGCTACAGACTTCTGAGAAAGACTGGCAAATTAAATCTTGCCATAGCAAAGATGAGAAGGGGAAAAAAAGACATTGTTCTTGGGGATGGGTAGTTCTTGCTCTTGCTTCTCCTGTTGCTATGAATTCTCTTTCTCCTATCCGGTCCTAGGTTTCCCTCCAAAATCTATATTCTCTTCACTCCTACAGAATAGGACTTCCTTTGAGGTACCATGCCAAAGTGGTTGGAGACTCAACAACTCTGTAGCCCTGGTTGGAATAGAAATACCTGACTGCTTTATACAGGGTGCCACTGGGACTTATAGCTAAAGTGAAAAAACTCCAAACCGCAGAGCACTAAAATTTATGTGAATTACAAAGGCATCAGCTTGGGTAGAGAGGGCTTGTACTCTATACTGTCTTCAGTTGAACCAGATCAGCTTTATACTACACATTAGGTTTAAACTCTAATTAAATAATTAATATTTGCATAAATTTTTACATATATGCACATACATATATATTATACGTATGTAAATGTGTATATGTTTTTATATATATATCTAAATGCAAAGAACAGTGAAAAATGCTTTATGTCTACTGTTCCAAGTAAAGACCAGATTCAATCTTTTCCTTGCCGGTTATAGAGATTTTAGAATTATATCCCTCAAAAAATAATTTTTCCTAGGTTTGTAGAAAGATGAAAGTTTCAGTGATGGTGTAATATGGAAGTTCTACACACAAAACAGACATGTATACATATAAATATTCAGCATCTTAGAAAGGTTGCTTCTACTAAATAATTCTCATAAAAAGGACATGTCCAAGTGTTTGGTCTTATGCTTAAAAAAAAATTTATCAAACATTGATTTTAGTAACACAATCTTATGGTAATTGCAGTCAATGTTCAGCAGCAGATAACATCAGACACATATTTCAACTTACATCTATAGTAAAGAATTATCAGTTACTTCATACATAAGTAAATTATTCATGTTTCTCTATTTATAGGAAGCCATTGTACCAAGGTGGATGACCTCAGCAAATACCTGTATCTCAGCATCAGTTCTGCTCTAGACTTCTGCATCAATATGCCCTTCATGTTTCAGCTCTGTTTTCCAAGTGAGAAGCTGTGGTCTTACATTGACACAACCTTAAAGTATGTCAGGTGAAAAGTGCAGAAAGGGGAATAATTTTCACAGTACATAAATAATAATCACAATTTTTTATAAGAACATATTGGAAAAAACTTTAATAGAAAATTGTGTTGAATGCATACTTTCTCTTCCTTTCTTCTTTTGGTAAGTAATAATGAAATTTATTCCAACTGCAGCATCTGGATTATTGGCACAGTTAGTTGGGGAATTTTGCATTTTCCACAGGTTATTCATATATTTGTAACCATTCCCATTTTCTTTTGAATTCATTGTGCCAGTTCCTTTTTCAGCAATGAATGCTTTATCTAAAGCCTGTTGAGTTAAGCAGAAAGTGCATTTCTGACTTCTGTATTGGAATCAAGGCCCATATACCTTACAAATTGCTCTTGCAGGCACCAGGACAATGTTCTTATTGAGTATAGCCATCAGCTGGTGAACAGATGTCCATTTGCCAGTGGAATACACCAGCTGCATCTCACTACAGAGAGCAAACAGGTAAAACAGGACAGATTTAGAAAGTTAGGATGGCTATAGAAAGTCTCTACATATGGTATCTATCATCCAAAGCTGGTACAGCAATTCTTTGTTCAGTGTGAGAATATAGCAGTGTGTAAATGTTTTATAAATTCAGGGATATGTTTTTCATGGATTTTACTGCATGAGGTGTTATTTTTTTTATTTGAAAGTTTGGGAAGTGCTGGCTGTCAGTATGTCTTCCATATTAACTACAGTTGGCTAGATAACAGGAATGCTACATCATGGAAAAAAAATAAACTCAACTCCAAATTTCAGGTGTCACAGAAAATTGTTTATTTGTTTGTTTCAGTGATGTCCCCAAAAAAAAAGCAAGCAAATGAGACTGCTTCCTCCATTCCTCTTCTTCTCAGTCAACAGTTCTATGGTTAAGCCATTTTTTTGGCATAGGACAGAGCAAGTTGAAAGTCCTTTCAAAAGGAATGCTTCCACCAGAGTTGTCCACATCTGCAGTGTGGAGGGTTGCACAGCTGTGTGTTCTGGAGTAAGTCCTAAGATGTGAGGAGTAAATTGGCCCTGCATCCCCATCTGGACAGTGGGAGAGGGGTGGGAACTCAGTGCTGCAGCCAGAGGACTTCCCTGCTTCATGGCCAGTGGGACGGGAATCGCTGGGCTGCTGTGGGCTGCCAGTGGTAACCAGGGCAGAAGTGTGACACCCACAGCCACACGCATGCCTTCGATTTAGCGCCGGTCATTAGCGTGCTTCTCCAGTGATGAGTCTTGTCTTCTCTTTCTGACTCCACACCTGGGAACTATTCTAGTGAAATTTTCGTGAAAACAGACATATTGCCACTTAAAGTTACAGTTGATATATCATTGCTATTTAATGGAAAAACATTTTTTTGAAAAATTCCTTTCTGTTTTCACATCAGAGTATTTTAACTGGTAGAGGAAGTGGTGGGTGTAGAGGGACAGCAAACTCAGCAAATGCTCAGAGGAAAAATCAGAGAAATTATCTGGGAGCCCAAGAAAAATCATGAGAAAGTAAGGGAGGTTTTTCAAAAATAAGCAATAGGAAGTCAGTGTGACTTCTGCTCCTAAATCTTTCACTCTGCTTGATACTGCTATCTTAAATCTTTCTTCTGATCAGCTTTTTGTCATTTGAATGTTTCCACTATTGATGATGATTTCACTTCACTGGGAAATATTATTCTGTTGCTAGGAAAGTAAATGTGGTAACCAGGATGCTATAAAACAATAAGAAGTTTATAATGGTTTTCTTAAAACATGATATTCACATAAGTTAATAGTGTCTGCTCACATGGGAAGTCTGTGATCATTAGGTAAAAGAACAGCCTGAGATATTTGTCTCCAGAAATGAGAAATTGTAACACTTTCTTGCAAAGCGATTACAGAAGAAGAAACATCTGAGACACTGGCAGGCACGTTAATGAGCTGGCTCATATAGTAGGTGATTCTGAAAATGAAGTGGTTGATATACAGGAGAAACCTTTGGAGATCAAATAAGAAAACAATTAAAAATAAGCCCTGTTATAGGAATATAGTTAAGGTCTGTTTTAGGAATATAGTTAAGAGACTCCCTTAAAAGTCTCAAAAAGTGGTGCTGATTTAATATCCCTCTACAGTTAGAAAACTGCATGGCAGACACAAATGTTTTCACACTTTCTTACCCTTTGTCTAGTAATTATATGAATCAATAATAAAACATCTTTGACTTTGAATGGTAACTTTTTCACAACCACTCTGCAGAAATGTCAGTACCTTCACAGGTACAAGGCAAGAAAACCATCACATGCAATTTCTGATTCTAACTTTTGTGGGAAAATTGCAATTGTTTCCGGCTAGTATCTTGCACGGTCCTAGGGGAGTGCCAAGGCTATTTATGTTTTAAGCTTTATTAGTATAAGATGCGGGATTATTATTTTCCTGGAAGAATCTTAGGATAGTACTTTGTGGTTGTTTTCTGTTAAGTGGAATATCTAAATAAAAATATAGTGGTTAGACAGATATAATGGAATATATGATTTGCCATATAAGGATTTATTCTTTTCTCTCTCCTTTTCAATTGTATTCTAGCAGAATTTCCACTTCTGTGTTTGCATTTTCAAATGTGCAATTAATTGAGGGCTCATTTTATTGTACATTTGAGTCTAATTACTTCTTTGGTGGGCCCAATCTGGTACTTAGACATACAAGTACTTGAGACAAACCACCGGTTATTTGCAAGTATAATTACTTGCAATCAAAAAGACAAGTGGAAAGGTGACATTTTCTTTGGAAATTAGCCTTTCTACATTATCTATTTATTTATATAATACACACGAGACCAATTCACTTTTGGAAAATAAAGCAGAATTCTTGGGAAATCCTAAATCCTTTCTCTTTCCTCACTGATGCTGTAAGAAGCAGACAAAAGATAATATTCAGAGTAGGCAATCCTTCAGAACATTTATGCATTACAAAAGAATCACTATATACATCAGTGTTGAAGATATTTAAGTAGCTGATTCTTTTTTTGAATGTTTGGCAAATATCAAATTCTCTTAGAGAAATTAATATGGAGGAAAATCTTACTAAGGGGTTTTCCAGAATTAGCTATAAGGAAAGAAAATATTTTTTATGGATATTTCTTTATGCCATAAACATAATACATAATTACATGTATATTTAAGCAAAGTGCTTTTTAAAAGTTCAGCAATTGCCTCTGAAATTATTTTGTCATATATTGAATTTTATCCATTTCTCATTGTATTATGGAGAAGTTTTCCTATTTTACATATAATGGCTTCCATTTAATCCAATTATTGATAATTTGATCTGCTGTCCAAAGGTCTGGAACTGGATCATAAGAAAATAACTATTTTTAACTGTGTTTGCTTTAAGCAAATGTATCTGGAAAATTTAAGGATTCTCACCAGATTTTAAATTCTTTTAAAGGAAAGATTAGTTTGGAAATAAAAAAGGAAAAGAGAAAATAGTATGAGAGATGCAAAAGAAATTATTATTTAAAATAAATGATTATGCAGAACCTTGTCCAGAAGATTTTCCTTTAGATAACAAGCCATTTATTTCAACTGAAAGAACAAGAGAAGACAATGTGAATAAGAGAGAAGGCATCCTACAGATACATTATTGTTGTACCAATTCTGTAGAAATTACTGTTAATCAAACTTAGACAAATATTGCCATATATTATTCTTTAGTTTAGCAGAGAAATTTGATATCCTGGCATATGACTGTGCCACACATATAGGGGACAACAGCAAATGAAATTGTCTCAGAAAAACTGAGGAATTAACAGGGAATAAAGATATGTAAAGCCATCTGAAAATTTTCAGAGTGCAGCAAAATCTTAGAGGGAATTAGACCCATTGTGTACATCTCGAATACACAGGTGACAAATATGAATCCTTCATTTCCTCTAGGGCAAAACTGGAGTTCACATTTTCATAGTTTCTGATATCTAGCGAGATGGACATTTGCACCATTTACACTTTTATCAGTCTCCGGTATTACGGGCACACAATTCCCTGTGAAGAAATTGGAAATTACCCAGGAGCATTTCAGAGGATGACCATCCAGTGCTTTCCATGCCGATTACACTTCAAACTCATCACAATCTGATATTTCAGTCCCTCTATCTGGAGACAAGAAAATTTCTTAATTTAGCTGTCAATGCTTTCTTCAAAAGATGGAAAGACAGGATTATCAAACATAAATTTGAATAATTATAACCTGGATACTATGTTTTTATGAGATGTACTATTTATTTGACCACTTAAGCTGTGGAAGAAAAGGTCAAAATTTAACTCCCATTCCCTACCCATTTCTTACTGGAAAACAATTTAGTAAAAAACCCAATATGTAAGACCACATCGAAGTTCCCAATATTGGTCTGACAGTCTTCAGTCTTTTGTTGAAAAAGACCCCTAAGACCTGCTATTAGATGGGGCAAATCTGAACCATATAAGCCCAAAAAAATCTTTAACTTCTTAAATTATTTATGCAGTATCTCCCTATAAGGTACACTGAATAATCTCTGAGGAATGTTGAGGAGACACAATTTTTCTGGCAGAATATATTACTGAGTGGGTTGATATAAGTCCTGGAATGCGTTAAGTGATCCCCCCACAGACATGAATAGAATCAAACTGCAGCGGGGATCTTAGGGGAACATGAAACATGGGGAATCCTATTCTGAAGCCTTGTTTTAAATTCAACAGAAAATGGTTTTAAATCATGACCTTCTTCCACTTCTGAAGACGCCTTCAATTTGGAGTAATATTGTTGTTGTCTGCTTTGGTTGAACCAGGGTACTGAGCAAAGCTGGTGTAAAGGTGAGCTTAGAAATATTTTGGGCCACTTCTCTGTCAGAGAAAAGAAAGAAAAATAGGAACTGGATTAGATCAGGCAGGAGCCTGCTTTTAGGTGCTAGCATTGTCTGGTTTTGAAACCCTAAATACCTCCCAAAGAATTTTCATGTCAGTCAGGTTTTATTTCCTATGTGAACCTACAGTGACAGCAGTGTGCTGGAGGTTTTACACTCTTTCCTTGATAGAGTCACACTTCTCACGGGAGAAGAAATGTGTTCTTACTGCATCTGGTTAACAAGTGAGCATACCACAGGAGATAAAATTTAACATTAAATAATCAAGAATTGTCTCTAAGTATGTTAAAAGAAATTATTTGGACAACAAAAGCAATTGTTCAGTCCCACATAGAAATATTTAATGGAAGCTGAAATTAGACTTGGATCAAAAAAAATAGTAACATAAATATGTGATTGCCGCAGTTTGCTTGGGTATGAAAATGTTTTTCCCAAACAGTTATTGGCCCAAGAGATGTTATCAGCTAGTAAGTGTTTGCTCCCTAGAGCTGTGGTAACTAGTGCTGTATGATTTTAAAGGAGCAGAGATATCCAAAACAGTCATTAAGCATTCCTTTTAAGTAAAAAATTGGATACTTGTTTTAAAATAGGTTCTCTGGGAATACTTTTGCTTGGCTGAAAAATAGGACCAAATGAACTGACAGATATAAGAATAAATCCTCTTTGGGGCTGACTCACATAGTATTCAGGTTTCATTTAAAATTCATTCTGAGAACACAAAACGTTTCAATTTCATCTTCTCTGCCTCCAGACCACACATTATTGCTTGATATGAGACATCACCTTCAGATTTACATATTTTTAAAGTATGGGTGGAAATGCTTTAGCATGTGATAGCATGTAGTTTTAAATTTAATCTGGATAGCAGCAGAAATGCTAAGATTAGGCACAGCTGTTTAAATTTATTTGCTAGATTTCCTAGGTTTGAGTGCCTAACAAACAACAATGCATACTTTCCAATTTCTTTATTCTAGGACACCGAACTTTTTCTTCCTTCTCTCTTCCTTCTTTTCTTCTTAGATTGTTTGTTCCCTCTCTACATCCTTCAACAGCTCATCACTTAAAATTTCTGAAATAAAAAGGAATGGCTGCTTCTCTTGTACAGCTGCTGAAACTGTCTTTTCCAGCTCAGCTTTTCTCCTTTGGTGGCCTGACTGCTTTAGTATGGGCTTCCTTGAATAATTAGCTGAAGATTGCATTCTTCACACGAATGCACCAGCACATTGGATGTAATTTGATCAGATTCAATCAAATCATCTATTAGAATGGTATTGCTTCAAAAAATGTGTGCTGCACTTCTGAGCTCAGTTCTGCAGCCCACTTCCAAGCTTAATACACTTTGTTATATCATCTCTCACTGTCACTAACTTCCTACATCTTTTTGCTAATACAGCATGTGGGAAAGAAGTCTTAAGTAGCAGCCTTATAAGACACAGCCTTATATGACACAGAAAGGAGGAAGAAAGGAATTCCATAAGTTCTTTTATCTCTGGGAACTCTGCAGCTGGTTCCTTCTCTTCTCCTCCTGACTAAGTATGTGGAAAACTATTATCACGTCCTGTTGCAGTAGAGATGAACAAAGACACTGGTTTCTTCTTGCACCATGCCGAATCTTTATTGCACACAGCTCTTATTTATACGGTTATCAAAAGGCACTCTGTTTAATTCCAGTTGGTCAGCAACTTATTGTAACTTAGTTCATTGGTTGGTAATGGCTAGTGTACATGTCCATCAAAACTTTTCTCTCTAAGGATGTTTACATATTTCTCTCCTGGGTAGAGAAAAATTTCTCACAGGTAAGAATCTTTCTCCTCACAGATGCCGTCAGTTCCCACAGGAATAGATTGATATGCAAGCTTATTCTCACTGTTACAATTCTTTTCTCACAGGAAATGATCAGGCTAGCTGATAGCTATACTTAGCTGAAGGAACAAGGCCTGAACCATGATTTTACAAGGCCTTTCTTTTGTAAGGTTTTACCTATAAGTGACAATGTCCAATTTTCCTTCTGGTGTTGTGTTAAAAATATGTGTCGCAATTAGACATCAGAGAGTAAAAGACTGATCTAAATGGAATGAAGTCAGTTTCAAATCTTACATAGTCTGCATAGTGATGCTGGGATGATCTGCTGTCTTTGCCTAGTGTATCTGCTAAGTTTGGCACGAAGCATTTTGGACATGGCAATATCTTTACCATATTTTTTTGGACTTATGTTGCACCAGTACACACAACACCTGGAAGACGTTTGCTACCTTAGAGCCAAGGAGAACGACTGAGCGAGGCATCAGTCATTAAGACACGTTAGTGGTGAATGTTTTACTATTTTCCCCTAAAAGGGAGTGTCCCAAAATTCTCCAACCAGTGGCTGTAACCTATTTAGTATGTACAGGTGTCTGTGGTTATTTCTCCTCATGTGCAGAACTTTCCATTTCCCCTCGCTGAATTTTATGTGATTCATCTCTGTCTGCTTGTGAAACCTAATGAGCAGGTTGCTGGTCTATATGGCAGCACAGCAACCCGGTGTACCAGCCAGTTCCCTCAGTTCTATTTCTTTGAAACTGCTGAGGGGGGCACTCCATCTCCTCCTCTAGGTATTAATGAAAAGTTCCAACAGTGCTGGTCCCAGTATTGACCCCTGGGACAATGGGGACACACCAGTGAGAGGACTCCAACTGAACCCTTCACGGCTCAGCATAACTCTCCAGACCTGGCTGTTCAGTGGGTTTTCAACTCATGTCTCTGTCTCCTTATCTTTTTCAGCTTCTCTATGAGAAGTTTATTAGAAATCACGATGGAAGTTTTGCTAAGTTGAGGTTAAATAGCATGAACTGCTCTCCCCTCTCAAACCATCACTGAGGCTGTTGAAATATGATTTTCCCTTCATATGTCCATACTGACTACTCTTGACCACCTTCTTGTCCTTTGTGTTTTTACAATTAGATTCCAGGTAGATTTTCTCCATCACATTCCTAAAGACTAAGCTTAAACTACCTCCTCTTAGGATTCAGACCATCTCTTCGTTACTCTAGCCAAGGGCTACCCTGACTTTCACATTCTTGAACAGTTCTTTCTTTTTCATAAGTGTCAGATCCAGCAGAGCACCTTTCTTTGCTGGTTCTTCAGTTATCTGGAACAGAAAGTTGTCTTCAACACATCAAAAAAGTCTTTCAGATTACCTGAGTCCTCCTGTATGTCTGTCTACCATACATTATAGGGTGTTTGAAATCCCCCATAAGAAGCAGGGCCTGTGAAATGAGGCCATGTCTACTTCCTGATCAGGAGGTCTATATTGGATTCTGACTACAAAAGCAAGCTGTGCTGAGCTGCCCACCAGTCTTTACCCATAAGTCCTTGACCAATTCCTGGATGAACCATAGAGACAGACCTTCATGTAATCCAGTTGTTTCACACAAAGGACAAAGCCCTCTTCCCACCTGCCCAAGCCTTTCCTTCTAGAGAGCCTGTATCCCTCCACTGGAGCACTAAGCCATGCGTGCCTTCCCACACGTTCCTGCAGTCTCAATGTGTTGCAACGACAGAGCTGTGAAGAAGAGGAAGATTGAAGGGAAATGGTTGCTTTTATGACAAGCAAGAAAACCAGCCTGGCTTAAGGCAATCTTTTGCTTTACTTCTTTATGTGATCAAAATAAGATTTAAAAAATGGAAACAGCTAGTGCCTGTTTTGTATTAGTATGACAGGTTTAAAATGGAAGGAGTACAAGACTGGCTAAAAACTGACTAGCTGATTAAATTTGATAGCCTTGTAATAGAATTTTATAAGACTTTGCAGACGTGTATGTTATAGAAATGTGACTGCATGCTGAATAGGCTTTTAGTCCTCATCTTTTTTTTTTTTTGAATACCAATACTATCCAAAGCAGGCTCTAAAGTATATTCCTTAACTAGAAGACTTGATATATTTAATTTATGCAGAGGGACAAGGCCTTGGGATATATCAAATTTTTCAGTTATTTAAACCAAGTTAACTAATAAAATGTGCACTTTACAGATTGTACAGGTTCTTGTACCTTATCTTTTAAAAATTACTTAGAAGAGATATAGCTGAACTGCTTCCTGCTTACTTCTTTTTATCACCAGTACTCTATTATTCATGTATTATCAAAACTTAAATCAAGTTAACTTTCACCAGTCAAAGTTCATTTAAAGGATATTTCAGCTCCAGAGCTAAAAGACTAAACTAAGGCTAATCCAATCACTTCTGAAAGTGATACATGACACTTAAAAAATTATTTTCTGTAGGTATAAGACAACTCTTTCTTTTTAAATTTTTTTCTGTTTTAAATCTATTCTTTCTCTTACATTTAAAACAGATTTTGCTATAGAGAAACATTGTACTAAAAAGAACTTGGTATTTAATAACACTTTTTTTTAATAGCAACATAGTGTGTTATTACACTAGTTAATAATTAATATTAGTGTGGCAATTAGCGACAATGAAAGAGATACTTTGAGTGACTTGGGAATATATTCAAATATAAACAAAATAAAAAATACTGTAAAACAGAAACTCTATTCCTGATCAATATATGCTGCTGTGTGTTTTCAATACTAGAAAATTTAGGATGTAAATAGAACAAGAGTAAGAAAAAATAAAATACTTTCTATTTAGATAGATATTCCAACAAGGAAAATATTTTTGAAAAAACTTGCAAATTAAATTAATCTGTCAAAATTACTAATAGGAGCACTGTATTCCACAAAGAACAGAACATTGAAAGATCTAATAGACAGAACTCTGACTGTTCTGGACATTTTTCTTTACACACATTTGTATAAATGTATTATATGAAGGCCCACATGTGTCAACATTTTTCTTAATGGAATAGATAATTAAAACCAGGATATAATATTATATATATATATATAGAGAGAGAGAGAAACCAAACACTTTTTTTTCACTTGAGCATTTTGTAAATGCCCATTGTACTATATATATTTAGCCAAATTTGAAGACAAGGAGAAAACCCCCTTAACAAAAACGACGGAAGAAAGTGTGAGTAACCCAAATTTAGAGAATATTTAGAGAATATAGGATGGATATGAATAATGAAGAACCAAAATGCTGTTCCACAGCAAATGTTGTTCTCATGTGTGAAGTAATTTGTAGCGCTACAGGAACAATTGGTTTCCATTGTCTGTTTTCAGATTCATGGCATAGGAAAAAATGCTGGGAACTGGAAGTGGAAGATATTTTTTATAAATAGCATATTGGTAGAAGCTCAGGGATATTACTGTAGCTCTGAATTTCTCTACTTTTTGGTAAAAAAACAGAGAGAAAGGCATTATGGGAAGGGTTGAGGAAACATAAATGACAGTGAAAGCAATTTCTATTATTGAGTTTTCACTTCTCATTGTTTAGATACTTGTATAACTAGTTCTTACTAGTGCAGAGGGATGTGAGTTTTGCACTGAAAATCCATTCTTAAAGATATCATATGTTTCATGGCCCTCAGTACTGTGATGTGTCCCATGCCTATAGAAAAGTTTATCACAAAACTAAGAAAAAAAATCTTCTAAATACCCAGTCACTAATCTGGAAAGAGTCAAAGTCACAATAAAAGACACTGAATAACAGGGCTGAAATAAAAAATTTGAATCCACATCAAAATAAAGAATCCTACTGCCTCTCTTTGGCCATCTACAAATAATTTATAACTGAACTTCAACAGAATACAGATAATTTCTTGTAAAAATGTGTTTCTACTCCTCCCTGGAGTTTTGCAAATGTGGAACATTTAATGTGAAGCTCAAAAATTTTGTGATGAGTATTTAGATTTCAATGATATATATAAAAGTAACATTTGTCAGAACCTTTTTAAGTCGCTTACAAGGTGCGCCAGCTACCAAATGCCCATCCAGCTGCTCTCTCACTCATCTTTCTCAAGAGGACAAGGGAAGAAAATAAGAATTAAAAGATCATGAGTTTCAAGAATAAGGTAGATTAGTAAGAAATTACTATCCTTGGCAAAAAAGACATTATTTAGGGGAGTCAGGTAATTAACTGTCAATTAAAATAGACATGTATGGTGAAAATTGAGACAAATTAAAATAACACCTTACCCCTGCCTCCACTTCTTTTTAAGTCTTCACATCACATTTTCCCCTCACAACTCATCTGTGTCCTTCCTGTAGCTCAAGCAGTACAGAGGGTATGGGGATATAGTTGGTTCATAACTGCTCCTCTCTGCTGATCCTTCTTCACACTTTTCTCTGTTGCAGTGTGAGTCCTTCCCATGTTCTTCAGGAGAAAGTGGCTCTGGAGTGGGCTCTTCACCAGATGCAGTTCCTGTTTTATCAGCCTGCTTCCCCAGGGCCACCTGTGCTCTGGTGCCTGGATACCTCCTTCCCCTTCTTCCCTGACCTTGGTGTTTTCACTGTTTTGTCTAACACTTCATTTCCTCTCTGCTCTCTGGTATTTTGGGCATTTCTTAAATGTGTTATCATTGGATGAACAACCAGCATGGCTGCTGGGCTCAGCCTTGTCCCTGTGTCTGGCGCAGGGTAGCTCCTGGCCTCTCAGAGAGAGCACTGCACCCTCTACACAGTCAAAACCTGGATATAAACATCCAATACACACAGCAAATACGTTTGCTACAAGGACTTTAATCTACAACTTTAGACTTGGACTAGAATGACTTCAGTAATATCCTGAACGCTGAACAATTGGCAGTAAGACTGAAGGCATCTGAGTGGTTTGGCCGTGTTATTTGAGACACTGTGATGGCAGAACATCAACTCATGGGGATGAGCCAGAACCTCCTGGTGTTTATTGCCCCCAGCCTATGATTGCTGAGCTGTTGAGGTAAGGAAACAAAGACCCCAAAGTCCCCAAGCGTAAATACGGTTCCTTTTTGTGACCTTGGCTTCAGACTTGTCATGTTTTAGCTATGTAACCTAATGATCTGTGCAGGCACTGGCTACTACTTATTAGGAACAAAACAATAACTAATTTTTTCAGAACATCTGAAAACATCTGCCAATAACTTTCAAAAATGTTGCTCCTGTGTGTCCACAGATACAACATATATTACAAAGGGTTGTTTGCATGGGAGCAGTTTTTTAAGCAGTGGCTTTTATTATTATTTGCTCTTATGTTTTTGTATTCCCTCCCCTGGCAAACCTGTTTCCCTGAAACCTTAAGCTAAATTTCATGGGCTTCATAAAATAATTCACTACCCTAACCTGTACCCCATTATTGCTTCTCTCTGTGCTGTGGGAGGACTCAGCTTTTCCATGAAGGTCACAGCTAAATTTTAGTTGCTCAAACCTTCAGCCTGTCACTGGTTCATTGCTACTGCTCTCTTGACCTTGCAGATAGAGTGGAGGCAATGTGTAATTCCTCATCAGAGAGGGTACAAGAGAAAAATAATACATATATAAAAGAAATTAAAGGTAAAACTTGTCAGGCATATTCCATTGCTTTCTGGTACATGTGATTAATTTCTAAGCAATTTTTCTCTTAGTCTAGGGTTTCATAGAGATCTGATTAGGAGAGATTAGGGAGTTCCTGAATGTGACTATAAGAGGAGAAAAACATTAAAAAATGTAAAAATTTTACAATTACTATGCTATTATGTTTGGGCGAGGGGCTGTTTTTTTTTTCAAGGAAACAAGCAAAGACACAACAAATAGCTCCAGAAGAAATCAAAATCTTTTGTGCTTTGTGCTCCATCACCAATTTGAAAACTTCAGAACATGACTTGAAACTAGACTTCCAGCTTTCTGACCAATGCCAGATAAGACGAAGTACTTCAGAAATTAAACTACAGTAGAACATAGTGTTTAACATGGCTTTATAGCATGTAATATACCCAATAATTGTTTTCACAGTAAATGTCATAGATGCGCTCCCAATCAGCAGCATCTCTAAATATACTCTCCTTCTTTCTGTCTTTCCATTCCATTTCCACAGTTTTTCTTATTTCTACATTTCTTTCTTTCTTCCTTCTTTTAAAAGTTTTGGATGGAAATCCTAAAATAATATATCCTGAGTTTATCACATCAATCAAGAAAAATTTCTACATAAACCCCAAATAAACATGACCAAAAATAAAGAAAACATGGAATTAATATCTTATAAAACTAAACTTGGAACCTTCCAGTCAAGCTGGTTTATTTTGATTCATTTCTGATTGCTGGGCTACTTTATCCTGGGGAACAGTAAAATCCATCCCTAGAATGACATTAAAACCCTCTATGAAATCTTTCTTAATCTGATTTCCGTCCTGCACTAAGCAGAGAAAACTCAAATGCCAGCACCAATCTTGGCAACACACACCCCAAGAGAAAGTACACACTGAACCAGGAAGGATACTGCCAGCTGAGATTTCCACCAGCTGGAAAGCAGGGGAGCTGCCACAGCACAGTCAGTACTGGAGGTTTAAACAAGTTTATTGATCATTAAAGCAATTTTACCGCTATATCTCACATAAATTATGAGCAAAACATTACATTAAAATCTACAAGCCTGAAAATGTGTTGTGTGCATATATATGAACTTAGTATTCAAATATAATAAATAGTGTTTAAAAATAATATAATAATATATGCTATGTATTATATATATATGTATTATATATGGAACATGTCATATAGTAATATATCTTACAAAAATATTTACTATAAATTTGTTATACATTTATATTTATGATTTTTATAAATATAATGTATTCATATATTCACTTCTAGACAAAATAGAAATGTCTTCTGAAAGATATGGACTCTATAAGAGTTCACCCAAGGCTGGAACAGGTTGGATTTGCAGCAACTGTAGGTCAGTTCTATTCAACTGGTTCATTTTACTTTCTTTAATTCTATATTCTTAGTTAAGGATTTAGCTTTTTCTGTATGTTGCTCTTCTCTTTTACCATGGACCCTATGGAGAAAGTAAATTCCTGCATTTTTTTCCTATGTACATTCAGGTCAGTGACTGTTACATTGTTTATTAGATAGATTCTCTTTGTGAGTAAAAAGACCAGACTGTTTTTAGTATTTCCCATTAACTTCCTGGCCTCAGCTCTATTTCACAAGAAATTCTGTTTTTAAAATCCCAAGATCTAATAAAAACTAGGTAAGAACTTACTCTTATAGTTACCATGTACTTCATTTCCTCTCTTTTATTCTGACATAAAGAGATAATGTTGTGGAAATTGGGTCCACCATGCAGCACTCTATGTACACTGGGGGAAAAAAATCCTTCTTTCCCTATAAGCCCATAATGTAACAACATGCTAAATAGAAAATGTAATTCTGATTATTCCATCTCCCAAGGTCACCCAAGGATAGAGAGACAATGGAACTGCAAAAGGCAAAGAGGGTAAAGTAGATAACTGGAAACATAGGATAAGTAAAGATTAAGTTAAGATTAAATGGGGTAGCCTGAAAATAAAAGAGATGAGTAAAAAGGAGATGTGGTGCAGGTCAGCCAAATCAAGAACATTATAAAGAATTTGAATAAGCAACGATCAATATTTTGTCAAATGCAAGAATCAGTATACACACAATGACATTTATAGGAGGAGAAATAAAGTAAAAAGTATTTTTTCACATTTCATGCATTTCATGTGTTTATAGTGTCTTAAGTCTAAAAAATATGATTGAAATCAAAAGGGAACTAACTGAGAACAGGTATCCAGATTATTAAGCATGGTGATTGATTCTTGGAAGTGATTATAGGATACAGGGGGGCAGATATCCCTTTATATTTTTCCTTTAATATCTGCTGGTGCTCTTGGAGAAAGAAACAAGGTTAAATCTTTAGTCTGACTTGGTGGTTCTATCCTTTCACATTTTTATGCAGAGCCATCACAGATAATTTTCATTAATTATTAAAGTGGTGATCAATGATGATGTAATTAGATGGCCTGAAAAGCTCTGTATTTTTTTTAATGGGGGAATTTAAGCAAAAGATCAGCCTGAACTTGTATAAGCCTGAAATTATTTTTTTGTTTGTTTTATTATATGTGTTAATCTGTAGTGTTATAAGTATGCACAGGTTTAAAATACCAATGGTATTTAGGAAAATGAAAGGCAACTGAGGAAAAAACCCAAACAAACCAACAATTTTTAATGGGATACTGTTGTCAAGCTTGCTTTTCTGGAACACACAGAGTACAAATAACTACTAACTACTGGTGAATCACTGGGAGAGCTGGACTTTCTTGACAGTAGATCTCTAGTCAGAGTTTACTGTTTTCCTGGACTTTCCTGGATGGTGTACTAGTTCTTTTTTTGATGCTCCTGTGTCCAAGAGTCACATGCTTTTAAAATGCTTTTATCATTTCCCTGAGGCATGCTGACAAAAGGAGAAAAGTGTTTTTTAAACAGTTTGTATCTCAGCAAAAGCCATACAAGTGGGTGGCAGTGCAAGTAATGATATTTACTTTCTTTTAGAATAGGATTGGATTCAGGACTCCAGTGCTTTTGGCAGCTAACTCTGTTTTACCTACTATGCATTTTTTCTGATAGATGGCAGATTCAAGATAATTGGTCTGGCAGACATTAGGCCTGATACTATAGCTCCCAAATCTTTATTTATATTGGGCTGAGCACATGGGAATTCCAGGCAGTAACAAGTCATGTTATTCATCACTTTCAGTTAAGAAAGGCAAGATGTCTAAGCTTTACGAGGTTCTTCCTGCATTCTCAGCAGAAATCCTGAGATGGAGAGAGAGTTGAGACAGGCCCTGGTCTAAAATAAATTCTTTATGCTTCCCACTAGGCCTATGCATGCAAGCACATATCTGTTTCCTTCTAATTAAAATATAAATAGATTAACTAAAAGTACCTGTGATTAAAATTTGATGTTAATCTGTAAGGGGGGAACAATGAAGCTTCACATGGCTAGTAGCAATTGTGGCTACCCAATGTGAGATTTGTTCCGTGCCTGCCAACACTTCTTTGAGAAAAGGCCCAAGTCCTAATTTAAATGCTGTTCTGGTCGAGACCTAAAACTCATTCATGAGTGACTGTGAATCTATACAGTCACTTTATCTAATCATACCAGATCTCTCACTCCTTGTTCTGAGTCCTAAATGGTAGGTCAGGGCTTTTTGCATCCAAGGATGTCTGTTCTTTGGTTAAGCAATTTTTCCTCCATAGCTCAGCATGTTGAGCAAATAAAGTATCTCTGATCATGCAGAAGAGATATGCAGATCTGTCTTAGGAGAAATAACAAAGTCACTGGAGAAGTGCTTTGACCTTAAATCTGAGAAATATAAGGGCTGATGGAGATGTATTTCTAAGGACTTCAAATTATAGTGTCAGATTACTGCCCATGAGATTGAAGTGAAATGTTTGAGACTGATCTACAGACAGGATGTCTGCTTAAATAAAACTCAGACACCTCATGGAACAAAAGCTGCTGTAAGGATTAATCTTATGCACATTACAGCATCCTATGCTCGGAAGTCTTCTTTCAACCATCATTGAGCACATTTTGAACAAAGAGTTTTAGAAACATTCCTGCCATGTGCTTGCATCATTTCAAGTGTCAGCTCATTCTTCTGTAGATCTACAGAAGTAAAGTATGACAATTAGGGTGGCATTTATTATCATCCCAACCCTTGTACTGTGTTCTGCCTATTTAGAGGAAGATCCTGACCTCAGGGAAGTATATTTAAGTTTTGCCATTGAATAAAATTGATACAGGGATGTACTCAGTCTGTTGCAGAAGACAAGGAAGATACTCTTCAGAGGGAAGGTGAAACTTGGAAACACCAGCAACATTTTAAAAGAGAGGAGGAGGTCAGCTGCCCTCACTCAGGCTAAGCAAAGTGAACAATAGGTGGCTTTGTACCCTTGTCATATTTTGAAAGAAGAAATTTCATCATGAAAAAGGAAGCAGTATTTCAAAGCTAAAGCCAGAGAAGAAAAGAATTTTCCCTAAGTGGAATTACTAACACAAGGATATTCACCACAGATATTTGCTTTGAAAGAAATAAAAGAAAGAAAGACGTAGGAAGGAAAAGTGGTTCCAGAAACAGAGTTCTGCAGGGTAACAGGAAGGCTACAAAGCAGATGGGAAGCTGTGAGCCAGGAAGCTGTATTCAGCACTACATTATTGCCTCTTACAATTATCTCCTTTTACCAGGAAAGGCAGTGAAATTCCTAGGTACTGATTACATAAAACTGAATGCTTTTTGTACTTAGAGTACTTTCTGGTAACTCCACCAAACAGTCTCTGTGTTTCTCCTATAATGTTTCTGTTAGTGTACTTTTGCTATTTTCTCTTTTACATAATAGTTGCCAAATACTGAGAAGCAGAGAGGTTCATTGAGTATGAACCTTTGCCACCATTACTGTGTATTAGGCCACATACTCTTTCAAGAACTGGTTGATTCTTTAGTTGCTTGTTCACACCTTTTACTAATTATTTGCTTCATTGTTAATGATAAAGTGCTTGTATCCATCTTGTAGTTTCCTTTTCATTGACTGGAGTTAGTCCTCTTATTGCATGTATATATGCTTATATGTATATACCTTTCTCATGGTTTTGTCTCAGATCAGTCATTTACTGGGACAATTTCTAAGGCCAGATTTTGCTTACAGTTCCATTTGACTCTTTTTTATCTTGATTCTGTAAAATCTTTGTACGACTTGTGCTCTTCATGGTTTAGACTTTCCTCATGTGTGTAGCTAAACCAATCTTAAAAATACTTTCCTGCCCACCACTCCCTGCTTCTTGAGCTCAATTTCATTCCTGACTTCTATACCTCCTCCCACCCAAGTGGTGCACAGAATGGGGGTTCCTGTCAGCTTGTCAGATGTCTTTGCTGTCCTTCTGCCTCACTCCGTTCTCCAGCTCCAGTGTGGGGTCCCTTCCACAGGAGACAGTCCTCCCTTAACTTCTCCAGTGAGAGTCTTTCCCATGGGCTGCAGTTCTTAATGAACTGCTCCAGCATGGGTCCCTTCCACGGGTTGCAGTCCCTTAGGAACCAGGGACTGGTTCCTAAACTACAACTGCTACTCCACGGGCCCACAGGTCCTGCCAGCAAACCTGTTCCAGAGTGAGCCCATCTCTCCATGGGTCTGCAGGTCCTGCCAGGAGCCTGCTCCAGCACAGGCTTTCCATGGGGTCACAACCTCCTTTGGGCACATACACCTGTTTTGGTGGAGGTTCCTCCAGGGTCTGCAGGTGGATCTCTGCTCCACCATGGATCTCCACCAGCTGCAGGTTCACAGGTGCCTCACCATGTTCTACACCACAGGCTGCAGGGAAATCCCTGCTACAACATCTGGAGCACCTCCTGCCCCTCCTTGCCCTCTGACCTTGGGGGCTGCATTTTCACTCTTCACTTCTGGGTGCACATTGTGCAGAAATTTTTCCCCCTTCTTAAATATATTTTCCTAGAGGTGCTACCATCATCACTATTGAGCTTGTCCTTGGCCAGCAGTGAGTCTGTTCTGGAGCCAGCAGCTATTGGCTTTGTTAGACACTGGGGAAGCCTCCAGCAACTTCTCACAGAAGAACCCTGTAGGCACTCCTTTACCAAAACCTTGCCGTGCAAACTCAATACAGATACACAGAGATCTTTGTCACTCAAATTTTGTTGTATGCCTCTACTGTGGCACAGTAAATTCTGCATCATTTACAGGTAGTATTATTATGCTGCATGGTTCAGTATGATAGCATATATAGTAGATCAAAAATACTCAATTTGCAGGAAACAAATGTTATGTTCCTGATCATTGGTAATGGAGAGCTAAACTATGGTTTCTTTCTAATAGTTTTATTTTTAGTGGATCCTCTATAATAATCTTTGTAGGGATGTCAGAATTAATATGTCTCTGCATTTTAATAGCTTTACAGACTACAGGGAGGCTTCTATTTCAATTTCTTTTTTCTTATATCTTGTTCTCTTTGTAGTATGCATATTTTGTGTAGTTCTCCTTGTATTGTGCTGAAATGGTGTTCAGGTCCAAAGTGACTGCATTCATTATTTCAAATTCCCTTCTCTTACTTGCACTTGTATGCATTTAATCTTTATTTTGTTCTTCAAACAAACAAAAACCAAACAAAACAAGACATAAGTACGGGCACCCTAAGTTAAACTTTTCAGCTACTGTGCAAACATTGGATTCTACTAGTAGTTTTGCTCCAGAATTTTCCTGCTGCAGGATGGATACCAGAGTGTCTGGCACACATGCAGTGCTTGGCATTAGTTATTCATTCAAACCTTGAATGTTTATAAATGTCTCTTGACTGAATGATTAATGACACTGAGTCTGTTCCAGTATGAAGCTTAAACTGTTTATGATTTATTTCCTTTATACTCATCCCTAAGCCTGTCTGCTTTGACATCATATTCTCAACAACATAGAGTGTACAGCCTGACCTGGGAAAGCTAACTTCTCCACTTTCCCACTAGGAGGGTTTTGTGGGCAAGAAGAAACTTTAGCAGGCAGAATAATCAGCATATGAGGGGCAGTTCTCAATGGAAGCCTTGATATAACCCAGTGAATAAATTTCCTATTTATTTCCTATTCCACAATGGATCAAGATGAAAGAGTGATTTCTTCTTTAAAAACTGTCAAAATGCATATATTTCTAAGTAACTGGAAGAGCAATACATCAGTCTTGTGACTGAGCTGGTAAACAAGGGACTCTTGTGGAATTTACATCTGTATTCTGATCTGCAAAGCCCTCTTATTCCAACTCTGCCTATGCCTATATCATTGCAAACACACTGATCCTTATCCATTGTAATTACTCCATCAGAGTGAGCATATCAGATTAGAAAGCACAAACATCCTAAGACAAAAAAAAACTGCAGTCACAAAAAAGTAATTAAAATATAGGCATCATTTCCTGATGAGTGGTAGAAAGTATTCAGATAATCAGTCCTCAAAGTACGGTTTTATGAGCTTCAGTGTTCCACATTAAATTGTGTAAAATTTTATAGGATAAAAGGTTAAGTCTTTTGTGCGAAACAAAAAGCTTGATAGGACTAATTTACAGACAAAAAAGGTCAAAGTAACTGAATGTAATGGGAGAGGAGAGGAGAGGAGAGGCCACATAGGATAAAATAGCAAGGATAAGGTAATTTGGGAAAGAGAAGAAACTTACAGGGATGCTATCTTTTGATTTATTGCCATACACAATAGAAGAACATGTAGGGTTAACTAAGGTTACGTAGCATTTGAAACTACAATACATCACACTACACCATTGTAAGCATATTTTTCAAACGTTAAAAGGCCACAAATCTAAAACATATTGTGCGTGTGAAACTGAAACTGCTTTACAGTTTGCAATACGTGAAAAAGTGCATCATTTCAAATGACATTTGGACCAGCTGTCAACCAAAAAATTCCTTATATCAGTTGCAGCATATTGGATCATCCTTTACTGTCTGCAGCCAGAACGATAAAGGGTTATAGGCAACAGGGTTTAGAATATCTTTCTATATTTCCTGACCAATTTGATGTCAGACAATATCCTGAAGTAGGTGACTAGAAGTTGCTGATTTGTATAATGAAATTGTTTTCAGAATTTTGCAGTTGCAGCCAAATCTATGCATATATGTAACATAGGTACAGGTACTTTAACTTGCTTAAGCTTCTTGGAAGTAAGGAAGCATTTAATGGTCTTTTTATGAAACATAGCATAGCAACATTATCTATTCAGTCACCACAAGTTGAAAATTACACTCAGACAGAAAAGAAATAAACTTATGTACCAATATTGCCATAACCACTGCTATCTAGTCTCTAATCACAGAACTTTCATTACATAAAACTGAGAATTGTAATTGTAAGGTTTGTAGAGTTGTAAATGAACAATGCTGCTATCATAGAACTTTTCACAGAAATCTCATCATAAGGTCCCTTTTTACAGAACTTAATTTAAGAAAGTTTACAGAACTTAAAAATACTGTTAACTTTCATTGACCTGAATTCTGGAAGACCAAAAAAATCGGCTATTTATCTAAAAGGTATCTCAGAAATACTTTAGAAGAGACCACTTTAAAATTCTACATGTAGAAATCTGATTTATATACAAATATTTAAATAAGTGCTTTTCTTCTGCTAAATGCATTCTGTCATCACCATATTTTAAGAAAAATTTTCACTAGCATTCAGAATAAAAAATCTGTTTTCTATGTATTTGTTTTCTGATTTATTTCAGATGTTTCTGTTATACCCAGGACCTGAGCTAGGTCTTGAAGTTTCTTTATATACTTTTTTTAGTATTTTCTGTTCTCTGTGCCTACCAGTGCCCATTCATTAACTTATTTAGTTTTGTATCTAGGTCTTTGATTATAAGCTCTGTAAATGAAATTTCTTTCTGTTCTTACTGTTACTCTTTTGTAACACAGATTGAGCTACTAGTGCACATAACTTTAATAAAGGTTCTGTATCCAATTACTAATCCCCATTCTGCTCCCAATCCACTTTTATAAAGATAGCTGCTGTTATTATAGTCATGCTGCAATTGTGTGTGTCATATAATTTATTGGTATATGCTTAAAACTTATTGGAAAGAGTGAAGCGTACTTGAAAACAGATATAAGGAGAAAAAATGAAGTATACTTCTATGTGATTAATTGTTCTCCTTCAGTTACCTATAGATTCTCCAAATGTAACCTCTGGGTTGTCCTAAATTTTTGTTGGTAGTGCTGCATGTCAGACAGAATAAATGCTTTATCTGTGTGCCTGATTTAGATTTGTCTTGAGCATTTCTATACCAATAATTTTCTACAGGGTTGAAAGTCTTTAATTATTTTCAGTAAAATCAATGAACAAACAAAAAATGTTGATTATTTTTACTTTATTCGTTCTCAGGCAGTATGCATATATGAATTATAAAGGGATTTAGGGTTTATTTAATACAATCTTTTTGTTTGATAGATAAACTCAAAAGGTTGTTCCTCAGTGCATGGATGATTAAACTGAGTATCTGAACTTTTGAGACAATTTGGATTTAGGATAAAGCACATGAAGTTCATTCAAACTGGCTGTTACTACAACATGACTGATAACTGATAACATCAAGGGTAANAGCACATGAAGTTCATTCAAACTGGCTGTTACTACAGTATGGCTGATACTAACATCAAGGGTATAGAAATGCTCAGAAAATTTGGAAGTGGTGATAGGTTTGTGGTCTGTGTCTGAAAGGTTGTCATGGAAAGAAGCTATGTGGATCCCCTTGACATTCCTTTCAAGACAGTTCAGTGTTTAAACAAGACCTTACTGAGAGAGCTCTTCAGGACTTGACCATCAATAATAAGAGAATAATAGTGGTATTTTTTCCATGTTTCTTTGTCTATACTTTAAAATAAATCTCTAGCTGACTTTGAACATAACTAAATCTTTAAGGTTTCAGTTTATTTTCTGATACTGCACGGTAGAATGAAGTAATGTAACTTAGATGTAATGTTAGTCACTACTGTGGGATACTTCCCCTGACCACCTTTGGCCTGGTTCAGGTATGTGAATAGGGGCTAAACTTCCTGAGGGCATCTTTGCCCAAACTGATCAATTTAAAGGTGAGGATGACTATCAGACAGTTTAGACTAGTCTGGGTATTATATCGAGACTTTAGAAATTAAGAGAAATTGATCTGGAAAAGATATATAGACGTGGAGTGAAAATGTGCAAAATTTTAAGTTGTAAGATGTGTGAGGGAGAGACCTAGAAGTGCAAAGACCAGTCTTCAAAATCCCTTTATGCAGGGCTAGAAATCTCCTAATGACATCAGGACCTCTGCCTTGGCCAGCCAGAGCCATCGGATGCTGTGACAACGTGAATCCTGTCATCCATGGGGAATATGTCCTCATGGGGAACAGCACAGGTACCCATGGAGCACCCACATCTCCCACCGAAGGTGTGTCCAGGTGGGATAACCCTTATGTTCAGGAAAAGGGGCGTTTGTGGCTGTAATCCACAATGTCTGTGAGAGAATGTGCATGCAGTTCTGTATGTGCATGTGTGTGAGGCTACAGTATTTTGGAATTGCCTGTAAGGAGTGTTTCTTAGTATTTTTTAAGCTCCTAACATGGAGATTTCTATATTGCACTGCTGATATCAATCCTAAATGAATCACTGATTGATTGCTCATTATGAATAATTAATAAATCAATAAATAATTTTGATCTTGACTTGGTTTAAACACACATGAACAAAGTGGTTTTTCCTTATGAAAATTTTCATGCTGGTTACATCAATACTTCAATAATTTCATTGACTCATACAATAATTAAGAAAATGCACATATATATTTATATATAACATATTTCATCAGTTATATAGATGATCCTTTATGGAAGGATCAAAAGCTTTGGAGGCAACAACAGTTGTCTCTTTGCTTTACATCTGTTTTGCAAAAGGAATAAACGTCTTAAAAAAAACAAGGAAAAGAAAAGAGGCATGGTGACAGTTACTTGTGTCCTAGTTTAACTGTTAGGGCTTATGTTACTCTAAGAGATGAAGGAAATACATTTCCTTGTCAAACAGGAGTGTGGTCTTTTTGTTTGATTGAAGGCCTCATTCATTTGGATTTTTTTTTTGTTTTGTTTTGTTTTTAGGACAATGCCTAATATTCCAACGGAAATGTTCCACCATTTTAGGCATTCCTACATTACAAATAAACAGCAATAAAAGTATTAATTCTAATATATATATATAGTGTGATAAGGTTTAATTCCAGATTTGACAACTTTCAAGTCAAAAGGTTAATTGAAGTCCAAATCTAATCAGCATAGGCACTATTGATTTTCATGTCCCAAGTGAAAATTCTGTGTAGATAACAGAATTTCTGGATTTGCTGTAAATGCTGATAAAGTTCACTGAGATCTTAAAATATTCTGAAGGTAGCTCTAAATATGAAGATAAAGCACTTAGCACTTTCCCTCAGATCACCAGGAATTAGAGTAACAGTATACTTGTTCTGTAGGACGCCTCAGAGTGTCTGTTTTATAAATGTGCCAGGAGGAGAAAAATGTGTCCCATCCTTTCCACGGGAAATCATAGGATCATAAAATATCCTGAATTAGAAGGGACTTACAAGGATTAACTAAAGACAACTCCTGGCCCTGCACAGGATGCCTAAAGATTCACGTCATGTGCCTGAGAACATTCTCTAAGTGCTTCTTGAACCATCAGGCTGGTGATGTGACCATTTCCTGGGGGAGGTTGTTCCAGTGCCTAACCACCCTTGGGGTGTAGAAATTTTGCCTAAAATCAAACTTAAACCTCCCCTGACTCAGCTTCAGGCCTTAGATCCTGTCACTGCTCATCAGAGAGAGGAGAGCTGTACCTGCCCCTCTGTTTCACTCAGGAGGAAGCTGGAGACTGCAATGAGGTCTCCCCTCAGTCTCCTCTTTCCCAGGCTGAACAGACCAAGTGACCACAGCTCCAACTTTTATGACTTCCCTTCTAGACTCTTCATCATCTTCACTGCCCTCCTTTGGACACTCTCTAACAACTTCATGTTTATTTTTATATCATGGTGACCAAAACTGCCCCCAGCACTCGAGGTGAGGCCACCCCAGTGCAGAGCAGAGCAGGACAATCCCCTCCCTTGCCCGGCTGGCCATGCTGTGCCTGATGCCCCCCAGGACAGAGTTGGCTCTCCTGGCTGCCAGGGCACTGCTGACTCATGTTCATCTTTCCATTGACCAGGACCCAGAGGTCCCTTTTGGTTGTTCTGTTCTCCATCATCTCCTTTCCAATTCTGTACAACAAAAAAAACCCCACCCCCCTCTCTGTGTCCCCCAAAACACCCCAAACACCCCAAAAAAATAAATAAACAGAAAACCCAGCCAAAACCAAACCAAATCAAACCAACCAACCAACCAAACAAACAAACAAACAAAAAATCCCCAAGGAAATGAGGCTTTAAACAAAAAGTGATAATCTCAAACCACCATAAAATTTAGCCAAAAATATTGGATCTTTAAAATGTCATGTGGACAAGTAACAAGCACGTGAGAAAAGTATGAAGGAAAATATAGGAGTCAAAAACAAATCACAACCTATAGATAAGCGATCCTATCAAATCCAGTGTGGGGAAAAAAAACCTTGAAAGATTATCTTTGGCTTACACAGAAGTTACTCAAAACAAAAATAGGCTTCTATCAGATAAGTGTCTCAAGAAATCATTTTGCTCATACTACCAGGGAGATTTCTTTAGTTTTCTTTTCCAGTCAAATGAGTTATTTTATTAAAATCTCTCCTCCACTTGAAACATCCTTTTTCAATGTTCATTCAAATGTTTTTATTTTTCTCACATCTCAACCCTTTCAAAAACTTTATTGAACTAAATCAACTGAAGTCAAGAGATTCTGTGGTTCTAAAATAATTACCTTTTGGTCTTTAGTGTAATGCAGTAATAAAAACTGTATTTTGCACCATTGTGCAAAAATGTGGAACTATAAATTCAATATTTCCTTAATTCCATAAGGGTTTGCTTCATAGTTTGGTTGCTTCTTGTCTCTGTTCTACTTGCCTAAATCGTTCCATGTATAGCAAATATCTAGTATGTAGGGATAAAGGAGAAACATAATCATTAGTCTTTCTCAAACTTCCTGAGGATATGAGTTTCACATGCGCAATATATCTTTTTTATTCCTGTACCTTTTTAGATAAATTGATAAGGCCTTAACATTTGGCATCAGATATTTTGCTGTCCATAAAATATGAATATAGCTTTGAAAAAACTTTTTTTTTGCAAACAGCTTGTCATATGACACAACATACTGTAAACTTAGTGTTCACTTTCTTGAAATAGCACTTCCACTGTATAAAGATGTGTGAGGAGCTGGTGTGATTATCACAGCTGGTAGAGGATAGTGGTAGTTTGCATTTTTCCAGGATAGTCTACGAACACTTTTATAAAGATACTTATGAGGACATGTCAGGAACATAAAGCAGGTTTCAGACTGACAACAGTGAAAGTACTCACAGAAGAGCCTGCCATGTTGAGAATTTGATGAATATTAGTTTTAATTGTGATTTAGAAATTCTCTTTCTTGGAGACAGGACTAACAAAAATATCAGTTTCATTCTGCTTGTTACTTATGTTTCTTTGTAAATATTCTGGAGTTATATTATTGCATATGCAATATGGAAAACTTGTGGAGAACTTGGCATTTACTGAAAATTTTAGCACCTTCTTGCTTCTCTTAAGATAAGAAGTAACTGATGAATCATTTGTTGATTCACGCTAATAACAGTTTGAAGATTCTTTTTTGGACAGTATAATCTAAAAAAGCATTGGACCTTACACATCACTTTTGTTTTATTTTTATGCAAACCAGATCATTGTTCTTATGCTAATCACTTACTTTTTAGTGGAAAATAAAGGAAAATAAAGGGAAGGAAAAAGGAAGAAAGGCAACAAATAATTCTGTCAGATGTTGACACTAAATATGTTATTTTCATAGATGAATGTTATATGCATATATTGGCATGATATATCAATACTCAATATTTCATTGAGTATATTGGAAAATTTATTCAGTGTTAGGAAAGTTGAATAAAAATAGGGGTAGAATTTTCTTAGAAAGTAAAAATATCACTTCCTTAAAAATAAGAAACCTGCTCACTTGAGAAGAGAGTTTCCAGCACTGGACTGGAATAGGACAAAACACTTGGGCCCTTAGAATAATTGAGTTCCTGGGGAAATTTAGACAGTGCAACTGACTGGCCAAATACAAAGAAAGTATCTGGACTCATTCATAAGAAGAAACAGCTGTTAAACAGGTACATTTCTGCCTACAGCCAAGACAAACACAGGGCCTTAGTAATTTCTTGCACGTGTATAAAATATTCCTACCCCTGTAGTGAAAAGGCTACAAGGCACAGTGTACATAAATTCTCATGATTTCTTAAAAGTAGCTGTTAATTTCATGTAAATCTTATCCATCTCTTATTCATATATAGTAACATGCTTTATTCATCTCTTACTCATAAATTTAATATAAATCCCTTATATTTACCACTTGCTTTCTTCAGGTCAAAGGGCATTTTATTTATTTTTTTTTTTAATAAGGAACTTCAGGTCCACTGCAGTACTCTTTCACAGCACACTTGTTTTCTGCATATTGAATGGCATACTGGGCAATTCCTCTGGGTCAGTAAATGAATTCTGAATACACCAGCATTTAATTCTAAATCTTCTGACAATTACAGGGTAGAAAAAACTTTATGAGAAAAATGAACTCTAGCAAGAATGTGTGGGACTGATACACAATAAAGAGACCATAAGATCACAGCTAATAGTTAAGTGATTAACTTCCAGAAGATTAAAATGACTAATATGACATTAGCAAAAAAAACATTGTTCTGTCATTTATATTGAGTCAAAACGTGCTTGATGCCTCATAGGTGGCTCTTACAAAGGAGACTTAGTGACCTATGCCAGATATGGTCATATATATCATTAGGATAGGTAATTAGCATAAGTTCCTCTCAAATTGTTTTTGATTGAGAAACTGTGGAAAATGTGGAAGATGGTATCTTTCTAAAAAGTTATCTGAATTAAAGTTTTTCATCTTCCATTTCTGGTACAGTTGTAATATGAAGAGATTTTGTAGAATCACTTGATATTTAAGAAAGGTTATGGGATAAAGTTTTGATAACATTAATTCATTGGGAACCTGTGAGATTCAGTGAGATAATGAGGATGACAAGAGGGGAAAGCCAAAGAGATTGCTATTTTTTTTCTAAGTAATGACCTACATTATCCTTATATTCATTTGGTATCACTGCTCTGAAAAGGATACAAGTCAAATTTCTTAAAGTAAAGCAAAATCCATCTTTTAATCATAAAAATTACTTAATACAGTTTCATTTATATTTCTTGTGGTGAATTTCATACTACTTTCTGGTACTATGTTTGCAATTGAAATGAAAATATTCTATGACTAAAATGGTGATGCTTTTGAGGGAGAAGACACTAAATATTTACGGTTACTTCTTTTTGTACTTTAAGTTTGACATAGCAGTTTCTCATTCATCAGCTTCTCTCTGACTAATCTTTTTAACATGACAGGAAGTGAAAATAAGATGAAAAAGCTTGTGGGTCAAGATAGAGATATCTCATATCAATTACTGTTATGGGCAAAAGCGATTCAACTTAGGGAAAATGAATGTAATTTATTGCAAAGTGGAATAGTATGGTGAGAAACAAGAACAAAAACTAAAACACCTTTCCCCCACTCCCCTTTTTTCCCAGGCTTAAGTTCATTCTTCTCTTCTGACTCCCACCCTGACTGGCACTGGGGAGATCTGAGGAATGAGCGTTGCAGTTAGAGGAAATTGGAAGGCCCTGGCACCCGGCCTGTCCCATGATTTTGTTTGTGCAGAGAATGCTGAGGAGCTGTGGTGTAGTTGTGTTGTGTATTCCATCATGTTAGTGAAGCAGGCTTTTTGAGCTGAAAAGCAGGTTCAGGAAATATGTTTGAAGTTCCTACGTATTCACATGTGTCTGTGAAGATTTTAAAGGCTATCCTTAGACTTACCTGGGTAAGTTGTGACATCTTGTACGTAGCGTAAAAAGATTCACATGAGCAAGTTACAAGGTCTTTTGGAATTATTTTACTTTTTTTTCTTCTCTTTCCCAGTACGTAACTACTAAATATTCCAAATAAATTCTTAATATATTAAGTAAAGACAATTGTGAGCATTGTCTTGATGCTGAATAACTGATAATGACCTTTTAATAGAAGCTAGTATTTTTTGAAACCTGTGTTGCATCAAACACACCTGTGTACACTTGCAAGTACACTGCATGTCATGCTGTGATCCTCCCCAGCTAAAAATTTTTAGAGGCACCGTCAGAAGCATTAGCAATAGTATTCTCTTTATCTGCTGAGGAAACAAATTTGCATGATACATAAAATTTGTAGGATTCATAAATACTGTGGTTCACACCAAATAATGACTCTATACTAAAACTAACAAAGGATTGTCAGTACTCTGTATAATCAAAGAAGAAGAAATATAATTTATCATACTCCAGTCTACCATTGTGAAATTCTGCCAAAAGATAAGTAATGTTTTGTGAGAAGCTGCAGAAACATTCAATATATGTGATAGTGATTGAGAGAATAACTGTGTGACCCGAATTGTCTCTAATACCATCCCATACCTAATGCTGATATGCATTTGAGAAAGCCTAGGATCAGTGATTAATAATATGAGAATGAATTTATTTTAATTTCCTACTAAGTTCAGGCTCTATAATTTTAACAAGTGATTTTAACAACAGTTTTGTGACTCTGGTAAAGAATACACAGACCTTAAATCTGGATTCAGTAAATGCATGTAAAGAAAATTCCAGTATATCCCTGGCAAAATTGTTTCATTAGTTAACAGCACTGATGTGAAGACCCTAAATCTCTTGATATCAATTCTCATCAACAATATGTTTTTGGGTTTTTTCTTTCTTTATCTTTTTTTCCCCACCCTAACTTCACCTTCCAGCTATTTTTAAATCTCTTTTTTTTTTTTAATCAGAATGTTAACGACTAATTTTTCCTTGTCATCTGTGCTGTATTGACTCCAGCTGGCAGCTAAGCACTCATCCAGTCTCTTGCTCACTCACTCCCCTGTGTTGAAATAAAGTTGAGATAAGGATAGTGTAATAACTGTAGGGAAAGAAAAAAGGAAAAAAACCCCAGAAGTTGTACAAAGGCAATCATTCACCACCTTTCATGAGAAATCTGATGCCCAGTCAGTCCCCAGGCAACAGCTACTTTGGGAAAACCCCCATCAACCTAAACTTGATGCAGTTTTATTGTTCATCATTATGTTACATGTCATGGAATATCTCTCTGGTTAGTTTGGGTCAGCTGCCCTCTCTGTGTCCCCTCCCAGCATCTTGCACATCCCCAGCCTACTCGCTGTGGGGGCAGAGCGAGAAGCAGGTCAGAAATCTAAAATACACAGCCCCATATGGGCTGCTATGAAAAAAGCAGCTCCATCTGAGCCAGATATAATGCACTCCTCCCAAAATACATCTTTACTAGAGAACTGCTTGAACTGACCATGGATGAGACTATGAAAGATGGCAAGCTGGGCTGTTGAAGAAGGGGTATTGTAGTTCAGTCTCCTGTTCCCATCCAGTTGCATTTTTACTGATTAGCCCCACTGGATCAATCCTATAAACAATCTTTGACACTCTTTGTAATATCACTAGGAAGAACAATACTTCAAGTTTTCTTGCAGGAGGCTGCACTCATTATATTACTGAGTATGAAGATGTCCCTGTATGACTCATTGATTTCGTCTGTTGCTAGAGAAATTAAAACCACGCCATATCCAAACTTCTTTTTCTATGCTGCTCTAACTTCCCACTGAAGTTGCTCTGTAGCTTGCTTAAATATAACTTATGAATATAACATTTAATAAATTATGCTTATATTTGTGCATGTTCTACCTGAAAAATGGCTCTTTGAATGAGCATGTTGGTTTACATATGCATGAACATGTGAATTTATATATACATAAATACACATACATATATATACAAACGTATATATACTTTTTTTTTTTTTTATAGTATCATTACAGGACCCATGTTCACAGCTATTTTTAGGCTTTCCACATCATGTAGTTGACAAATGTTCGCAAATTAAGACCAGAAAAATCAAAACAAGAAAATGAAAGATATTTTAAAATCAATTTACTAATCAGATAATAAAAGTTAAAATATTTTGTCAGTATTTGTGAACAGAAAAATAGCCATTTAAAAACTATTCTATTAGCGTTCAATGTTTGCAATTTATTACTTAGTCTTTAATATCTTTTCTGACTGTTTTCAGATTTATTTCAGTTGTTTTCTGCCTAAGCTGTTCCATGGTTGATAGATGGTCCTCTGATGAGCAATTTGAGAGTCTGCCAAATAAAGACTTGACTTAGCCAATGTTATCTTTCAGAAAATTATTTACCATATCATGGCCTTAGTAAGATTAAGAAATTCAATATAGCTGATTTACATTTCCATGTCCAGGTTTTATTTTTTGAGAATGCGGTTTGAGGAAGAAGGAACAGATAAGAGAGAAAAGAGAAAATGGAGACTTATCAGTCTGACATTTACCATAGAAACTGGAAAGTCTTTTCAAAAATTAATATTAATAATCATATCTGCATGCCATTGTAGAAAATGGTTTATACAAGTAAATTAACAATAGTTATGCCTTTAATTATGTGAGAAAATCAAACTCCGGTAAGCAGAAAATGTACTTGAGGCTTTCCAGTATTAAGCAGATTTTTAAAAATACTAAGAAAGAAGAAAATTGAACAAATGATAATTTATCTTTTATAGTTTTTTAAAGAGCAATTAAAAACTAAAAAATGTGAGCTTAACTTATTTGACATTGATGAAGAGTTCTGGTAAATTGAAGTAGTTGATATCAACAATAAACCTTTTAGTGGTTTTGAATTTTTTTTGGTCATTAATTTGGTGGTTTCATCTAGATAGATATTACTGAATTTTTGTTTGCATGAATAGTTTGAAATAGTGCTTTTCCTGAGTGAAAGATCTTACACACAGTTCTATAACGAAGGTAGAATGTAGTCATTAAAAAAAGAAAGGCATTCATGAGGTTGACTAGCATTTAAATATGCCAGCACCTCAGGGAGCTCATGAAAGTCTTATGATTGAGAGATCACACAGAGGAAAGGAAATGGGATCACCTCTAATCTCTATCATAGGCTTCTTTACAATCCTGAGTGAGTCGCTCGAGGTACCTGTGCACTAAGCAGTACCAAGTCATAACAGAGCTACCTTGAAAAGCAAAATTGACACAGCTCTTAGGGTCACATTGGTAATTAGCTGTAATAAGTGTTGCACTGTAAGGCTATGTTAGCTACATCTCTGTACAAAAATACTTTTTTCATGGGCTTGCAGCCAGCAATAAATTTACCAGGACTAAGGCCATTATCCATACACATGCTCCTGTGGCACACTGAGATGCAGTCACACCACTACGTGTCTTTCTTGTCTTCATTTCTCCTACTCTACTAATTTCAGTTTAAATAGCATCTTTTCTCAGCAGCTAATTTACTGCTACCTTTGAAATAACTCGTCATTGACAGAGGACTGTGCTGCAAGATGTAGACAAAATTAGTCACGCTGTTCCTTAACTGTAACAGTGGGAACACACAGACGTTCTTATTCTTCTTTCTTTCTCTCCTTTCTATCCTAATTATAAATTGATTGAACTGTAATTTCTACAAATTGGTTTTTATTATACAGACATCTTTGGATCTAACCTTCAATGTAGCTGGTCTATTGTGTGACAATGAAAACTAGAAAAGATATGAACAGAAGTGAATATAAAATGCCCAGTGTGGAAAAAAAAATTGGCAGGAGTTTTCTAGATGGGAAATAGCACTGGCATAAGTTTCCTTGAAAGATTCGGTATTGTATATGTACCCAAATAAAGAATTTCATAATTTTTTTCCCCAGAAGGTTTTTATGTTCTTTAAAAAATTAATTAAATCACCTCAACATTACACGTATGACATCATAAGTCTAGATTTTGTCTTAGAATAGGAAATAATATTTGTTTGTCAGATTTACTCTGAGAATTATGATGTCTGAAGTCTCTTTGTAGGAAATGGGAACAATCTTAGCAAAGATTAGGTGAGCAAAAGCATCTTAGATTACTCTTTGGCATTTCCTACACCATCATATAGATAGTACTTGCTTAAACTAGACGTCTACATTTCAGGCGGATAAGATTGAATGAGATTAATTTCATCCTGTGATTCTCTAAGTCAGACTAAGAAATACTAAAAGCTTAAGGTTAAAGAAAAATTAATCCCTTATTAGTTAAACAGGATGATATAAATTTCTTTCATACTCCACCTCTGGAAAACCCATTTCTGTATGGGCATTTTCTATTAATCTCTTTATGTCCTACTCATTCTGTCTCACATGAATTTTCCTTTCAGTCAATCTTTACTGTAATTGTTTTTCAAGTTTTCTTTTCTTTTTAAAAGAGGACCCTTCCACTATAACATGGTGCACTCACTCCAATTTTGAGTGTAGAACTGCCTGATTTTCTCTCTTCATTCTCTCTCCAGACAGTAAACACTGGAGGGTTCCTTAGACCACTTCTTATTCTTCACTTCACTTTTTTCTCTAGCTCCCCTCATCCTTTTTCTTCTATTTGATTCTTTCATTCTTTCTTTTCTTTTTTCCTGACCATATTCTAGCTTTTCTACACAGAAAGTTCATCACCCTAGGCAATTTTCTCCAATATTAATTTTCTCAGTCTATAGTAAATGGGTCAGTTCTATTCAGATGCATTTGTCTGTTAGCAAAAGTCACCTAGGCCCTTAACTTTAAATAGATGCCTTGATTTTAGACAGCTTCTTTTCTCATGACTCCCTGTCAAGCTGACAGATGAGCAACTTAGTGATCCTTAAAGGAGAGTCACCCAATACAAGAACTCCTCATTTCTTTTGATGGTATCCACTGTATGCTCAGCTCTTGTTTGGGTTTTCCTGGCTCTGAGAATCCCCATCTGCCTGAATCTAGTGCTCAGACACAAAATTTACCACTGTTGCCACTGCCTACCTTGCTGAGTGCTGATTTTGTGTGTTCAAATATTATTTTATGTGTGCATGTGTATACACCTACATTGAAATACTATTCCAATAGTATTTAAATTCTATGCAAACATGCCATATTTACATTTCCAAGTACATTTATATATATAAGTATATAAATGTTTAAATTAGCTACACTCAAACTAGCCCAAATTCCAGTTCTTTATAACCTGAATATTTCAAATTCCTTGAGTATATGGAAATTAATCTTAATAATAATTACTGATAGGAGCATCAACTTAGTAATTCAGAATATCCATGCTAATTATCTTATTACTATATTATTGCATTACTTTATTGTGTTATTGTCAATTACTGGAATTATATTACTGAGCTGAGCTTATATTGTTCAGAGGAATTTAAAATAATTTAGTTTAACATAGCAACAGTTATCATTAGCACCTTGTTAGGAAGTTTTATTTCAGAATTAAAACCCACAGCTATATATATGTGTGTCCAAAGAAAATAAATATTTAAGCACTCTTTTTTGTATGTGTGACATTGTTTTCAGAAATGATGGGGTAGAATGTTGGTGGAGGATTTATTGGAGGATTTGTTATTCATTCTAAACAGTGCCTACTGTTTATGACTCCTACTAATTTCTGGTAAAATTTAGAGGTTTTGAGGGCTGGCTTGTGGATATTCTTGGCACCCACACTCTACTTTTAGTCAACAGTAAAAGCAGGTGTTTTTTGTCAGCTCCTGTGAGCTTGGAGTGGATATTTGCCTCTGAATTTAGTATCATCACTTTTGCTGTTCTTCAGTGCTTCAGCTTTCCAGTGTTTTTGGTCACTGGAACTGAAGGAGGTCAGAGAGACTGGTGTGTCCTCATTCTTTTGTACCAAGCAAAGATTAACTCAGGCTGGGGTACACTAAAATGATGGTTATTGGAATGGCCTGTTAAATAGATGACTTTTTTTGAAGAACACTAAAACAAATAAATATATCTTGGTTAGGAAAAGATCAAGAGTGAATACAGCTGAATTCCTCATGAGTTCTTCAGGATGATAAACACAAAGACCAAAACATCTGAAGAGATAACTATGTATAAAATGATCAGGTCAAAATTTAAGATAGAAGATATCTCATCACTAAGGTGGCAGTCTAGGACAGCATTCTACCAGGAACAGAATGAATGAAATTACTGTAGGATCAAGTTTGATCTGCAAAAGAGATGATAGGTAAATGTTGGCTGTCACAGAAGAGAAATGAGCTTGGCATGATCTTCCATCTCTTGAATTAATTTTCTTCAGTTATGCTATTGAGGTATTTTCAATTTCAGTGAATTTGTTTCTTACTCATGGCAGTCAAAGTAAATTCTTACACAATATTCTTCTTGTGATTGTACAAGCACAAGGAAAGATGCTGACACCAGCACTCCTTCATCTTCCAGCTTGACTATCCCTATCAGGATTCCTTTCACAAAAGTTTTAGAAATAACATATTTTTACATCTTTACCTGAGCATTCATGTAGAATACCTGGATCTGAAAAATAATGATGTTTGAAACATGGCACTACTGTAATTGCTGAAGAGTGAACGGGAAATGTTAACACTTCTCACCTGATCACTTATGGATTAAACAAAATTCTAGAAGTAATGCAAAAATATATCACGAACCAAATATTTTCATAATTTTGTAAGATATAATTATTTTATTGTGTAAAAGATAACAGCATGGCCTAACTTTATTCTTCTAGTGATGTTGGTCTTCTGTGCTGAAGTTGGTCTTCTGTGCAAGTATTATCTAAAATTCAGGACAATAATAACTGCTCAAGCTAGTGTGTTGGTAGGTGTTTCTTTTTCTTTAGCCAGTGATGTCTGTAACTAAAAAAGTTTTTAAAACACAACGATATATATATGAATTGACAAGAGCAGCACATTTTGGAGACAGAAAAGCCAAAAGCTTCTTTTCCCATATCAAATTGAATTGCATACAAGTGACGAGAAGAAATACAGCAGTTAAATAAACCCAAAAACCAAACCCAAGATCTCCCCAAAAAAACTGAAAAACCCCAAGAACTGATGAACAAAAGGGAAAGGAGGAGGAGAGGGAAAACTCCAAAACCTTAGGTCTTTAAAATCTGCCTCACAATCTAAGTTTTTCAGAACTTGAGGGAAATTAAAATTTGCTCAAAATCTTTTACTTTTCTTTAACTGCAATCACATTTTTATTTAGCCACAAAGTGTAGATGCATGTGGCCTGTAACCTGCATGGACTGCTGTGTGTGATCCTGACGCACAGCCTCCCGTGACTGTCCTGAGTAAACGTGTATGTATGGATAACCTGGGAGCTTCCAGCCAGCACAACTGCCTTTGAGTTTGGTCCCTAAAACAGAATGCTAATAAAAGGAAAGGGAGGGAAATTGTTCAGTTGCTGTGTTACACTAATGTGGAATGGTAGAGAGGAATGGATTCTATCATAACTCAGTAGGAAATTTAAAACCTAGGGATATGACATGAAGCAGAATCTGTTGGCCTGGTCCAACATATCATTTAATCAGCTTTATCTGAATTCCTGCTGAACCATAAATGCCAACCTTTCAAATAATGTAAATTAGATCAGATAAATTTATTATAGACTTATTCATAGACCCATAGATTGAATAAATACGCCATTTATTTGATTTAGCTAAATGTAGAATTAGTTCTCAGTCAATGAAAAAATATTAGATTCATAATTGTTTTCTAAATTTTTATTTTATTTCCCTTAAGATACAAATTGTATTAACACGCTTCCTTAAAACTTCACAAGAAACCAGTACCTCCTCTTTGAAGTCATCTTATTCTCTTCTCCACTGTCACTGTTTGGCCTTCTTGCAAAATCACAGAATCATAGAATCATTTAGGTTGTAAAAGACCCCTAAGAACATGATTCACTACTGGCAGGATTTCTCTGGGAAGGACAATTCGTGACTTGTATTTAAGAACAGTAGTTCTCTGGCAGTAAGAACAGATTGCTCAGGGCTTCTCTACTTCTAGATTCAGGTCTTGAAATCTTTGAGGTTTCCAAGGCATAATGTGCCATGTCTAGAGTCAAGTAGTGAGGTACTAATATGCTACAATACTGAAAAACAGGCTGTAGCACAAAACAAATTAAGCAGCTGCAATTTTCAAGGCGATATTGATTTTCCCCTGAACAGTTGATTCGCCTCTACATTTTGTTGTATGGTTTCCTTTAGCTAGTACATGTGAGTTATAGTCACCAGTGGGTGAAATTTCAGAGCAGATTGTATTTTATCCAAATTGTTAATACATCTTTCTACTATTTTCAGAAGAGGTGTTGGGTATCCCAATATCCCGCAATAGGAATATCTGATAGAAATGTAGGATTTGCAGACCTCTTAACATGTACATTTAAGAACAAAATGATAATATTTTCCTTTAAAAATAAAATTTTAAAACAAAGATTATTTTTTAAAGTATTTGAGCATGTATCAAATAATTATAAATTAATGGTTAATAAATATAAACCTTTAAATCCAGCAGAATTTAAGCAAACTTTTGAGGCACATTTCAGGCTTAGCAAAGTCTATGTCCTCCCATTAGGGTTATTTTAGCCACTTGGAAATATTTTACAGGAACAATCAATTTTTCAGTTAGGAAAATCAAAATATAAACTGCTTCTCTTTACTATCCTTGCTGAGCAAGGACATGCTGGATATGGAATGTAATACAAGAACTGTGCACCAAAGTATATTCTGCCTTACGAATATGAATTGCATGTTACTGGGCTTTTATTCTTTATAACAATAACAACACAACTTAAGGAAGCCTGTAAAAAAGTGTTTTTTTTCTTTATGACTACACAGGGCAAGAAAAACAAAACTCAACTGTGCATGGCTCACAATGTCAAAGTTAAGTTACTGTGGATGAGGGATTCAAATAAAACCTTAGAAAGAATCTCAAAAGGAAGAGGCATGAAGTAAATCAGAGTTGCTGGTAATCCATATGATGAAATTCTTGGTTCCACTCATCATAGGACACACATACAGCAACAACCTCTAATCACCAAATTCAGATTCAATGAAACAAAGACATTCAGAAAGTATTTATGTTTGACATACAAGCAACATTGCTGAAAAATCACAAGCAGCATTAACTCTTTGATATTTTCCCATAATTATTTACTTCTGATTTTGAAACAGGTTTTTGCTCCAGTCTCATCAATATTCAAGCAAATACAACATGTCCTTATTCCTAGTTCTGAGCTAATTTGGTCGTACAATTCCTACAGCAGAAGCAAATTGAATTTTCTTTTTGATGAAGAAGCTGTCCATCTAAAAGAGCTGTTTTATCTAAAACTTCCTTTTTTGAGAGAATATGTCAAATTTTGACAACATGATTTACATCAAAGGAAAAAGATTATGTATATATAGATCATAGATTATATGAACAAAATAAAAATATTTTACTTCAATGTTATTAGAACTTTTCACTGCAATTTATTTTCCAATTCTGATGATTTATACTACACTGTAACAAAATAAAGGCATTTGAGATTTCAAAACAACATTAAAATATATAATCTTTTCTGAAATAGCTAAAGTTTTTTTTGCTGTGCTTCTAGTGAAAGCAAAAGAGCACAAAATAACTTTCTGAGATGAAATTAAATTAAAAACTTCTTTCAGAACATGAATGTTTTCCTCTATTCATCTCCTCTTTCCATTATTTGAGATAACTTCCAGTTGCTCAGCTATGAACCTTCTTTTCTTCTGAAAGCCCTAAATCAGACAACCATGCAATCATACATTCAAAGAATGGTTTGTATTGGAGTGGACCCTAAAGATCATTTAGTTCCAAGCCCCCCGTCATGGGCAGGGGCATCTTCCACTAGACAACGTTTCTCAGAACCCCATCCAACCTAGCCTTGAACAATTCCAGGGACATGAACTCCATAATTTCTCTGGGAATCCTATTTCTGTGCCTCACCACCCTCACAGTTGGGAATTTCTTCTTGATATCTAAGCTAAACCTATGCTCTCTCAATTTAAAGCCAAACCCTCCTGTCCTATCACGAAAATCTCTTGTAAAAAGTCCCTTTCCATCTTTCCTGTAGGCCCCTTTAGGTACTGGAAGGTTGTTGCAAGGCCTCCCCAGAGCCTTCTCTTTTTCAGGCTGAAGAGACTCAGTCTATCTTCATAGGAGAAGTGCTCCAGCCCTCTGATCATCTTCATGTCCCTCCTCTGAACTCACTCCTACAGGCACATGACCTTCTTATATTGGAGTCCCCAGAGCTGGATGAAGTACATCAAATAGGGTCTCAGGAGAGGAGAATAGAGGGGCAGAACCTTTCCTGGACATGTTGGCCATGTTTCTTTAGATTAGCAGCTAAGGACACAGTTGGCTTTCTGGACTGCAAGCACACAATGTTGAGTCACGCTGAGTTTCCCATCCACCAACAGTGCCAAGTCCCTGTCCTCACATCTGCTCAATCCATTCTTCTCCCAGCCTGTATTTTTGCTTTGGGTTGCCCCAGCCAGGTGCAGGACCTTACACTTGGCCCTGAACTTCATGATGTTTGCATGGGCCCATCTCTCAAACCTGGAAGACAACATTGTAAGACGAAATTTGATTCCATCTTCTATATCTTGAACATAACTTACTCTTCTTTTGCCTTTCATATTTTGTTTATTCCCCACCTTCCCTATAATTTTCACACACATGTTGCTTTTTCACCATTTGGCAATCTTCCTCCAGCCCTCTTGTTATCGAAATTGTTCATTTAGACAGGTTAATCTAACCCTGATTATCCCACTTCAACTGGGACTTGTTAGTATTTAGTCTTGATTACTGTATGGGCTCACAGGTCTTTGATATGAGCTGTACTACTGGTTTTGCTACAGGAAACATCAAAATTAAGGTAGCTTTCTGAAAGTCAGCAGTGTGGATCTAAGCTATGTGAGAGCTTATTAGAGACCATGTGATTAGGCTGAAACTAAGTGGTTATTATAAAAATGTTTATGTCCCATAGATGCTGGATGCTGGAACCTAAAGGACTTCAGTTTCAGGAATGCAGTAAGCAGAACTCTATTTACTTAAAATCATCAGGAAACAAACAAACAAACCATTTTAAGTGGGGAAAAAATTATACAAAGTAATGATTATTTTAATTGCCATATTTTTTTCCTTTTTTTAAAGTGATTACGTTCAGTGGAGAAATATACAGCTCATACATAAAATATATGTGAATATTTTAGCTATTCGAGACTCAAAGAATAATTCTATCTTAGAGCTGGGATTATGCATAATAAAAAAAATACCAACTCTCTTATCAAGATTCGACTTATTCGATGACAAAACTCTATGAATCACAGAAGGCTAACAAATGGGCAAGGGCAGTCACAGGTTATGGTGACCTTTGTTCCTTAGGCTTTAAGAGCCAAAACTGATACCACATTTGGGGATTTGTTTCTAATAATGTCTCTTCCAGTGAAGTGACTGTACTCTCCAGGCTCTCTCAGAACACACAATGTGAAGCACGGATATGACAGACCTGAGCTGCCTTTTGTAATTTATTCACGGAAGTAAAGATGTGTTAGGTGGAGATATGCAGAACATGCAGAGATAGATAACAATCCGTCAGTCAGCTGTGGGCTGTGGAGGAAATGAGGATTGTTCCCTTGAATGTATGTACTGTGCTCTACAAGGATGTGGCCAGAGGTAGGAAGGAATATGGATCTACTGTCTGTCCCCCTGCAGAATGCTGAGAACTGCAAACTCCTTGAGAACTCCCTGCTGAAGGTACAGTCTGAAGGAGAATGTCTCAGGCAACCCTTGGATTTAATAAAATGCTGTCACAGGCCTTAGAAAATGTAATGCAAGATTATTTCTTTTTCCATGCAGCAAGAAGCAACATGACTACCAAATAAAGTAAGAAGGATGTAGTCAGCTTCTGGATGTCTCTGCTTCAACCAGACCTTTCCAACTGTGCCTGTGGTTTGTGCAGTCATTCCCCTGTGTTGGTACCTTATCTATGCATCTTTTGACTTAACTTTGTACTTAAACTTTGAATTTGAATGGAATTATTTTCCTTCCTTTACTGTGTTTCCTGAAAGAATATTTTCATACTTCTTCTTTGTGATAAATGGATTATAGAAACAAATGTTATATACATATAAACATGAGTGCTTCTTTTGCCTTGAAAGAATTTTAATATATCCTGTTTTGGCAGTAGTTAAAAACTAAGTATCCGTTATTTTGCATATTGCAATAAGTCTTCAGTAAGCCTAAGTGAAAATCCTTATTTATAATAGATTATTGAAGTTATCCTAAATATTTACAGTGGTTGCAAATATAATTAAACTGAAACACCAATATGCATATTATTGAATCCTTGGTAATTTGCAAAATATGCTAACAGTTTCTATAAATATGCAGACTTAGGACTGCTTCGTAGCAGACCCTTGCTATTTTGCTCACAATATCACAGATTCACAGTTGCATATCTTTATATAAAAGGTATGAAATAAAGTCAAGATATTATCAGTCACAGTGTTATTTTTAGTCTTACTGGCCTCACAGTTTCACAGAGAACACAATATACCCAATGATAGCTGCAGAATACACAAATTAATTATTTGACCTCTAGCCTGGACTCCCCCTGATGTCTTAAGCAAGATTTAAATATTTTGGAAATTTCAGCCTCATATTTTGATGGCAGTACAATGAAATTGATCAAGACAATGTTGGTTCTCTTCAGGAAATTGGTGTATATATAACATAATAAAAATTGAGGCATTTTTTGCATGGTGCATTTGTTATAACTTGGAAGATCAAAATATATCTTTAGTTCAGTTAAGATTAGTAGGTGGTATCTCAAGCCTTTCAGCTGCAAGAAAAGTTGCAGATTATGAGGATAAGTAGATATAAGAAATAGAAATTTGGACAGGAAAGATTTTTTGTGTCTGTGTAGACTAAACTAAGGGGATGTCTGTGGGGCCTTTATTCTCACTAATGTCACCCTCGAAAGTTCTGCAGGGTACAGTGGGCTTGAAATGTCTGGATACAAGCCAGGTTCAGTCTGGAAGAAATATAGCTTCATTCACACAATCTTGCACCAAAATGATAAATCTCTCCAGACTGCAGTGGTTATGCAGCTATACTGGCTCTCATCTTCGCAAGCCTTGGAAACTACATTGTGTTCCATTGTATGGTCTAAATTCACCCTCAGCATTTGCAGGGCAATTGTAGGCACCTTCCTTTTCAGCACACTTCAAAGACAGAAGCTGTGTCTACACTGCTTATTGTGTCAGGGGAATTTACGGGAAAAGATAAAATTAGACACCAATACTTTTTGGATTTCATTGTGCTTGTTTCAGAAACCTGCATTTTAATGAACTGAACTTTCATGGCACACCACAAGACATTATCTAGAAACTGTAATTCTGTGCTAATGAAGCACTGGTATTTTTCACTTCCAGTTAATTTCTTCAGGGATTTTTGTTTGATTTGGCTTTTATTGAATTGAAACATCTTTCTTGTAGGAGATGTTAGCTGTTTACACAGTTAATGTCAGCAGCCAGGTTGAAGTTGAGATACAGATATAACTAGATTCTGAATGCAAAATGACTCAATATTTTCCCCTAACCTGAACACATAGGTAGGAAAGGCTATGTTATGCTTACAGTAGAAATGAACCAGCAGTGCACTCCTGCTGCAAAGGCAAATGGTTTCCTCAGACTCAGAATTGCCAGCAAGTTGAGGGAAGGATCATCTCCCCTTCTACTCAGCACTGGTGAGGCCACATTAGAAGTACTTTATCCGGATCTGAGATCTTTGGCACCAGAGACACAAGGCCATATTGGAGACAGCCCAGAAAAAGGCCAGAAGAATGGCCCAGGCGATCACTAACTGTATGAAGTTTAACAAAGTGCTGGATCCTGCACCTGGAAAGGCGCAGCTCTGGATGTATGTTCAGACTGGGGAATGAGAGGCCGGAAAACAGAGCCGTGGAAAGGGATCTGCGGGTCCTGGTCAATAGCAAGCTGAACATGAGCCAGCAGTGCCCTGGCAGCCAGGAGGGCCAACCTTCTCCTGGGGGTCATCAGGCACAGCATCACCAGCCAGGCAAGGGAGGGGATTGTCCTGCTCTGCTCTGCACTGGGGCGGCCTCACCTTGAGGATTGTATGCAGTGTTGGGTACCATAGCGTAAGTGAGACATTAAGCTATTAGAGAGTGTCCAAAGGAGGGCAACACGGATGGTCTTGAGGGTAAGTGATTGAGGTCACCTGATCTGTTCAGCCTGAAGAAGACGAGACTGAGGGAAGACCTCATTGTGGTGTACAGGTTCCTTGTGAGGGAAAGAGGGGAGGCAGCCACTGATCTCTTCTCTGTGTTGACCTGTGACAGGACCTGAGGGAATGGCCTGAAGCTGTGTCTAGGGAGATTTAGGTTTAACATTATAAAAATTTTCTGCACTCAGGGTGGTTGGGCACCAGAACAGACTCCTCAAGGAAGTGGTCACAGCACCAGGCCTGACAGTTTAAGAAGTGTTTAGACAATGCTTTCAGGTACATTGGCATGAATCTTGGTGTGGTCCTGTGAATGGTCAGGAGTTGGACTTACATGATCCTTGTTGAGTCCCTTACAACTCAGGGTATTCTATAATTCTATGATCCTATGATTAAGGATGTGGAGCATCTCTCTCTTCAGGAAAGACTGAAAGATTGGGCACTGTTGAGCATGGGGGAGAGAAGGCTGAGGGGGAAACCTCATTAACGTGTGCAAATACCTGAGGGATGATGCAAAGAGGACAGGGCTTTTCAGTGGTGCCCAGTGACAGGACAAGAGCCAACAGGCACAAAGGATGCAACACAGAATGTTACCTCTGAATGTGAAGAAACACTTCTTCACTGTCAGGGCGACTGAATACTAGCACTGGTTGCCCAGGGAGATTGTAGAGTCTCCCTCTTTGTAGATATCCAAAAGTTGTCTGGTATTGGTCCTGGTTAGCTGTCTCTAAGTAGCTGCACTTGAGCAGATAACTCTTAGAGGTTCTGTCCTATCTGAACCATCCTGTGATTTTATGAAACCACTCCTTCTATTTCTATTACCTATTGATAGAGTGTAAAGAGGAAATGATGACGATTATATATTTGCTGTGATCCATGATCTCTCCAAGACTTCATTTCTACTTTGTGTGTTTAGATGGAATGGTTCTTGTACCAGGTGCTTCTGACACCAGGTTCAGGTGGTGCTTCTGGGCATGCACAACTTAGGCAGGGAGCCAGCTGCTGGAATTCTTTGGGTCTGCTTTGCCTGGGGGTGCTCCAGAGCTGCACAAATGTGTGACTTTTGAAGAGGACAGCAAACACCTTGCAAGCACTTCTGAGTGTGTACCACAAGACACTCAAACAGAAAAATTCACATCGAAAAAAACACATTAATTTGTTAATGTGGAGTACACAGAAAGCCTAATCTGTATCCTGAATCAATGACAAAAGTTACAATAAATTATGAATATGAGTTAAGATAGATCTGTTTATTTTTTTTTCCATTTGCCTCTTCCTGAAAATCAAACCATATTTCTCAATATTTCCAGTTTATTCTAATTTTATTTATTCTGATCACCCAGAAAGTCAATATATTTAAAATCATACTAATGTATGAAGAGTGCTCTTTGCTGTATGATGCCCTTCCTGCTCTATAATTTTGTTAGAAACAGGAGTATATCACAAGTTAGCTTAGGTTTTAGACACTCCAGTATGCCTCAACACCTTCTTTTCTGAACTTAACCTGTCTGGACTTCCTGCCTTTACTGCAGCCTGACCTTTCCAGCAAGGCCTAAGTCTTATTCTCTGTGTTGCTCACCTACCCACAACCAGTTCCTCTACTCCTTGTTTGAATCATGTCTCAGCTTTCTATTTGAATATTTAGACCTTTCAGATTTCAAATTACTTGGGACCTAGTTGCTGCCTTTTCAGACACAGAGAGTTTCTCAGGCCCACTCTAAATGGTAGCCTTCCACAACCCTTGTGTGACTTCAAGAGTTTGGGAAAAGAAGAAAAGGCCCATGTCCCGGGGGTCCCTAGAACCCATGAGGATATTCAGCTTGTGTGACATGAAGGAAAAGAAGTTCAGCTGCAGCCAGGAAGCCAATTTTCTCTCACAAACCTGGTGGGGCTTACTTATACATTCTGAATCTTTTCTTCAGTGACATGTTAAAAAATTTTCCAATGGAAAAATGAATAACCAGAACACACTGAGATAACTGTGTTGTGACAAGGATTTGTGGTCCAGTCAGTGACATGGACAGAATGTACAGCATCAGTCACTGCTGACCTTCAGAAGCACTGTGTATCCAGAGTCCTGAGTCAAATGACCTGGTAGGATACTTAGTTTTATCTTACTTATGAAATGCTTCAAATTTCAATGAAATCCAAGTAAAAACTTCTCTATTACTACAGTAGAGAACTCAGTAAGATTTTCAGGTCAGTAAAACCATTCCAGAGAGATGAAGACACCCTGAAATCACAGATCTGAAAAATGTGACATAATCTGCACAGGTTTTGCATTCCCTGTATATTTGAGCACATGCATCCACTTATCACACAGAAGTACAGGACTGACAAGGAAGATAGAGAGGGAAGATCGAACACCTAACATTGAAAAAAATACAGGAAAAAAACTCAAACCCTCTTTGCAGAGGGCATATATATCTTCCAGTCCCCCTTGTCCTGCTGCATTCTTCACCCACATCTGAAGGACAAAACCTGTTCTGGAAGGAAATTGAATTGCAAGAAAAATGCATTCCTTGAATTCTTGAAGAGGGACAGGTTTAATTTACACTGTACACAGAAAAAGCTACTTTATACCTCCTTAAGATACCTAATATTTTCAAATGCTAGGCGTTTTGGTAGTTAAAATATATTCCTGCAAATCAGTCCTCCTTGCACAGTGTAATCCATCTGATTTTTAAGACTACATGTGCATGCAACAAGAGGCATGCCTTGCTTACTTAAAGATATAATTTTAAATTCCACTTTCTCAGAAAAATAGTGCAATGCAAAAGCCACTGGGGGTCTGCTCTCAGTGTCAGCCTAAGGTTTGAGGAAGAATCTGCTGACTTCTAAAAAAGCTGCTTATTTTTTCCCTTCCAAATTCCTGTACTTCAGGAACCTTTTACCTAGACTTAGCATATTGAATCTGTGCACTCTAACTTCCAAAAAAAATCCAAATTAACATATGGAATTCTGAGCATAAGACAACCTTCACAATGAAAGTACTGAGCCCTCACTGTGGGAGACTGATATGCCAGAGAGAGAGAGACACAGAGAGACAAAGAGGGAGACAGCCAGGGAGACAGAGACACAGAGAGACAGAGGTGGAGCTAAGAAAACTGGCCCTTATATTACAGGTGTGGGGGGCTCTGCTCCTGCTCACCACAGGTGTCCAGGACCTTTTCCTTTATGCATCCCTCTCAAGGACAGCAAGGCAGCTTCTTGGCAAACCCAGCTCTGTTACCAGCCTGGCCCTTTTTCAGAGGTAAGGATCTGGTCAGAAAGTTTAATGTGTTTTTTTTGTTTGTTTGGGTGGAGTAGTAAAAACTACCTCATTTACTTACATAAAAGACACGGAATTAACGTTTATGGGAAAATAGAGAATAATTTCTAGAGAAAATGACCACGGAAACTGTACCTAAAAACTGATGAAGCTGAGGGCCACTTACTTTGTCTCTAGTCAATGTTGTACCCTCCATCACAAATATTGTAAATGCTGTAGATGTATTTGCTCAGATTGGAAACTTACTTTACAAGCACTATGTAAGTATAAGCAGGAACTGGTTATAGATAGAATCAATATACTTTGGAAAACTTTTTTTTTATTTTCAGGTCACAAAGCATCAGAAAATTCTAGAGAGTATTATGTTTAAGGGGCACAGCAGGGTTTCAACTAAGAAATATTGTTGACATGGGACACATCACATCTGAGAACCCTTTGGTATTATTATGTCATCTACTGATTCTGCTGCTACTTCAGAAAACAATGCATGACAGCTGGCTAAATTGTTTTTGAAATATCATCTTGGAGACAGTTTTCCTCTGTTAAGACCCCAAGTGGCAAAAGCAATTGAAGGGAATATAACACAATCAAATAGATGTAATATGAAGGCAAATAGGCAGGAGAACTGATAGTTTTCTCTCCAAAACAGCAGGAGATAGTAAAAGATTGCAGGAAAGGAAGAAAAAGAAGTGAAACAGAGGTGTAATAAAAAGTCCTGGATCCAGTAACATGACTTTTAATTGCAAATCATAGAGCAGTGGGACAAAATCAAGGACCAATTTTCCAGAAACCAAGAGATGAAACTGTTTTTTCTTTCATAAATATCTTTGTAATTTTGCAGTATTCTTTTAAATAAGTAAAACATGACAAAAAATTAAATGGAGTTATATTTTTGAAGTTTATAACTTGTTCAGGACCATAGTTTCTGCTGTAAATTACCATGATACATGCTACCAAACTGGTAAAAAATGTTAGAAATTCAAGTGGTTTTAAAACTCAAGCATATGGGACATTTCTTACATACTGTTAATTTCTCCTCATATCTTATTTTCCTTTCACTCTTTTAAATTCCTTTTTTTCCGTCTATCAATCTTCTTTTGAAGGTTTGCATTGTTTTTTCCTTCATAGAATTTATTTGAATATATTTAGCAAAAGAAGTAAGAATATGTATTTTGGGAGTTCTTTTTAAATGTCTGCTGTTCTTTCAGGATAAAAATTTTGATGTACAATGCAGATTTGGACATTCTGTGTATCAGTTTCTTATGAAAGCATTGACTACTATGACTAGTAGGCAGTGAGGGGAGGCTACACCCTTTGGAAAGAATACAGGTTTTATATGTAACATGTGGCACATAATTTAAAAAAAAGAGCTAGCTGAATAAAAACTACTACTCTAAAATAAGAATGAGTAATAAATTTAACAGCCAGAATGGTACAACATTATATCCAATTCTTTTTTGTGAAACATCATCATAAAGTTGTGAAATTTGATCATAAAAAGCACAGTTTTCTAAATAAACTTCAAGTTTCATCCACAGTCATTTTAGCTATTGCATTAATGATCTAAAATCCTGCTCTGTTTTCTCTGAAATCAGTGGAAAATTGATTTTAATGGGTAACAGAAAACCTCTCAGAATTCAGATGCTCTTCCAGTACTTAACTGAAAACTTTAACTGGGCAAACATCTGTTAGAGATAATAAAAATTAAATCAGAAGAAAACTCACACATTACCCTAAATGAATACAAAAAATAAAATCTTTTGTATTGTAGGTAACAGCTGCTCTTACTCATTTATCTCAGGGCAAAATAGAAGAATATACTTGCATTAGCAAGTGTTCTGTATCATACTGATGATCCTTTCCATTTGTAGAGGAAGTGATTATTTGGGAGTTAACTTATTCCACTTTCACCCAGACTTATATAGCACAACAGAGATACCAGCTCATAAGCAATGAGCATGTTACCTAATTGCATTCCAGACTTCTCTTTTCTGACTGTTCAAAGCACATTCTGGGGTTTTGGGATGGTGCAACCACAGAGCAATAGCATTTTCTGCTTGCAGTTTCTCTGCTTTGCAGACAAAACTGCAAAGGGTTTAACGGTAGAATGTTTGTTTAAAAATAGTAACATGAAAATCAGCCATTCTTTATTACTGCCCTGCAATGTCAATTCTTAATGACAAGAAGTTTGCAGTTATCAATGCAGTCAATTTTGCTAAAAGAAATCAAGACAGAAAAGAAAGCAGGCTGTGAAGTAAAGAATGCTAGAGACAAACAGTTCAGCTCCAGAGAACAATGTGACAAACACAAGGTCTGTGGAAAAATGACTTTGCCAGACACTTTGCCAGATCCCAACTCCTGCCCAGAGAAGCTTGAAAGTTATATTGCTAACTAGGCAAGAAATTGTACTGACCTTTTCACTGTATTACAAGCATACTGTCATAACGTGATTGCTATTGAAATTGATTTTGGTAGCAGCACAGAAGACTCATTTTTGTTGTTCATTGTGTGTTTGTTTTTTAACAGTTTAAACTCATCTTGGTGTTGTGTAATAATATACCTTTCCACTGACTGAATAAACTGCATTGATTAATCATGACCTTAAACTCATGTACAGAAAACAAAAAACCAAATTCCTCCTGATAATACTACATAAGGTACGTGCCTCAGTCTAAAATTCATAACATGATTCTTTTAATATGACCATGGAGCGATTATTTTAAAACCAAATAAACAAAAAAGATTATGCTCTTAAAGCCTTTTGAAACATCTCTAAGTATAATGTTAACTGCAAATTATGCAGGGGTAACTTATCATACAAGTAACAATTGAAAGAAGGCAATCTCCCTGTCCTGATGGGAGTTTGGACTACATTAAATGTTATTGTTGTATGTAGTTCTACTGTAATAAGTAATGTGGTAGCCTGGCGACATATTACTATACTCTATATTTGTTGATTATAAAGATAACTAAGAAGAACTCCTTTATAGTGTGAGGGGTTTGTATTTCTAATACAGCAATAAAGTACAAATAGTGATGAAATTTAATTCAGCATCTGACTACATCACTGTTTTCATATTCTGTGTGTAATAGAATGAAAAAAATATATAGTGATGAAGCAACCCCTCAAAAGTTTCACATTTTAAAGCCTTCTCATGAGAAAATTCACATCTCCCACTGAAAAAGACCTCTCAGTCTCATTCATCCAGCCACCCCTCCTACCCTGATGGATCGTCAAAAATAGAAAAATTATTTAGTCTTTTTATCTTAAGAGCACCTACAGAAGTCTGAGGATGAAAACAAAGTAAGTGTTAACCTTTTTTTTGCATTATTAAGAGATAAGGTGTAATATGATGTTGAATGAATATTTGTGAGACTCTCTCTCTCATCTTAAGCTGTGCAGTGTAACTATACCAGAGTATGACGTATTCACTGTGGAGTCATTTATTATCATATACTTAATTTGTGGCGTTACAGTCAGGAAGAAAAATAATTCAGATTATAAATTTGAATATTGAAGCATAACAGTAGCTCAAGATAAAACCTACATATGGATTTTTCCATTAGCACAAGAGATAAATTCTTATGCTATGAGGCTGATGGGCTTGGTTCTTGTAGTATACTATATTAATAGCAGTACATGGTGGATAATAAGTTTTACAAAGCATTAAACTGCCCCAGGTGTTGCTATGATATTCACACACCAGGAGATACCTGGGGTACTTCCACAAAGGGAAATGTACCTGCCTATGCAATCAGAGCGATGTGGAAAAACAGAAAATGGTATTAGTAGGGAAGAAGAAAGTAAATATTTTGTGATCTTGCAAAAATTATAGAATAATATTAATTTTTATCACTGGTTTTCATTCAGATCTTGCTTGCTATTGTCCCTATAATTATTTGATTTGACAAGGAAAGTCATCATCATCCCAAATTACAAAAACAGAAAGGGCATTAGTGACAGAATAATTTATTAATCAAGTAAGAGCTTATAAGCAAGTACTGCCAACGCTATTTAATTTGCAGTGATGGAAACCAAGGGCTGGCGACAGCTGCTATCTCATCTATAGGGTGAAATTCCCTACAGCCTTCTTTTAGGAAGCACCAGGGGAAACAAAACATGAAAATGGAAAATAACAAAAAGTTAGATCCTCCTCTCCACTGGGAAAATAAAAAAAAATCTCATTAACTGCAAAAGAAATCATAAATGCGCTCTTCAGATAGCTGTTTTTGATGTTTTAACATAGGATAAAAAGAAAATTCAGAATCTTGGTTTACAAATGTAATTTTATTAAGCAAAAAATAAATGGGAGTAATGCTAACTATATTAAGTCAAATGGCTCCAAGAAACCTAAATTGTATGACATGTCATTTAAATATTTTATAGGTAATAAACACTTGACTTATGTTAGGAAGTTTAATAATAACAATTGACATGAGTCTCTACAGACTAAGGAAGGATATTTCAAAGTTCTCATCTTGGCAAAACATGCCCAGAAAGAGAGCTTTGCTTATTCTGAGCATGCAAAGTTGAATATAGTACACTGCAACTCAATTTTGATAGCAACAGAGAAAATAGGAGAAAATATTTAACTTTTCATCAAGCCTTAGCTTTTGCAGATAGAAAACTACACCTAAATGGATTTGTCAAAATAAAAACTTGATTTTTGGGGCAATATGTTCCTTGCAATTGACAGTCACTGTTTACAGTGTATTTGCCATTTACTATCAGCAAAAATATTCAATGTCTTTCTGGATGCACAATTGTATTAGTAATAAAAATTAGTCTTTCTGTTGGAAACTTGAGGAAACCCTATAATCAAGATTTCTTTTTCTTAACCTAGGTAAAGCAGACCAGACTATGCTGAAAGAAGCAGTCTCAGCCTGTGTGTAGAAGCAAGTAGATAATGCATTTTAAAAGGCTATTGTAAAATTTACTGAACTTACTGGCTTCCTCTTGTAGGTCTTACTGGTTTTTTGTAGTCAATGGAATTTTTACCTGTGCACTAAGAGCACAAGGGGAAATGTTTCTATTGCTCTGTAACTGACTTGAGTTGATAGAAAGTGAAAAAATGTGAAGACACAATTTAAAAAAAAGACATTTTAAACAATTATTCAGACAATAAATTAAATGTATTGCTTAAGATATTATATAGGCTGCAATCTTTTTTTTTAATTGTTTGGTTTTGGTTTTCCCAGGCCCTCTGCCATAATATCCAAAACAACGTACCATTAACTTTGGTAACATTCTTCTAAAAAATTTAACTATTTAGATTCCTATCATAATCCATCGTAATCAACAAAAGAAGTCATAATGATTTATTTGGCAGCTGAATAAGGTTCTACTTAAATATAAAACAAAGTGACAACATGTGTGTTGACCTTCACCATAAGCAGGTTGACTGGACTTTCGAAGTACTCAAAGAGAAGTTATGTCTTCACAACACATTTGGAAGGGAATTTAATATTGTTCTCCATGTACCTTTTTAAAGAGCAGAATGTTAACCCTCTTTAATCATATAATTTTGGGAAGGGGTTTCAGGTTTTTTTGTTCTCTAACTGATTGCAATCCTGAGAATTTTCTTCTTATGTTAAAGATATTTAACTTCTTTTAATTATTTGACAAAAAGAATACTTTTTAAGGAAATGAGTAAAAATGCCCAAATTATTCTAATTCATCTCTAATAGAATAAAAGACTGAAATTCTGACAGTTAAGTTGCATGTAGCAGAAGTACACGTGGTTTAGATTCTGTATGAATGTTTTGTATTTTTATTACCCTTTCAGTTCTGACTTGATTTATATGCATTTCCTGATTACCAAGCTTACTAGAAATTTCTCTATTTCAGTTGTTCTTATAATCTTGCTTTTGCTTTATTGAAAGGTATAATCAACTGTTAAGGTGTAAAAAAACTCCAGCAACAAACAGATCCCAAAATAGTTCTGAAAAATGAATTCCATTTATGCATAACTTAATGAGATACCTAGGGCCTATTCCATACCTAATGTTAGTCAGTCCTCAGTAGATCAGAAATTTTTGAGATATTTTGTTACCTTCTAATTCATTAGATTCAATTTTGGAACATGTTTTTGGGTTTTTTTTATTAAATGGATAATTATAATTAGCATTTTCTCCCCACCCAAAAAACTGCAAACAAAACCAGCAGAAAAGTAACTTTCTCAGACTCTTATATTCCCCTACTAATCAAAACAAAACATATCCACAAAATATGATGATTATAAACTGCAATACAAGACAGGAAGTGACAAAAGAAAAATCTATCTGATGATGTTGAGAGTGTTAGCCAAATGTGGCTATCCAAGCTGCACTTTAACCATGACCCTACAGTAGTGATTAATGAAGTGCTCTGGTTTATTTCCAAATAATGAAAGTCTTGGGTGTACATAATTCAGTGTTCATCTCCAAAAATTTAGCAGTAGATAACAAAAGATTAAGTTGTTTCAGTCTTTTGCTCTTCAGCTAATCATAGTTCTGGCTGCCAGGAAAAAAATTTAAAAAAGAAAATTCTCAACTACAGTATTTTTTTTTTTTGTGTTCTAATCTTCTCTCCTTCTTTAATATTTTTCTTTAACTTTAACATCACAATGTGAAAATATTAATGATTTTAAAGTTAAAGAATTAATGTTTTTCAAAAAGATGTCTGTCAATTTCAAATAAACAGTTAACTTGTGTAAGTTCAGAAAACAATTTTTTGTTCTTTTTAGGAAAATGGTAGTAGCAGGAAAGTAGTTTCATTAAAAAGCATAGTAAGAACACCATGGTTTCCTCTTGAGTCATCAGCTCGATGGTTTGCATCCATGTCTAGGTAGTGGAAAACTTTTACTTTTCTCCCATGTCTGAAGGGATTAGCAGGAATTCATGCTACTTCTTTGGAAGAGTGTTGTGCCTCTGCATATCACTCTTTTGAGAAATGATTCTCTCAATGCCCCTTGATAAAGAGTTTAATTTGGTCTGTAATATTTAAAAATTCATGTAGTGAGCAAAAGTAAAGAAACTAAAGACTGTAGTCAGTTTGGGGCAGTTACTTGCTGTCAGAGACTGAAATGTTATAGTCAATGGCTTAAACATTATTAGGAAGGAGTTTTACCCATTTTGACAAAATCGTGTAAAGAAGCTGAGACCACCAAAGCCCACCCTTACGTGAATATGCCTGACTAGAACTTTGAGTTAAGTGAGTTAAGCCACTTAAGGGAACTTGAGATAAAATAAAGGTGACGCTATTGTCCAATTATCTCAGGTCTAGGGAGAAATAAACAAAGCTGAGGGAGAAAAATGGAAAGCCAAACCCAGTTTTGAAAATCATCCGTGGCTGCGTTCGGTGTGGGAGAGGCCATATTCCACAGATTCTTCTGCTGAGGCCAGGTTTGCACACACTCCTCCCCATCCAAGGAGGAGGGAGGAAAGTTTTGGGTTGTGTAGGATACCCTCTGGTCAGAGGGAGTGGACACCCATCCTCCCTTACACAAACTGCCTCAGTTATAAAACCCCCCACCCTGGGAAGGCCACATCCATGGGATAGTCACATGAGAGGAAGCTTATGGAGTGTCAAAAACCATCAAAGACCCCCAAAGTGCTCCCCAGACCGATTCCTGAGGTTTTGCAGCAGAGCACTGCACATGATGCAAAGTGATGCAACAGATCCAGAGTCTGTTGGACTCTATCTGCAAGAGACAATGACAAACTTCCCCCACACTCCCAAGGGAGGTACCCAGGCATTCCCACCTGGCCCAGGAAGACCAGACGGAGACCATCAACTGGATGCCCTTGGGATCCACAGCGCAGTGATATTTTCTACTTAATCTGTCACACTCTCTCTCTCTCTCTCTCTCTCTCTGTCTCTCATTTCCTGGTACATAACATCCATACTGTTGACCTTGGCATATGGTATCATTTGCACCTTAATTCAGGTAGAGGCATCTCTCTAAATATTTTAATAGCTGGCTCTTAACACTTGCTCCAGTGGAAAACTCAAATTGAAACCTTCTAAAACGAATGATAGAAACATATGATTTCTATAGCTAGGTTAACATAAACCCAGTGAAACAGATTTCATTTTTAGTGAAATAGAATATTCAGTTCTTTCCTTTTTCTTTTTTTCCCAAGAAAAAAAACTATGTTAGATACATTAAAAAAGAAAAGCTGCCTCTGAATATGGACTAGGACTTCTAACATAGGAAGACACAGAAGACAGTTGGTTGCCAGTTTCCTCTTTTCTTTGCTCTGTTTGAACCAGAAAAAGACATTATACAAATTTCAGCAGTTGAAAAAAAGACAGTAATTGATTGAAAGAGCTCTCTGCCTGAGATATATTTCCAACAATTATTGATTATGATAATTTCATTATAAGAAGATAATTTCTATAAGAATATTGTCTGTGAATCCCAGTTCAGCATAAAATTGACATTATCTACTTGTTCACAACAAACAGAAAGGAAACAGCGGTTGAAGTACACAAACGCTTATACACAAGAGCTTTTCCTTTATCAGTATCAAGGGCGGTACTTCTTAAATAAGATTTAGGATCATCTTAGTGGTTAATAAAAGGAGACTGTAAGGAAAAAAAGGTGAAAGAGATTTTGGCTGAAGGTACATATGGATAGAATGCAGTAGTGGTAAAACCTTGGGAATAATTAACATACTGGAAAATGAAGTATGCTAATAGCAGTACTTTGTTCTGAAGCTCTGACACAGCATTATCCATTTCTTGTTCCTGCTTTGCTAGTACCTCTGGTGTGCAAGAGAAATCGCATTTCATGATATGGGCCCAAAGTACATTGCTGGCATATATTCCTCCGTACATGTTCCAATTACTTACTGACATTTCTCAGCACAGGAGTGTAACAGAAAAGTGCTGCAGTAATGCAACAGGAATTTTATTAAACTCATTCAAATATGCACCTTCGCTCATTGATGTAAATGAGATGAATAAGCCCAGGCAGAAATAATCAGGCTCACTGCAATGTTAAATATGAACATTAAAAATTTGTCTTTGTTGACATCCATAATTTTCAAACTAATGATGTTTTTTTAATCTTTTCCCCATCCTGGTCAGAAAGTCTTCATTAAGCTAGAATTCATTGTAAATACATTTAAATTAATTCAAGGCAGAATTTGAAAGTCAAAAGTATGCAACAAGTTCCTGAAACTTAGGACATTTGAAAATCCCCATCACTTTTTGTTTCTGGTAGACTGCTGCAGATGATTAGAAGTAGTCTTATATTTGCAGACTCTGGTCCTCATAAAACAGAGAAAAATAACATACTAAAATGAGATATATTTTACAAATAAGTTAAACCAGATAAATCAAGGAGACCAATTAAAGCTCCACCAACATTTGGAAACAGATTTGTGATCTCAGGTAAAGTTGATAGTACCTGACTGACTTACAAATTCTACAGGTTTAGATTCTCCAGGATCCACTCAACCAACAAGACAAGGGTTTTCATCCTCAAGGAATTACTTTAGGCAATACCTTAGGTGACCTGAGCCATGGGGAGAGTTATCAACTGCAGCCCAGTGCTCCAAGGAGGAACTGACTCAACTGATCTTTCTGCAAGACTTCATTTATAGCCCACTCAGACCTCATCTTTGGTCAAATATGGGCTGGACTATGAGGTCTCCAGAGCTCCCTGCCATATTCAGCTGTTCAGTGTTAGAAGACCCATCCTCTGTTCTCTAACTAAACACCCTGTTCTATATTATTAGTAGATAAAAGTGGATATTGCCATTGACAGAACATTGATGGCAATAGAACAGTGAAAGATAGCCTGTCTCCCCTGGGAAAAGAAAAAAATAAAAAGCAGTAGTGTCTTTTGTAGCCTGAGAATTTCTGGTTCACCGGTGTTAGAGACTGGAAGGATTGATGTCTTGAGACATTTTGGGAAGCATGTGTGGGCAGGAAGGGGCAGGTCTGGCCTTGCTCTTGCAAGCACCCTGCCCCCCACCCCCCACCCCCTAGAGCCTGTATCCCAATCTGACATAGCTGCCAGTCATGGCACACTGGAGGCAGTGCTCCACACGCCCCTACCCCAGCTCCTGAGTGGCCAAATGACCACAAGTCCCACCTGGGAGAAGGGCCCAGGAAGGCCAAGGGGTATTTAAGGCCAAACACAAGACCATCACTGTCTGTACCTTACCTCTTCTTGGATTTCTGGCTGTTCCCAATCCTGTAAGATTTTGCTTTTCATTCACTAAGGAAGATATCTATCTTTTTTACCTGAAAAGAGGTTTCAGAAGGCAATGTCCAGCCAATTATCCACCATTATCCCCACACCCTTTGAAAATCTTCACATTCTGAAATGTGCCATAGCATTTGTACTTAGATAAGTGAATAACATGTGCCCACAGTAAGATATGTATTATATGTTGATTTACAAATCTATGTCTGGCACCATGTTGGTGTCATGTTTACTATTTATCAGTCTCCAGACATTGGACCACCTGAGTATTTTACCCATGATTCTAACATTTATATGAAAAAAATAGCTAGAATCAAAGGAAACTCTGGAATCCATCTAGGAATAACATTCAGCAAGTGATAACTCCCTATTTATAAATATTTTTGAAAATTTAAGAAATCTATAATATTATTTTTGTATTGTTCTAAGGTTTTTAATATATGAATATACATATTTAATTTGGACATAATCCCATTGCTGCATCAGTGTTGAAATATAAAATCACCCAAGTCCATTTAAATCTGGACCAATTATTGTTTAGTCAAAACAACATGAAGACTTTTTTGTCTCCATTATGATACATGATAATTATTGAAATAAATGGAAATAAATGTGTAACTTGTTTTCTCTATCTCAATAATGAATAGGGAGAAGAGAATCAGTTCTACCCTTTCTTGTGTAAGCATAACTTGGCTTTCACCCATGTTTATAATATAGGTTGCAGGACCTTGGCACCAGTTCTTTCTTCTCATAAATGCAGCTTGACTTCACCACAACCTTCAGAAAAAAAAAAAAAAAATCCATTTCTTAATTAAACCAACCAACAAACAAATCTTTTTCTTTTCCTTCTTGACCATGTAGTTTTTCCAACTCTCGCTTCCTTCCCTCAATCAGGGAAGTAGAAAGTACTCTCATATAACTATTTAGGAGAGAGAAAGTAACAAAATTAGAATTTAAGCTCATTCATCAGTGTTGGTTTTGAACTTCACAGTGATTCTCTGTCTCTTAAAATGTTCATGAACTTCTATGTGTTAATCAGTTTATGTGTGGAAGCTTATTAGCAGGCATATTTCATCTTTCTATACAAGACACAGACAGGGGAGCAGATGCTGTGGGCAACCCTTGAGATCTGAAAAGTACAAAGGTAGATTAAACAAAATCAGAAGACAACATATTCACAGAAGTTTCAGTCGTTTAATTGTCAGTCCATATTATCATGAGTCTGCATATGTTCTGAAGTACAAGCAATGACCTCAGCCCAGCACAGAACTTAACCATCTGCTTAACTTCTAGCATTCTTAGAATTTAAAGGAAACAGAGAAGTGTTTCCTTTTAAGCTTAAACAGACTTGAATCTTTTGGATATCTATATGTTCTTTTTGGACATAATTAATAACAGAGAATAGAGATACCATTTTTTTTTTTTCAGATTTCAGAAAATTATTTGAGTTTCCAGCATTTAGCAGAAAGAAAGATACGTAGCAAAATTGTAATTCAGGCGCAAATTAAGACACCTGAAACTGGTGAGTACTTGTGCAGTGAAGGTCTAAAACTTGGCTGTTGTCAGTAGAGACCTGGAGAGTTCAGTCAAAAGAGCCAGGAGAACAATTTTGCTCAACCTCTGGTCCATTAGTGAAAAAGAGCTCCAAGTGCTGTTGACTTCATTACCTAAAACAAGGGGTTTTTGGAAATCCGGATCACTTACAAAGTCTGACATATTCACAGATAAATTTAAGGTTCTTCACCTCCAACTGAGTATCATTGTTAAATTCTTTTTAGATGAATCCCAGTCTAAGTCTTTCATTATAAGCATAAAACTCAGTAATATGCTCTGCCCACAGAAGTTTAAGAATTTACAGTGTCTAAAAAACTGCAGCTAAGCAAATTCAGCTCAATAATAGGACTTTTAAATTTAACTTATGAGAGCATTAGCTACCAGACTAGCTTATAGAGAGTTCCAACTGTGAATCACACAGAATATTAAAAATAAGATGGGTTGTTTCACTAGTTGACATTATCACTTGAGAATGCTAATGCTAGTTTTTACTGTAGGTCACATTTGGTATCCCTTTTGGTATTATAATCTATGATATTTGATTTATAACAGGACTCACTGATTTACCTCAGCAGGATTTAGAGCCCAGCACTAGTTTTAATACCCAATCACAACCTAGTCTGCAAAACAGTGCTGGTTTTATTTAAAAAAAAAAAAAAATTAGATTTACACCTTAAACATTAAAATGCAGACTTATTGTCTTATAAAGAACAACCCACGAAAACTACAAATGTCTATTTCAAATAATACACCAGCTGCTCACTCACAGCATTTGCGACAACAGGATTTTAATTTTAAGCATAGATCAGAGTCATTAGTGCAGTTCCGAGACAAGACTTAAGGTCATTAAATGAGCATTCACTTGTGCAAGCTTCTATCATGAAGGGAATTATCATATTAATAAATCTGGGCAACAAAACCCAACTCTTTCCCTACATTTTTTTTTGTTTATCTGGGTAGTAGTCTCGTTTTTTTCTTTTCATTTCTGTTTTACCAGAGGTGATCAATGCTCTGAAGAAGGAGATTTGAGAAAGGTTATCAGACTGGCTGTCAATTTTCTCACCTTCACTCTTCTGATTCTTTACCCAGTCTCACTGGGAGAGTGGGTGAGTGGCTGTGTGGGATTTATGTGCTGGCTGGGGTTAAACCACAACAGTTGAATACAACACCTTCTCTAGACACTCAGAATTTATACTTTATGAATGTAGTGGTATAGGCTTTGTTCATAGTTTAGAGAAGGAGTTACATACCAGAAAATTTAGTTTGCTTTGTATCTCCTTTTTGCACCTGAAAACTCTTAGAGGAAAATATTGTCTAATACTCACTACTGTTTTTATATGTAATGAACATAATACTTCCCCTTCTCAAGGTGTCTTGAAAACCAAATGTATGGGTGCTTCTGTAATTTGGGTATGTCCAGTAATTTTTCTAAAACAAAGGGAAAAGAAGGAAAAGAATTAATGAGACAGAAAAGTTTAAGAAATATTAAATTTCAGTAAAAGGTACTCCATGTTTCCAATGGTTTGCCTATGCATTACCATTAATCTTTCTGTAGTAAACATTGAAAAGTTTCTCTGTAATGGAAAAAATAAATTTTAAAATTATTCCTAGTCAGGGATAGGAGTGATGTCAGTTTTATTGGCAATGGATATTAACACAATGAACTCAGATTTTAAAATTTGCACATTGTTAGAATTTGTCTGTTTAGTTTAAAATGTTATCACATTGTTTATAAAAGTACTAAACTTGGACTTGGACTTGATCTGAATTCTCAAATCGCTTGAACAAAACTTTATAGTCACTTAATGAATTTTGTTCCAAAAGTAAAAATTAGGCCAAATGTTGTGTTATTCTCTTCTCAAAATGGTTATTTTTTTATCCATCTGAAATTATAATTTCTACTTCAGTGTTACCAATGGTTTGAAGGCCATAAATTTTGGGGAGGGCAGTGTCAGAAAGGAGAAATCCATTTTTTTATTAAAATTCTATTTTAAGATGCAGCATTTCCAATCAAGTTATTAGGGAAAGAAAGCCCAGACTCTACAATTAATATGCATACTACAGGAAGCAGAACAGATTTTCTTGACAATTATCAAAAGCTTCAAATGTAGCCAAATCTGTGACTACCATCACAGTAATACCTGTGGAATTAAAAAACATGAATTCACTTGCCACCACAGTACTAGTAAAAGCTACCAAAACCATTGCATTCTACACTTAGAAACTGATTTTCGCACAAATATATGAAATTTCGAGAAAATAATATATAGTTGGCCTAGTTCTCTTAATCTTTGTCATACAACTTTAGATTTTATGTGTTTACCTATGTCTATTATGGCATTCACTGCACTTTGGTGGATCTGAGGGACAATTCTGTTCTGGTACATTTTTGCTTACATGAAGGTGTTTCTAAAATACACTCACAATGCAGTCAAACCCTGGATGAAGGATGATATTATGGATCACTATTTCTGTCGACAGATTACAATAATGAAAGTAAACAAATAAACAGATTTTAAAACAGCTTCAATATAACTGCTAGTTTCTTTTAAAAACATACTTTCTGATACAGGGCACCTACTCTGAAGAACTACTTTCTGAAAGGAAAGTGGTGATATTTAACCCTTTCAAGGTTCATACTCTCTGCTTGCTATTTCTTGTAAACATCTAATTTTTTCCTATGTTGCCTCTTTCTTTCTTTCTCTTTCTTTCTTTCCATCTTTTCTTTTTTTTTTTTCTTTATTTTCTTTTTAACTATTATGGTTGTATTTTAAGCCTAGGCGATCTGCTTCAGCTAAGTCAATTTTTACTACAGAAAAGTTGGCTGCATGAAAAGACAACCTAAACCTCTCTTTCTGTTACTTCCACTTATCTGAGAGGAGGAGGAGAAGCTGGAGACAAACTGTTCCATAACATAATCATAAGCATGCGATCCAAAAGAAATTAAAAGCAACTTATCCCTTCCTTTATGTAATCATTTTCTGCTGGGAAATAAAGTAATAAACCACTCTCGACTTAAAATGTCAAGCTGTGGTACTATTTCTGTGTGATGATTGAGCCACAAACTACAGTATGTTTGGGAAAAGTCCCAAACAATAAAATAGTCATGAACTTAAAAATTGATTTCAATATGGGTCCCTGAGGCCAGAAATGATGACTTTCCTGACATGCTACTTTGCTACTCATCCAGTGTGGAAGGAGTTTCGAGATTTGATTTCATCCTGCCATGAAGAGGTAGCTAGAACATCTTCGAATTTTTCAGGACATACAGTAAATTTCAGGAGGAAACTGTCTGGTGCAATTTACTTAACATTTCAATCTGTTAATTTTCTCACACAATATTCTACTTTTGAGACAGAATTACTATATCTCTGAGCTGACCAGACAGTTCTGACCTAAGAATTTTATTTGGCTTTTCTAACCAGAAGAACCCCACACATTAGAAATCACAATATATTGAGAAGGGGTCAGGTTTTCTTGGGTTTTGTTTGGTTGGTTTTCCTTTATCGCCCTCATAAACACTGTGGTCACAAAGCCTGATCCATCCTGCTCTTACTACAGTCTTTGTCAGTGAAATGAAACATCAGAGAATTTTAATACCCAGTATAATGTCTGAGAGACAGAAATATACTGTGTAACTCTGGCCTTTTCAGTGTTGTGTAATTTGATTGGCAGGAAGCCATTCTATTTCTCAGTTACATTTTTGGCAATCTAAATCTCAAAAGAGAGGCTGTATGACCAACCAGTCAAAATGCAAAGTATGTCAGATGCAGTGAATAAGGTTCAGTAATATAATTTACAGATTACATTAGAGACCACTGAGAAATGGTCTTAAGATTCTTGTCACCCATCAATTAATGTATGATAATAGTGTTGATAAACAGCCAAAAAGAATAAAAAAAATTTCTAAAAAAGGGGTCAAAAATGCTTTTTTTCCTTTGGATACTGATGAGAAGGATGGTGTTACTGGGATCAAGGAGAGTAGAGAAATGCCCATATGGACAAAAGACATATACAACACAATATAATCCTTAATATTTTATAAATACTTTTCCAATGATCTCTGACTGCCATTTTGATCCTTTTTGTACTGGAATAAAAGGAAAATAAGGAAAAAAAAAAAAAGGAAAGAGAAAAGAAGAAAAAAGCTGGATGAAAATAAAATGCAAAAGGAAGAAGAGTGACTATTCTCTTGCTAATGATTACAAGAGGAAAAAAAAACCTGAAAAGTCTAAAATCGAATGACTTTATATTCTCTGACAGCACATCAAAGCTGGTATCCAGAACTTAAAACACTGAAGTACAGATAGAAAATAAGATGTCTAAAATCTTGGCATCTAAGACTGAACTAGTCACTCCCGGGTCTCTTTCTAATCAAGGTAACATCAAGGTAACATTTGCTTCGGCTCACGCTTAGACAGGTCAGATCTATTTCCTTCTAAACATGCCTACTTCCATCCACTGTTTACAGAGTGAAACCCAGTGAGAGGAGCCAGAGCTCAGATACTTAACTTTCAGCAAGGTGAGTTGACCTTGTCTTGATGCCAGATGCCCATCCAGCTTCTTTTCTCAACAGCACAGAGGGGAAAAAGGAAAGGGCTGGAGGGTCTAGATAAAGATAAGGAGATCATTTATCAATTACCATCATAGGAAAAACAGATTTGACTTGGGGAAAAATAATTTCTTTCATTGTCAAGTAAAACAAATTTGGATGTTGAGAAATAAAGACAAAAATCAAAATACCTCTGACTCCACCTTTTTCCCAGTCTTGATGCAGTTTCTCCATTCCTGACTCATCCATGTCCCCTCAGCCTGAGCAGTGCATTGGGGATGGGAAGTAGGAGATTTCAGTGAGTCCATTAAAACATCCTGACACTCCTTCCTTCTCAAACTTTTCCCCTGCTCCAACATGATTCTTTCCCCTGGGCTACTTTTAAGAGCTGCTCTGACCTCAGTCCTCTCCACAGGCTGCAGTCCTCCAGGATAAACCCAATTTAGAGTGTGCTTTCTACCAGCAGCAGTTCCTTTTAGGAGAGCCTGCTCCAGCATGGGCTCTTCATGACGTGCAGATTTTTTCAGAAGTAGCCACCTACTTTGGTATGGCTGTCTCCATTGTCTTCAGGGCGATACCTGCTCTACTGTGGTCTCATCCACAAGCTGCAGGCGAATCTCTGCTCTGGCACTTGGAGCACCACTGCCTCTCCTTGTACTCTCATCTTGGTGTCTGCAGGGCTGTTTCTCATCCTTTTTTCCTCTCCCTTTCACACTGCTGCACATTGCCTTGCCCTATATTTATTCACTGATGTGTTCAGCTTTGTCCTGTGGTGGGTCTACTGCAGAGATGGTTGGAGTTGCCTGGAACAGGCTGCATCCAACATGGTCAGCCCTGGACACAGAGGACACCCTTGGAGTGACCTGCTGCCAAAACATTAGCATGGATACCCAGTGAAAAACAGCATATATAGACTACCTCAGACTCCAGAAAGAAACAACCCCAAGCTCTAGATACAGAATTTGTATCCCTATCTGTGGTTTAATGCGGCGCCACGAGCGTGCCGCTCCGCACCGCCCTCCTGAGAGTGCCTCGGGTTAGGCAGGTGCCTGAGGTATGGCAGCGTAGCGACTGCTTGTAAATAGCTAGCAGCAGCGGGGAATAAAGGGAGTCAGACTCTCCAGACCACAACAACAATGGCATTTATTCCAAGGTGTTGGGGCTGGAGAGCCCAGAACAGGGAAAGGTTAAGGGTTTTATAGGATAGCTTGCGGGGAGGGGTCCAGGGCAGTGAACCAATAGGAATATGAAGGGTAGAGGGTCCAGGGAGGAGTAAAGGACCTTGCACCCAATCAGGGAGCAGGGGGTGGAATACATAAACTTGGGGCCAACAAGGAGAGGACTTGGGAAGAACATTCTGGAACTGGGGAAGGAACAGAGGTTGATGGGCGGGAAGATTGACAGAACTCAGGAAGATTCTGGAAGGAGAGGAGGGGAAGGATTATAAAACTAAGGGGTGGAGAGCAACTGCAGGGGAGGGAGGAGACTATACAACAGACTCCTCCCACAGCACCCACTCTGGGTTGCCGTGGGATACAACAGTTTAAAGCATAAGTTGTGGTTCATCCTTTTACCTGCAGGGTAACTTCAGACTGTGAACATACTATGATACCTTATCAAATTAAAATATTGCTTTTCAAATAAGATACATACCTCCACCTCCCAGCATATGTGATTTAAATGCTATTTATCAATACTAATTGTGCTTTTCAGCTGTGGAAGAATCACATTACTCTTTTATGCAAATACTTGTAGCTACGGTAAAGACAAAGATCCTTCCAAACTTCTTAGATACAAAAAGCTGGAAGGCAGATTTGCTTTGCTCATGAAGAAGAGGACAGCAAATATTCCCTTTCTACTTCTCTTCTTTTCCCATTTCAATTACGTTTGTACCATGTTTCACAGAAGAGGAATGGTTCCTGTGTACAGCTACGCTTGCTCCAAATGGCAGTGATGAGTAAGGAGCCCAAGGCTCTATCCTTCTGTCTGACAAGCACAGATGCTGTACTTCCTTGAGCAGTATTAACGAGCGTAGCCCCAGTACCTACATGTCAACATGTTATAGCAGTATAAACCGACACTGGTAATAGTGGAGAAAGCTGAAAGCTGCAGGTCCTCTTGCCTTTGTTAAATGAGCAATGACTTATCTCACTGGTATCAGTGAATCTGCTTGTCAGCCTGCTTAAATGGAGGAAGCATTTAGAGCAACATACAGGTGGATAGCGGCTGAAAAAAATTGAAGTCACTGTCCCAAACCAGAGATCAATTAAACACCTGAAAATTCAGAGTAAGTTCCTTGGAGCTGTATAAAATATGTGGAGGCTCTAGCACTTGTATTTTACCTGTGTAATGGTGTGTGCTTGTACGTGAAAGGATGCCAAAGGCAACAGAGTCAGAAGAAATGAAAGATTGACGGGAACCAAAACAACTGTGGTCTAGTGCTTGTACTAACTGAAAAGGCTGGTTAGAAAACAGAAAATGTGCAGATTGATTTCTCTGGCTTGATAAGGCCATTTGACTTGCTCATGAAAATCAACAGAACTGAACACAAAATAACTAAGTATCATTAGCAATTTTTCTTAATAATGGAAACATCTCAAATTATTGGCTACCTGCCCAAGGAAAAAAAGAAAAATAAATTGAACCCACACAAAAAAAAAACCAACAACAACAACAACAACAAAAACACCAAAAAAACCCAGACAAACCAAAACCTCAAAAGATTTTTTAGGTTATTAAAAGAAGAAATAATATACTATATCATTCCTCAAAATTCTTTGAATATGTGCTATACAAATAAACTGTGTACTTCCCTCTAAATGCTGTTTTGTCCATTGATAAGAATTTCTTGCTGCTGCAGTCATGGTTACATATTCCCTATTCTCTCCTCTAGCCCCCAAATTTGTCTGCTATAAGCTATGAAAAAATATCTTTCAAACATATCTTCAAAGAAAATTTGCCTTGGTGATAGTCTGGTAGGGGAAGAGACTGTTTCTAAACAAAAATAGCTCAAAAATCTAAAATATTATAATTAATCTGACTTCAAAATTAACATTTTAATGAGACTGACATAATCTGATTTGCATAAATTCCTTTTAACATTTCAGTCAGATAGAAAATACTTCTTGTTCTTTCTAAAATACTAAATAAAAATCACAAATATTTCTGAGGCATTGAGATTTGCTAGAGAATCTGAAAAAATCTCCTGTTGAGTCATAACAACAGCATACCAGTCATAGTCCTCATACAAAAGAAATCTTCCTCACCTCTTGTATTTATAAAATACTGTTAGATTGTGCATAATGGGATCTGGATGAAAGAGCAGTTCTGTGTTTCCTTTACTATGTTCTGTGAGCAACAAATGCTTAATGGCTTAAACATTTCTAAAATCATCAGAGGACTTTTGCCCACTATAGCAAACTGCAAAGAAGCAGCTGTTCATCTGCGACCACTGAAGTCCACCCCTCCCCAAACAGGACAACTAACAGGAATTTGGACTGTGACAGGAACTTGAGATAAGATAAAGGGGGTACTATTGTCCAATCATCCCAAGTGTGGAGAGAAGAAGGTGAGCACAGCTGATACCGGAAGAGACTGGAACACTGATGGTTCAAACATTCAGGGGACAAGCCGATGTGCAAAGTACCCACGCCAGATTACAGATAGTGTTGACTGAGCTAAGAAAAAGGGAAGCCCCGTGAGGCCTGAGGCCAGTATTGTCTCTTTGTCCTTACACAAGTGAACTTAGCAGTGATAACTCCCCTGGCAGGGAAGTACATTCACACATAGCCTGAAGGTCATACCCCAGAGCCCTTCAGAAGGACCTTGACAGGTTGGAGAGATGGGCAGAGAAAAACTGTCTGAAATTCAACAAAAGCAGGATCCTGCACCTGGTGAGGAACAGCCCCAAGGACCAGTACAGGCTGGGGGCTGACCTGCTGAACAGCAGTTCTGTGGAGAAGAACTTGGGGGTCCTGGTGGACAGCAAGCTGTGGATGAGCTGGCAGTGCCTTTGTGGCCGTGAAGGTCAATGTTATTCTGGGGTGCATTAGGAAGAACATTGCCAGCAGGTCGAGGGAGGTGATCCTGCCTCTCTACTCAGCCCTAGTGAGGCACATCTGGAGTGCTGTGTCCAGTTCTGGGCTCCTCAGGAAAAGAGAGACATGGAACTCCTGGAACAGGTCTAGTGGAGGGTGACAAAGATGATAAGGGGCTGGAGCATCTCTCTTAAAAGGAGAGGTTGAGGGAGTTGGGCCTGTTCAACCCTGAGAAAAGACAACTGAGAGAGGCCTTCATCAATGTCTATAAGTATCTGAAGGGAGACTGTCAAGAGGATGGATCCAGGCTCTTCTTGGTGGTGCCAAGGAATAGCACAAGAGGGTACAGGCAGAAACTAATGGCACCCTCACACAGTCACTGCACACTAGAACAGATTGCCCAGGGAGACTGTAGAGCCTCCTTCTCTAGATATGTTCAAAAGCCATCTGGACACAATCCTGAGTAGTGTGCCTTAAGACGTGTCTTGATCAGTGAGGCTGGACTAGACAGCTTCCAGTGGTCCCTTCCAATCTTACCCATTCTGTGACCATGTGTTTCTGCAAGTCAGAAAATCAGGGAGGGAAAAATCTCCTTTTTTACTTCATTAATAAAGGACAACGTTTTTGAGACTGAAGCATGGGAAATTGTTATATGAGGCTGTTAGATAACACCTTGTATCATCTGTTGTTATTTAATTAAATATTTCAGACTATTTTATCTTTTTGTCTTCTATTCCAATTCCACAGAGCATTGTTATTAGATTATCAGTTAAATAAACTGGTTAACTTTCACCTACAGCTGGTATAATTAGATTTATGTAAAAGTTCACTACATTTCTTATGAAGAGAGCAAGAAAACATATTTTATGTCAGTTTCTAGAGGAAGAAAGCCTGACAGAACACACTGCTATAGAATGCAATACAAGAATCTGAAAAAATCTTTTGTAATGGAGGGGTGGTGGTATGAATCAAGTTATCTTACATCTTCATGTTAAGACATCTGCACTTTTCACTGACACAAAGACCTTTCCATTAGCTAAGGGCCCTTAGCCCACCTAATCCATCTGAATTCATTTTTTGATCCTTGAAAATACCTTGTTTGACATATTAATACTATTCAGGCTCTAAGGAAGTATCCCAAACACAACCTTTTGGAAAAAGAAAAATAAAGAACTTATGACAGTGGACTCACTGTCAAAAGTAAAATGACCTATTTTCTTTGATTTTCTATAGATATAATTAAATAGTGAATATATATATTTAAGAGAAAGAGTCATTAGCAAAATTATAAGGGTTTAAGAGAATATCTGTAATACAGCTATAACCTTCTTCTAAAGGGTTCAAATGGAAATGCATTTTGTAGGATGAAAATCCCTTACTATTTGCAAATTCCTTATATTTATCAAGAGATGTCAATCAGCAGTTGATTTGGGAAAAAAAAAAAAAGAGGATTCCAAATGTTTCTTGGATGTCTTCATAGAGTTTTAAGTTGCATCATTTTGGAAAATTTATATCATGAACCTCATCTCATCTCTGAGTATTTTAAGTTTATAAGTCTCATGGTTTCATTTAGGAATAAGAAAGTCCATAAAAGTTAGACTTTTATATCTTATCAAGGGTGTTAGAGCATATAATATTAGTACTGAAATTTAATGTCAATGTAAAGGTTGGCCAACCAAGCTTCATCTAAGTGAAGAAACCTGAAAAAAAAAGAGAGAAAACAAATTGAAAAAAAAAAAAACAACAAGCCAAGTAGAGCACATTTCAAACAATTTGCACGTGTGAGGGAGTGCCTCTTCTTAAGACACTGACAAACACAGAAAATATTTTCAAAAATCAGGCTTTTACCTGTAATCAAACAGCTCAGCATGGTTCAAGGATGTAGGCTTTTGGAGACCTTAGTTATCTTCTGATTTCTTAAGGAACTTTATTCTCTCTTTCTGTACTTTTCTTTGTCCACAACATTTCTGCTTAGGCATTTTGCAAGACAAGTTACAACTCAATGATATGGATAAATCAGTGTAATTGAAAAATAAATAAGGCACCAAAGAAGACTAAGCATGAAACATTATGGATGCTCTCTGTGATTGTTTTCTTCCACAAAAACTGTGTTGGACTTGGAGGTCGTGTCAAATGGAATGAAAAAGTCATAATAGTAAGTAGCCAAATACTCTAGTGTTTTACAATTGTCAGGCTAACATATCCAGTTTTAAAATATGTGGCTTGTTTTATGCAGTTTTCCATGTGTTTTGGTAAGAATAAAATACCTTTAATTGTACAACTAGATGGGAGACAGAAAAGAATGCTTAAAAAAAAGAAACTGAAAGAAAGGGAGAGGGTTAAAAATGGGCCAAAAAGCAGGATATAAAATATTAAGAGTAAGGAAATCAGAAAGAGCAATGATGAACACTTTTTGGGACTGATTTTCATTTTCCTTATGTCAGCCATAAACATGAGAATAAATATAACAGGAATCAGGTCAGACCCTTAATCTGTAATTGACTGGTTCTGAATTCACTGGGATTTTTTTACTTCTCTGTAGGCATTAACAGGCTGCCAGTCTTGGGCTGCAGAATTGCTGTAACTCTGCATGTTTCAAAAAATCCTTTAAAACTATTTACTACCCTCTGAGGATTTGACCTATTGTTTAGAAATTCCATAGTTACAGAATTAAAGATGATGAAAAAACAAACAGAAAACCCTAAACCACTCTGAGTTTCTGCTATGTCAGTGAACTGTCTCTTTGAAAATCCCAGGCAGAGTGAGACAAACAAGCTTAGAGAGGGATCCCAGTGGAGCACTCTCCCTAGCAACAATAGTCATGTAAAATGAGTCTCTGCATCCTCTTCTTGTTCATGTAGCTATCCCTGGCTCAGAAACACTCAAAAGCTACAGTCAGTGTAATTTTTGAGTCAATTGGTATCTGTAAAGATATAAATGAGGAAAAAAGAATTATACAGTACTGTGTTTTCTGAGAGTGCATACTTTAAGAAAGAAGTTTGTGCTACTCTGCACATGGGAATTTTCTCTATTTTTAATATTGCCATCATAGTAATTTAGATTTTTATATTTTGGTACAAGTATTAAAGACTAGAAAACTGATGTATTTTGATATGCTTACCTAGGGGTCATTTTCAGATCAACTTTCTGGCCAGTTCAAGTCCCATTCATTCTTCTTACACACAGTTTACTTTTTTTCCATTATATTAAGTACCTATGGCATTTGTTTCTTTCATTTTAGCCAACTCTAAGAGATAAATAAATGCACTTTCTGTTGTACCAAATTCAGGTTATTCTGAAATTCTTAAATCTTGCAGTCAGTGCATGTATGGCAAGGAGAGGCAGTTGCATCCATAGTGGATGCATGTGATTAATGACAACACCTGAAAGGAAAAATATCAGAGATGGGAAAAGTATGAAAATGAATCAATCCTGGACTAAAAGCTCCAGAATGCAGTAACTTGGAATTCACTTTCAGTAAAGGTTATTTTTCTTATTCAATTTCTTGATCTATTTGTTATCCAAAATAGACAGGAATAAATTCTACAAAATTGCATTGCACCACATGAAAAAAAAAAAACAACTATTTTTTTTTTAAAAACCTATTATTAGGTAATTCAACTCACTCCCTTAATATTTTATAAGAAAAAAGGATAATTCCCTACTTGCATCTGTATATAATTCATGATTTTATATGGAGCACATTTTTCCAAGTTTAAATCTTATTTGGTCGTCTGTGCTTCTAATATCATGCAGCCTACCCTAGAATATTTTCTGCTTCTACTGGTACTTCATCTTCTTGAGAAAGTTCAATCAATAATGTTCAAGGAACACTATGGATTCATGTATTGGCCTAATTACATTTTCTGGTTTGTTTTTATTTCCATTCCTAATATTTCCTAGCTTACTTTTTTTTTTTTTTTTTTTTTTTTTTCACATATTGACAGGCTTTATCCCCTTTTTGACAGAGCCCTGTCATTTCTGCTACATGCAGGAAAGCATGTATAATATACAGAGTAGCTTCCCAGAGTAGCACCTTGTTCTCACACCCTGACACTCAAGTCCCAGTAACATCTGCTCTACACACCTGGGTGCACTTGGCTGTGGATGCTTCATGATGCTTTTTAATGACCTGGGATCTGCCTGCACAAATATCCTATGCCCAAAGCTAAGGAAAGTAGAATTATTCCATTTTGAAGAATATAACCAGGAGCTACTTTCCTGAATGTTATCTGTACTTGTTCCTATCTAGAAAATGCTATCATATTTATTTTTCTAAATGCTGCTCCTCAAAGTTCTCAAAGACCAGCCCAGTCTCATTACATTGTGGGCTACTGCATTAAATGATAGTACTTCAGGATTAGTGACCCACATATGGGTTTCATTACTTCATTAAATATTGGTTCCTGATTTCCAATTATTTCTGTATCTTACTCTTTTTCTGCTACTTAAATATTCTCAGGCTTTCGATCAATTTTTGTGTAACAAATTGCTGTCCTCCTCTTTTCTCCCGTGGCCTGGATATATTTCTAATGGCCCTCAGTACCTTAAGGGAGTTTTTCAGAATCAAATGAAGAAGGCAGCAGTAGGTCTTCCCTGCTTCAGTTTGACCTAAAATGCTTTCAGAAAACTTGCTTAATGCAGTTATATCCCCACACCATTGTTAAGGCTTGCCTCTTCTTTAACTTTTTTAGTAAGAATATCATCTGTTATAATTATCTGTTCTAATCCTTGTACTTCTCTTCAAAGTCTAGTTTACTTTATGTCACTATTGACTTGCAGGCTCTGTTCATACCCAAAGCCCTTTGTACCCAACAATACTTGTCGAGAGGCATGTGAAACACTGCCAAGCTGTTCCAATGACACTGATACTTTGCATGTAAAAATACACACAGTCAGCAGTTTAATCTGGTAAATCATCTAGAGTGTCCTCAATAGCTGGCAAAGATTAGTCGTTCTTTTTCCTTGCTTTGTTGGGAGGTCTTGTACAAATAAATGTGAACATTTTCTCATGGTACTGAATTTATGTTTTTATTTATGCCAGTTGGGGTTGGGATATTGAAGTTGGCATATTGAAGAGGTTGTGTGGGGTTTTATTTGTTTGGTTGGTTTTTTAGAAATTTTTCAGTTCATTCCCTTTACATGACAAAATCTTAATTTTGCATATTACCATATGTGTGTTGATACTTTCTTTTTAGCTATAGTTTTATCTACAATCCCTAATGAATATTTTCCTTCTTTCCCCATTCTGAGGATAGCTTTAAATTATCTTCTGGTCATATCTATATATGGCATTTTTTTGTTGCCCAGCAACTATATCTTAGAGTACAATGTCCTTGTGTGTGTTTCTTAATGGACATTTTACATTTGCAAGATTTCTCCTCAGTATTAGAGTCATTGTGAGATATCAAAAACAATTTATCCACCATTTGGTTCAAACTAATATTGCTGTTTTTCAGCATTGATTGGATTAGAGGTATAACTGAATTAGCCACCAATACAACAGCCTAGCTACAGATGTGACATTTGAGTGGTTTTTGCAATGTGTTCTCTAAGAATCTCAGGATATACTCTTTATAGCCTCTAATCTCTTCTCCAACAGAGCTCTGAAACTATTCAGCCCACACCAGGACTGCAGGTGACTAAGTGACAGTGGACACAGATGAGACTCAGGTCATTAAATACCTTCTTTGCCTCAGTGTTCACCACTGGGGGCTCCAAGGCCCCTGTGGTCAGTGAAAAGGTTCAAGGTTGAGATCAGCTGTGAATAAGAGCTGAGTCAGGGATTACTTAAGAGGGTTGAACCTCTACAAGTATGTAGAAATAAAAGGCTGTATCCAGTGATGCTAGGAGATCTGACTGTTCTCACCTTTAACAAGTCATGAAGATAGAGGGAGTATTCCCAAAACCAGGAGAAATGTGCATATTGCACCCATTTTCCAAAAAGTCCAAATGAACAGCCTGAGGAACTACAGATCAGTCATTGTTTGCTCTCTGTGAAAATCTTAGAGCAAGGCATGTTGGACCTGCTTTTCCTCAGACAGTTTTATGTACTTTTACACTGCACAAGAAAGCTCAAGGTCTTTGTCATCTCTCTGGTTTTCTTTTGCCTAAAGCTGCATAGAATGCTGCAGTAGTATCAATTGTTTCAGTTAAAGTAACAATTTTCAACAAATTAAAATAATGTAAAATATTTTTATACAAATATATTTTAATATTAAAATCATACCTTCAGGTTTAGTTCACAGCTGTATTTCTATGTTCCATTAGCAGGTGTTCCTTTTTTTCCCACTACCTTCTAAAATTATTCTTTTTCTTTCTGTGGATCCTGGTAGTCCCAGTGCTATCACTACTTCACTGCTTCTCATTATTCATGAGAGATTCCATGATACATCTATAAGACATAAGTTAGCTCCAAATATCCAGTTATGCCTACATGAAGTAACAGAGCAGCTGTGGAAGAGCTATTTCAGATTATCACTTATCCCCAGCCTGGTTTCTCAGCAAGATTATTGATTACTCCGTTGATGTAAAGTACTGCACTGACTCAGCTGTAGTATATATAGTTATAGGACTAACTCCTATACAACAAATTTAAATGTATCTAGTTGGTATGCTACTTGGAGCAAATATTACCTACATTTCTAAAACTAAATAGGTTTTATATAAAAACAAACAAAACAAAAAAAACCACAAAAACTTAAGGAGAGTGTAAACCATGCAAATAACATCCAAACCACAGTAGATAGTATAGATAGTTTTAGAAAAGTAAAGCAAGAAATAAAATAACTATACACTTTCACTCATTGTAAAGACATATCAGCATTTCACTTGGGGCCAATAGGAATAAATCTATTTGTCTTTCATTAGAAGTAGAGTTAGAATTTTTTAAAATAATATTCTTTAAATCACATGAATTAAGATACATTAAAATATATCACTGTTCAGTGAGAGAAAGATTTAACAATATACTCCATTCTGTTCACTATTCTATACCTTCATTCCCATATTAGACCCATTTTACTGTTTTCAGTGAATTCACAAATCTTGAATTGAAACAATAAGCAGAGTAACATAAAAAATATAAAAATTTTTGTATAGAGTACCTCAAAATATCTAGCTCACAGTATGGGGCGTCTGTTTTTTGTTTCTTCATGACTACCCCCACTTTTCCTCCATTGAAATACAAGTAAAATGTAACAGAATAGCAAGAGAGTTTCCAACATTTACAGTAATTAATTAAAAGCAGGCAAGTCCTGTAGCATTTAGGCTGGGAAACAAGATAATTCCATGTTCCAGTTTCAACTATGAACTGACTGACTTTGGACAACTTTGCTGACTTTTTCTCCTTGTTCCTTATTCAGCTCAGCTGCACAGCTGAGTAAAAAGCAAGTCACAGTGACAGCCAGCTGCTGTGCCTAACCCATAGTCTCTGGGGAAATAAATTGAAAAGGAATAGGGAGGGAAGAGAACACACAAAACCACCTACCATCTCAAACCAGATAATTGCAGGTACCAAAAAAGTGCCTAAATAATGTACACGGTCTGAAAGTCCTTACCTAGTCCATCACCATGATTCTTCTGGTTGAATAGGTTTTTAATCTCATGAAAAAATACTCTTGCTGACATTTTATTGTGAGGTGACAAACCACTGTTTAATATCTGGCACTTGCATTCTACCTTCTATAAAGTCTGGTTTCTGCTTATGATAATAAACACGTTTCATTTAAAACTGTATGAGGGCAACATTAAACACTGCTAGTGATTGGCAGCCCATGTGTAGTCGATGAACTATGAGCAGTAAAAGTTTGTAACAATGTAAAACCTTCCTAAATTCCCACTGTCTCTAATAAGAATTGATTTAAACACTGCAAGTGAGAGCAGTTTCAGTGCTCCATCACTGAGCAAAGTCAGGATTGAGACATACTGGCACAGAAGTGTGGAAAGCACAGTAGTGCTGATATCCCTTTTATAGCAGACACCATTTCAGCTTTGACAACATACTCATCATCAGACTGGCCTTATGAACAGTGGCAGCTTGTGTGTTTGCCAGTGGGTTAATACCACCTATTTTGGGTTTTGTGCATAATAAGAAGTGCAGTCTGCTGTTTGAAACTTTGTGTGTATATATGATTTTAAGCAAATAAATAAATTTAGAGTTAGATGCCTAAAATTTAGTATCTGAATTGCTAGTTAATAAATGCCTACATGTGTGATGTATTTCTCCAGGAGACTATAAAGCTCCTAAATATGTTACACAAAGCAAGACATCTTTTGTATGTGTGTGTGTGTGTGTGTGTGTTTTACTTGGTACAGTTTATTTCTCAGTCTGTGGTAAGTCTGTTTAGAAGAGAGAGCAACCATAAGGTCCCTGTGAATGAAGGGCAGTAGGCAGCCTCTCTCACAGTGTGCCCTGCAAATGTTCACTGATTTCATGCTCCTCTTAGTCTTTAGCTTAGTCCCCAGTGACCGGTCACAACCATGAGGACATCTGTACTTCAGCTTGGTCCCTAGATCAAGCCTCAGTTTTTTTCACTGCCGTACATGCTAGCAGTGCAATTCTGGGGTTATGCCCAACCACAAAATATTTGTTTACAAAGTAGTTTTTGGAGTAACCAAAGGTAAGTAACACACTTGCCCTTTAGCTCAACCTGCGTTGTAGCGCTATACATAATTGTGAGCAGAATTGATTGCAGAATTATTAGTCCTACTTATGACAGCAGTAGACAACATACTGCTGTGAGGCACCTTGCCAGAGACTGGTGATTTAAATGCTGTGATGTCAAACCGTTTTAAAGTGCACACTTTAAGTGCCATTGTTATCTAACATTTATTTATATCTTATAACTGGCAATCACTGAGGAACAGAACAGAACTCTGCATGATACAGATACAGCTGAAAATATAACACAGCCCGAGTATTGTCATTTCTGAATGAGCCATAAACCTGATTTATTAAATGTACTCTATCAATGCTACACCAGGAATGGAGTGGTTACAGAACCTTTTACATTGTAAGAATGTATAATTATGATTCCTCCTTAAGAAGAAAGAGAATTTTTTTTATAACATACTTAGTATTTTTCAGCATGCTGGGCTGTGTAAAACTGATAATGAGTTGAAAATTAAGACTGTCAGCAGTACATTTTACAAAAGAGTACATAAGCCGGTCAAATCCGGAAGCTTTAATGAACTTTTTGTTTGGGTTCTTCTGGGAGGGAGAAGGGCTGAGATGGGTGATTTGGGTTTGGGGTTTTGTTCCCTTGTTTGGGAGGAGGACCAAAAAGGAGAAGCTTTTGGGGAAAGGACATTGACCGCCAAGTTACAGCTTTACAAAACAACCCTGGAGTTTCTATGACAGATATAAAAATTTGTTTTGTCATTATCTTGCAATTTAAACTGCTACAATAAACACCAATATTCAATAAAAAATAGCCTAAAGCCTTTCATCAGCTCAAATTCCCAATGAATTCAATGGTAAATTTGCATTTGAGGACAGATTATGGCATACACCTCTCTGAAGGAGGCCCAAACTTTATGCAGAACTAAAATCTATCGTGTTGTTTTGAAGGTTTATGTCCGATTTAGATGACATGATTATTTTTTTTAATCTCAGCCTGGAACCTGCAACTTTTTTTCAGAGATTATATTTTCCTCACTCACTATAGTACTCATCACCTTTTCATAGGTTTTTAGTTAGTAGTGAGGTATGGCACGACGTTTGTCTCCTTTACTGTGATAGCAGTCTCCTTAGACATAACTCCCTAATTTAACATTAAATCACTTTGGACTATACTAATGTAAAACAGGTACGACAACACTAATTTTAATAGGATAATTATATGAGTGAACAGTGAAAGATTTCACACATTCATTAATTATTAATAATAAAATGAAAATCAGATTTACAGAGATAACTGCAACAAGTTAAATGCTCTTGTCATTAAGCACAGATATCCAACTACATTCTAAGAAAAAGATCTTAAGTTTTGATTTTAGATCCATCTGCAAATGTAAATTATGTTAACAATAATTTTCATGATTTTCAGTTTTTTAGCTACTCAAATATTTATCAACTATTTTCTTTAATAATTGTCAGCATGTTCTACTGAGATTATATTCTGTATCACTTATTCACAGTTACTGGATATATTCTCTATGCATATTTTATTTGCATTGAGCTGGACATCTTGAGATGTAAGATGCTATTTGATGACATGAATAAGATGTTAGAACACGTCTACAAATGCTCAGGTAAACTGGCATTTGGTCACGGCTTAGCAGAAAACATTTTCAGAGAGATGATAAATAATCATGCAACTTGCATTTTGCACTTTTATTTATCCCAGATGCAAAGCATTATTCTGAGTGAGGTTTGGGGAATAGTAAGCAAAAGGAACTAAGTATCTGATGTGAGGGGAAAAAATCCATCCCCTACAAAGGATAAGAGTATTAGGCCTGGACTTTTGATTCAACCTGTAAATGATTAATAGATACTATCAGGGAGATAAATAGAAGCAATATGGTAACATGAACAGGAAATCTGAGCTGCTCTGAACTGGACAGATGAGTAAACAAAAAGCTTTTGACAGAAGTTGCACGTGGAGATTTTCTGTTTTCAAAGATACGGAAAGAATCATGTAGATTGTTATGTAAGGGGGACAATTAAATAAGAATTTACAAAGAACACTGTGAAAACAATGAAATATTTGGGAATTCAATCAATATGGGACAGTCACTGTGAAGAGAAATACATAGAAAAAGATTGTCAACAAGAAAATATTTGCACCAAAGAGTCAGGCAAATTAGGTAGCAAGATCTGAACTGATGTACCGCCCTATAATCAGGATATTCATATTTGGGCAGGAAAAAAGCAAAATTAAGTGAACAATTTATCTGCGTGAGCAGATGAAAGAAAAAATGGTCACTCTTACCTACTTAATAATTCTAAATGCCCAAACTAGAAAGACCTCCAGCTTGAGTACATAACAGAAGTATGAGTGTGTGTGGGATTCAATACATTGTGTTCATGGAATTATCATCTTCCATCTCATAATAGCTTTTTTAATCTGTTCTTATTTAGTGCTTCAGCTGATGTCATGTACGTTGTAATCATAGCGCGAGAGAGACTCGTGCCATAACCAGCAATAAGTAAGTTTGTTAAAATACACAGGGGAGTTTCTTTTATATCAGTCTGCATATTTGTAGAAATGACAAATAAAGTTACATTAGAAACAAAGATATTAGAACAAAGAAATCATCAACATGACAGGAAAAACAAACAATGTTTGGAGAGAAGTCTAATACTTTCAAAATTAAATACTGAAATGCATAAAAGTGATAGTTGAATATTAGATACTTGTGAGCTTCATAATATTTTGGTGAAAACATCATCCCTCTGTCCCTTGCAGCTCTAGCACTGTACAACTGAGAATGATGTTCATATTTTGGTTTTATTCCACTATAACTTTGTTAATCTATGAACAGTTCTACAACAAGATGTAAAATGAAATGATACTGAACTGATGACTAAGTAAGCACATATGACAAAGCATATGGTTGGTGTAATATTAGTGTATCACACTAAAATTATTACTCCATGGAAATATTAGACCCATTGCATTCAATAACCAAAATAATTTATGATGTAACTTTCTGTTGTTCATTCAGCCAGAAGAGCATATTTAAATTTTTCTTATTTAACACATTTTAAAATTTACATTGTAAAAGTATAGAGAATTCATAGAATCAAAATAATTGACAAAAAAATATTACCAACTTTCAAGTGGAGCCTGTAGAAATAAGACCTATGATGGTGTTTGCAAACAACTTTATACATTTATTCTGAGGTAATCACCACAACAGGGTTCAGAGCTGCCCAGAGATCACAATTTTCACTTTGAACTTTGCCTCCACTGCTCAAAGCTGTGAGCACTTTATACTACTGCCTTTCTGAAGTCAAAAGGAATTCGGGAACCTGGTACATTTCCAGCTTTTATTTCAATGTACGTAAGATGTGTTCTTTTGAGACTTTGCTTCTGAGTCCCTTAAGTATGCATTTACAGCATACCATGATTTAGAGGAGCTACAAATATGAAATAAAGCTGCTTATGACATCAGTGTAAGTCAGCCTGTGAGCATAAAAGATATTGGAACTTATAGTCTTTGAATCCTTTTTCAATTCAGTAGTTTATTTATTTACTTCTACACACACTTATTTTTATAACCTTGGATGAATAAATACATGTGCAGACTAGTATGTCTGAAGCTTATTTGAAGGCTTTTGAAGCTTTTTATTAATGGGATTTGTAGTCAAGCATCTCTGTTGCTTGCTGTTAAAGGACAGATTGGTCAAATTATATATCTTCCAAGGAGAGGATCCACATATAAATCCTTCCTTTTACTCATGTGCAAATGTTAGTAGTGGAAGAGATTTTCTATAGATGCATCTCATCACTATTAATCTTCTCTGTTATAGTATAAAATATAAATAATTCTATTTATGTTATACAGAGAGGGGATTTTTTTTGTGGAAACCAAGACAGCCATTGACTCAAGTTTCAAACCACTTACGCTGAAGAAGACAGCCTTCTCTTAGGACAGTCTTGTGGCAAAACCTATAGAATTTAAGCTACAGCTATGGAATAGCAGTAGGTTATTGGGATGCCTGTGTGTGCACCCACTGCCCTTGGTTATCCATTTCCTGTAGGACGAACTAGGATCTCCCCTCTTTGTCTGCATAGAAGAGCCAACAAACTGGCAAGAGACAAAGGGCTCATCTGCAACAACCTGAGATTCAGGCAGTCATGAAGTTTCCCTCAGCAGCTTCTGCTGGATCTGCACCAACTGACGGGTACTATTTGTGTGGTTGATTAACCTCCTGGATGGAGAATGTGGCCAGAGACAGCCATGGGCCATTCCTAATATAAAACTGATGGAAATCGTACATAAAAAAGGTTCTTGTGAATAGCCAGTAGAAACTGTGCTTGCAGATGCAAAATGTTCACATAAGACAATCCTCCTCAAAAAAATGAAATAGTTCAGAGATGTTTTGAAAAAAGCTTAACTTATTTATTATTTATTTATTTATAGAAATTAATCATGCGTGTGCTGAGGGGGTCGTGTGGGACCACAGCCCAGCTGGACACAAGAACAGAGCAGATCAGCGATTTGAGGAGCCCCATTCAATCCAGCTGGATGTCATTGCAAGGACTTTTGCAACAAAGACTCCCATCACCCTCTGGACTGTGACCAACCATCCTGTCACAGAAATTCAATTCCCATTACAGTATTCAAAAGATCCCAATAAATTAGCTTTTGTTTGTTTGCTGGGGTTTTTTTTGTTTAATAGGCATTCTGACCATGAGTGCAACAGTGCTCAATTCAAGTCTGTGAAAAGTATAAAAAGGAGAACACTGATGCAATACACATAGAGACAGCATAGACATGGAAATTCTTGTACAACCTTTTCTTATGCCAACACATTTTCTGCTTCACTTCCTACCTGTGCTCAAAGGAGTAACTAGTGTTAAAGTAAATGGCAAACAGTGGAAAGCAGATTTTAAAAAAGTGTGAAATAAGGATCCACTATCCTTAAAGTAGAAGGTTTAACATCATCTGTAGAAAAAACCTGCACTTCTCTCTTATTCCTTTTATGAGGAAAAAGTAATGATCACCTGTGTGTCTGAATTAGCAGATCTTTTTCAGCGAACTTTATACAAACAGCTAGGGCTATCACAGGTCTTTGTGATGATTCTTTTAGAAAGATAATGCAGATGAAAAATTCAGCAGGAGTGAAGATGAGGTAATTGTCAGACTTCTCTAGGAGCTATTTCAAACTCAAGATCAGTGAAATAACAAGCAGTAGTTCAGGAAAATAATATATACATTTCTGGAATAAGTTATGATTGTTGTTCAAGATCTAGTCACACTTTAAAGTAAAATTGAAAGATCGTACCACAGTATTATGCAGGAATAATATCTATCAGACTACAAGAAACTATATGATAAGATCACTATATCACATAATTACCCACTTGTAAATTCATTCCATCTATTTCTTATTCTGTTCTTCTTTTGTAAAGCCATAATGGTATATAAAAATGAATGAAAAGTAGTATTTGAGACTCCACATTTTTAATTTAATATTCTACAATATATTTTAATTTCTTCCACTGAGAAAATCACAGTAAAACTAATGGATTTGAATTGATCAGGTAATTTTCATATCACAGTCTTATCTATTATAACTTGTATTTTAGATATGCAGTCCAAGAGCCGTAAAATTTCTCTTTTCTCGTAGGAAGTTTTCCACGTGAACAACAATCGAAAATAAAGCTTAGACTGTTTTACTCCTGTGAAATGCCTGGAATTTTTTGTTCCTGGTGCAGCATACCTTACAGCTGTCAAGACTTTTATCCAAAAATTTCTTTGTTGAATTTTGAAAGCACTTTCCATTTTGTCAGTGCAAATGTGTGCAAAGAGTACCCAAATCCTCTTGTGTTTTTTGTAGATTTTGTCTTTATTTCAAGAAGAGAGAGAGAAATAATGAAATTTATTAAGACTCAGACTGAATTACTGATTTAAAAAATGAGGTGTGGGGAGTGAGGGTGTTCCAGTTCAATATACTCATCATAAAATGAATGTGAACACTTCAGGGATGAAGGACGTTTGAATATACAGAGAGGTGACAAATGTAAACTTACAGTCACATTCAGAATTAAATTAATAATTTCCACCTGAAGTCTTCATCCTCTGTTTTGCATTCTAAGCACCTGTGAAAGGTACAATGTGCTAGTCAAAGGAGTTCATGGTTCCACATATACACAATTTGTTGTCCAGCTCCTGTTGGTACCCAAGAGGTCGTCTTCATGACACCTTGGTATGCAACACCTTGGTGTATTTTTCTATTACTGGTATAATGGTATCTTTTGGTATTTTTTAAATTTTGCTTTTTCTATATGTTTATCTTGTCACTAAATCTATTTATTTTATTGATTGGATGTAAGCATTTGGTACAATTTGTGGATGATATAATTTGTTTGCCATATTCTATTGTTTAGCCCTGTTATTCTTCTACTCACAGTTTTTTTGTTAAACATTTCATGTGCGCTAGTGTCAGTGTGTTCCTTTCTTTCAGAATCTTATTTTCTAGTCTACAGGGTCTTTACTTGGACTTCTATTTTCTAAAGTATACAGGCAAATCTTCCTTTGTAATTTCGACTTGCAGACCTGGATCATTTTGTTTGCCCCCTTTCAATCTCAACAATGTATTTCTTATATTGAGAAGAATAAAAGTGGATGTGATATAAAAAAAAAATCAATTCAATTTTTAAACCATTATCTGGGGAGCAACATAAAGTGCATTATTAGCAGTGTATTTTTTCTTTGAAATCAGAATCTGTTGTGAGATGAATTTAGGTCTCCCTGGCTACAATAAAAGTAAATGGAACATAATGGCCAAAGTGTTATACAGTACAAGCCTTTTCAAGCTAAATTCTGTCTCACTGTCAAGTGAGACTGATATGTTACCGTAGGCATTAGTACATCTAAATTTATAGTAAATGCAAACTCTAATGGGAGATAAGGTGCCAAAACAAAAGAATCTGTGCAAAACTGAATTAATTCATTTTACGTATCTACTGTAGTCACCAGCTGAAGCTTTGTGTCATCACAAATAGTAAGTTTTAAAGGTATCACATATATGTAAGGTGTTTCACAGAATAAATTAAGTTAGGAAAGTCTAAATTTTATCATTCTTCTGTGGCTTCATTTATATAGATTCCTGGAGCTGAAATTTATGTTGTGTATTAGAACAGTGAAGTAACATTCAGAAATTTAGAGAAAGATGCAATGTAAAAGAGAAGAAAAAATTATGATGAAGGAAAAGAAAATGAGAGTATCCTACTACTGTTCTTATTTAATTTTCATATTGTAGTCTTATTGTTTCACTAAAATAGCAGAATTTAAGTTCGTGATTAATTCATCCAATGAAAAAACAATATAAAGATTGGATCACTGCTCTACTTGTTGAAGAAATTGATGGCTGCATTCCAACATGATGATGTAATTCATTTGTATCTTAAATTGAAATCTTCAATATGACCCACACTTGGGTTTTTTTTCATCTGAGACAACAGTACCATTAGATGGCACTCTGGGTAAAGTTGAAAAATTACTTTGTAAGACTTTGCAACTCAAATGTTTAATGAAAGCACAATAAAAGAGAAAATAGAAAATTTTTTGTCAAATGAAAATATATTCATTATACTTTCAGCAGTCTATTATTATATTTATATAGAATTATTTATATATTATATCTGAAAGCACCTTTTTTAGCACCTCTTTTTGCTTTTGAATGAGAGGTAGTGAATGCTTCCTGTAAGGAAGATATACTAACTTTTTCTTTTTTAATCTCATTTCCAGCTTTCTTTAGGAGATGGTAAAGGCAAAGGAAAGAATGTCAATATCTAATTATGTAAGACGAGTATCTCACAACATGAACATTTCACAGTGTTATCACAGTGATTGAAAAAGTAAGTTACCTCTTACTACCTCATATATATTTGTGTTACTACCTCATATATATTTTATCTGAAAGTGAAAGCCTGAAATTTTTTATTAATACCAAATTTGGCTTTCCCTTTCTTTGTATATATAAGTATTAGAGTACAATAAAAACATGCTTCTGAAGAATGTTCCAAGATGCTTTTTTTTTTTCTTGAAAGAAGTCTCTATGCGTAAAAGGAGCAAGCAAAAATTCTGAAACTCAAAGCAGTCAATTATTGAAGGGAAAAATTCTCCTAGAACTTCTAGACTAGTCTATCTTTTCATCTGTGTCTGCCTGTACAGACATCCTACATCCTGGTAGAAACAAACTCAATAGAATATTCAAGTGATGATACACTAAATAAATATTTTAAATATTGTCCTTTAACTCCAAAATTGCCATTACTCTTACTCAAGAAACCATGAATCCAGTGGAATCCCATGCAGTTCCAAAAGTGCACTGATGCAGAACTGTGTGAAGGCCTTAGTGATAAAATTATTACCTGGATTGTTTCTTACAAAAGCTGGATTGCCACAGTTGGAAAACCTTACACTTCAGAGGTTCAATTCTACTTTCAAGCTGTCTTTAATAACTTGTTTTCACCCAATATTCAAAAATGTTTCAAAACCTGTAGATTTAATCTCAAAACACCTGTATCCCAAATAAAGCATCACACATTATTTCAAGCAAGTGCTGTGAATTCCAAACTAGACTTTTTATCATGAACACTAACTAATATGCTTCAGTCTGCTCGATATTGTGGAGAAGAGCAAATGAAAGTTAAAGGGCTAGAAATGTCCTTCAATGCTCCTTTTTGAGGAGAAAAACAACCTCAATAGTCTTCTACTGCTTTAGCCATGTGAAGCTAAGTTAGTGGAAAATCACATTCTGGAGGCTCTCCAAATTATTAGGGTCAAGTTGTCAAATAATTTATGCCATGGGGACTTCTGGGGGCTGAGACATTCCTTGGGAAATTTTGAATAATTGTTGATCGGAGAGGGACACTGTCTCCTTAACATAAGGAAAAATTTAGAATGTATTAGTATTAATATCCACTAATAGCATGCATTTAGTATTAGTATCCACTCACAATGACATGTAACAACACCATCTAGTAGTACAGGAAAATTGATATTTCAAAATTGATCCCTGCATTTTATACCTTCTGTCTATCCCCAGTTTTTGTGAACATTAATTTCCTCTCCTTCCCATCCACTAGCTCATTTCCACAAGAAGTCCCATTCTCCGGTAATGATGGTCTTACTTGACATTCAGACACAGGTGTGAAGCTGCCTTTCTTTCTGTGTGCAGCCTTCACAAATTAAGTTCTACTCTGGTACTTCTACAGGGGGAAATTTCACAATTTTGACACCACTAGAGCCCTGTAGGCTACGTCTAAGTCTTCAGTCATTCCCAGATGATCCAGCAGAGCTCCGATAGTGTTGTTATTCACTTTGCAAGTCTGTATTTAAAAAGTTAGGTAGTACAGAAGTTAAACTGAAAAAAAAAAAGGAAAAAAAATTCAAGAGGAAAGCTTTTAAAATTGGAGATTTTTCATTCACTACACAAAATTGTTTTCTACACTTTGGTGATAATCTAGTAAAATATAACTTATTGGAGACTTATTCTTTCTTCTTCCTTTGCCATAGTCACTTTGATGTCTTTTCTGTAGAACTCTTCTTTCCTTGCCCTTGACTATTCTCGGCACTGAAATGTTTGCTTAGAGGTAGTATTTCTCCACCTATATGTTTCTTTTTCATTTTTTTCAACCAGTCAATTAAGCTAAACAAATTTAGTGAAATAAGTAGATATTTCAGCAACTGGATCCATAAAGATATTTTGATTTAAATTTCTATATGAATTTTCAGAGTTTCCTTTACAATGGAAACTCTAGACTCAAAATACATACAGTTATTTTCTTGATGCTTCAGGATTCCATCAATTCATTAATGATCTAATAGAACTATTACCAGCATAAATCCCTCTATGCTCTTTGGATGCAAATTTCAACCTTGTGGAATACCAGTATTTTTGGAAGATAAAATAAAAAATAGCAGCAAAAACAGATTTTTCTTGTTCGGTTAGTTGGTTTGTTTCCAAGCCCTCTTTTTGTAGTGCTGGAGAAATGTGAATACAAAATGATACCGAGAAAATGGAGCAGAGAATTTTTCATCTATGTATTAGGACACAAAATATCATGTTATGCCTAGTTTGAGATAGAAAATATGCAGTTTTTTTCCTCTGCAGTTCACCTAGATGGATAATCACTTTACCACTCTGTAGACTAAAGAGAAAAGACCCACCAGTGCAAGGAGAGATGCTGGAGCTAAGGCAGCCTCATCTGCTCCCTGTGTAGCAACCGTGGTAACTAAGCCAAGGTGATTGCAGCAGGTGACTCTTCTGAGAAGGATACAGGCATCCAGCTGCTGGCCTGCTGCACTCTTCTCCAGAGGTGAGCTCCTTACCAGGGCCTTCTAGCAGGGCTGATACCTCGTGCAGTCCACTGCTATTTCATGTCAGTGCCAGTGATAGAGACAGGAGCAGCATGGGCAGTATCGAGGATTACAGAGTCCTGTGGGCAGTGATATGGGACTCAGAAGCACAGGTAGTTTTTTCATCAGTACTCCTGGTCTGAGGGAATGTGGTTGAAAGGGACAGTCATATTTGGAGAATAAACAACGGTTACAGGACTGATGGTACAGCCAGGGGTTAAAGACTTATACCATGGGGCTTGCTTTGAGAAACCTGTTCTGCTGAGGGCAGATGGGGCCCATCTGTCAGAGACGGGGAAAAACATCTTTGGTCACAGACTTGACAGGCTGGTCAAGAGGGCTTTAAGCAATAATTGGTGGATAATGGGAACTTCACTCTATCCCACTCCTGTCAGTTTTATGCCAGTGACAGAATGAGATGCCCAGAGCCTAGAGCAGGGTTACAGATCAGCAGGACAGCACCCAAAGAGAAACACAAAGGAATTCCAGCCACTCCAGATAATAAGGCAGCTTTTATGGGGGCCCAACTTAAATGTCTCTATGCAAATACAGCATGAATGTCCTGGTTTAGGGCAACTTTGGGAGAAAACCTCTAACGGGGCTCCTCTAGAAAGGAAATTCAATTGCCCCCTCCCCAAATTGGTTCAGGAAAATATTTCCTTGGAGAAAAGTGGAAAAAACCTGTTTATTTAACAGGCAAAGTGTTCACCAGCACAAAAAAAAATGAGCAATATTAAACAATAAAACCTCTTGCCGCTCCAAAAGAGATGACAAACTCAGGAAGTCCCCTTCGGGGGCTGTAGCTTGGCTCACCCAGTCTGTTACCAGTCCCTCCAGTGCTGGGAATGCCACGGCCCAGGCCAGGCCCGGTGGGCCACAGGTGCGAGCTCCCGGTGCTCTTCTGGGTGTTCAGTCCAGAGCAGGTTCAGAGAGTTCCAAAGAAAAAGAAAAACCACCACAGTCCAGGGAACTTCTCTGCCTCAGCTAGCTAAAAACTAACTAAAAGCAAAGGAGAGCTCTGTCCCGCTGTCCGTCTGTCCGCAGACAACACAGTCCAGGAGCTGCAATGTGGAGGAGTGAGTGCAGTTTCTGACAACAAACTCGGTGCTTCTTCGCTACCCGCCTTTACTCTCAGATGCAGTTTTAAAGGTGCAGAACTTATTTCTGGGCTAGGCAGACAAATGGGGACACAATTCAACATCACCCCAGGACAATGAAGAATAAACAGGAGGCTCTAGTGACAGGCACACACCTGCAGGGCTGTCATCTTACTGGAATCACGGAGATGTGGTGGTATGACTCCTATGACTGGAGTGTCAGAATGGAAGGATACAGACTCTTTAGGAAAGACAGCTAGGAAGGTGTGCTGCTCAGCATTATGGAGACCATGGCAGGAAGGTTGGAACTAGTTGATTGTTAATGTCTCTTCCAACCCAAGTTACTGCATGATAGCACAGAAAGCTAGAACTATGAGCCAAATGTCTGCAAAATATTCTAGAATAAAGTGATTGGTAGGAATACAGCTACACCACACTTTTACATGAAAATATAACAGAAAGCGACACTGACTTTCACAGAATGTATTGACTATGTAGTTATCATTAAAGTATCAGACAAAAAGCTCCGTAACTATAAATTCTCCAAAAGTGTTTTATGTGGTGCCTACCTCTTTTATCAATTTTGTACAACTGGATATCCCTCTGTCAACCAGATAATACCATGGTGTTTTTATGTTCATATCTTTCCCCTATCCTTGTCCTTCCACTTGCAGTGGACCAACAAGGCTATGCAGGAAGACCTGGAAGACATGTAACAAAAAGTCTTCTGGTACCCTCAGCCATCTGCATCATCTCCAGCAACCCACTGAGCAGAGCAGCAACCATGTCAGGAATGTTATTCTACAGAACCCACAAATCTCTACACACGATTCATACAAAGGTCAATTAGAAGCTTTTATTACTTTGCATAAATAAAAATGCAGAGATATTAGCTAACCCTGGATTAAGCAGAGTTTAAAATGACCAGTGGGAACCAGATGGCATCCTGTCTTTGTGTTCAGGATGGAATTTGTCTATAGTTTACAATATACAGCAGTGTAGTTTGTACTATATACATTTCGAACCCCTGAGTGATGCTTAAAAAAAAAAAAAATTCTGCTTTTTTTCCCCTGTCTTTAGTTCAAACTTCTTTACTCTTTTTTTTTTTTTTTTTTTTTTTTTTTTTTCCCTCCCGGGCTGATAGAGATATTAAAGGAAGTAAGCAATATGCTAAATAATACTCTCTGGTATCTTCAAAAAAAGGGACAACATTTCATTGTGTCTAATCATATGGAGTGAATGGCAAACTGACAAATTCTCTGGCGTTGTCACAAATCTTTACACCTACACTGCACAGGAATTCAAATACTGTACCTTTTTATCAGTGAATTGCTAAAGTAAATATATTTCATTGTATTTCTCATAATCTTCAATGAAACTATAATTCACTTGTCAAGTTTTGGTGGACATTTACTGTTTAACAATTATTTCTTAGGTAGGTGACAAAATAATCATCATTACTATTAAATAATAATAATAATTATAATTAGTAGTAGTAGTAGTAGTAGTAGTAGTAGTAGTAGTACTGCTGCTGCTGCTACTACTACTACTACTACTACTACTACTACTACATAGCCATTGGTATTTTTATTTAGTATTTCTGTAGTACCTATGACTAGACTTCCTCAAAAGCAAGAACTCTATTTCATACAAAAAGTTAAGGTCTGAAATTAATTTTCATTTTTCATCATGAAGAAACAAAAAGCCCATATGCAAACAACAGCAACAAAACCACCATAAATTAAAAACAACCAAACAAAAAAAAACCTCTACAGAAAAAAAACGTGGAAGAAATGCGAAAAGAGTCCAAAATGACAAAAAGACTACGGAATTATTACGTAGCCAAATAAGCAGCTGGACTACTACTAGTGTTGCTTATTGTGTGAGACAGCTTCCCACCTAATTCCTGCAATGCCCGTTGTCCCTTTCTTTTTTCCACATTGCCACAAATGGGGAAAAAGTTGTGGAGATGGTAATAGTGACATAAGTTTCTAACTGGAAAAAAGTACAGATGCTGCTTTCTACTGCTGCTACCTCCTCTCAAAATAGTTTCAATATGCTGATAATCCAACCAGCCAGGAGGAATATTGATGATGTTTGGTTAGTCAAAGACTTATGTGAACCCTGGTTGAATGACCAGCAGGAATACATGGGTGGGTGGACTAGCTTAGAGGTCTGAGCTGCAACAAAGCTGCTAAACAGCTGAACAGCACATAGAATCTCTCAGCCATTAGTGGGCCCAGAAATAAATAATAAACTGTATCTGTGCATACTCTGCTATGTAACACAGAGACTGTTCCTCTGTCTAATGATGGAAAGAGATGTCAAAGGACTGGGCAAAAGGAAGAGAGGGAGAAGAAAAAAAACTTAGGATATGTCTATATTAGAATTTAGTTTGGCCCTTGAGTAAGAGATCTATACAACAAGACAGATGATGTTGAAGAACCAATATTCAACATATGCTTTTCAGAGCTGTTGTGTGGTCCTAAAACATGAATGTTCATTAATGCCAAGAATGTGTTAGGTGCTCTCCTGGGATGCATTATCTTGTCTAGTTTCACCTAGAGGAATCTAGTTGGTGACCTCCAAGCCCTCACTGTGATGCAATCTGAAATCCAATGGCTGAGAACAATAAGTAGATTCAATTTTCCCTCTTAATCTAAACAAATTGCAGGCACACACCTAGGCACTAGGAACTACTTTTTCATTTCTCTGAGTTTTGTCCAGTGTTTGTAGGCTGTATATAAGCAGTGCACTGATTGTCAATGAGTATTTAGGATATTAGTAGTGACTAATGGAAATATTTTAATTAAAGGTAAATCCATTAGGAATTAGCTTAGTAATTGATTTTTCATCCTATGACTAAGAACCCTGTAAGTGATAACACTCTATTACTTGCTTCAAAGATCCAGGTTGTGAAAGAGTGACTGAAATGTTCCATGAGCATCACCACCATTTGTTTCCTCTTGATGCATGGAGAAATGTGAAGGATGTGTCCATGCCCTCTAAACTTGCTACATTTTTTCAGTGTGGCCATTTCCACCCAAAAAGAGTAACTTTTGCTGACTAGGTCTAAAATTCACAAAACATGGTCAGCTTGCTGACGTTATCTGAAATTATCTGAAGAGTGTTCAACCCCAAATTTCTTGAAATACTATAACAGTTCAGAACTAAGCAAGTGACTGTGGTGAGAATTGGCAACCAACCTTATTTTATAGTTGCAGAAACATGATTTTATTTTATCTTATTAATAGAAAACAAATTTATGTCAACGTGTTTGAAACTTTCACTGAATTGCCCCTGACATCAGTGTCAGAGGCCATTGCTTTGGGACTGTAATTCCTTGCAATATTTTGCAAGAGGAGTGATAGAAAGCTCCAAGAGGACCTTTAAGTTCTCAAGCATAGGATTCACTACCAGCCTCAGAGATTTAGAGGATGAACAGTGAATGCTTCTCAAGTATTTGTTATGAAAAAAAATTTTCACTTAACAACATGAGTTTATGCAGCTTCAGAAATTTTAACCAAACAATACTGAAAGCTATTTAAACCTGGTTAACAAAGATATTTTAAAATAAGCAATGTGATATTTTTCAATGTTCAAAAAACCTTTTGTTATTTAATAAGATGAAGATCACCACTAATAGAGAATATACTCCCATGAGCATTTTGCTGTACAATAAAAAGGGAGCATTATTCACATGTTAACCGGCCAGGAATATTTGCAAAGTAGTGACTTCTCTATGAGCAAAATGAGAAGATAGAAGCAGATAGATCATATTTAAGTGTATTCTTACTCTGTTAGTTACATTATGCCTTTTGGAATTAAAAGGTTGAGTTATACAAAACTAACAAAGTCACCAAAGCACCACCTAAGATTTGAGCCTTAAAAAATGCAATATATAAAGAGTTTGAATTAGCTCTGTGCTAGAAAATTATCTTTTCCCCCAAAAAAAAAAATTATTAAAAGAGAACATAAGTTGACCAAATTGCAATCTGATGCTTTCTAAATTTATTCATTTTTGGTATTAAAATGATCTTGGATGTTTAATTGATGAATATGTTTCCAAAATACCATGCTAAACCATTCTGATTAATCCATCCCATCCAATGCTTAGGAGAGTCTTCTCCTTGAAAAGATAGTGAAATAACCAAATCAGGAATTTTTCTCAGGAACTTTCTCAGGAAAATGTAGAAGGGAATGGAAATAATCTAAAAGAATGTGGAAAAAATGAGTCAAGGAAAGTGTTGGATTTCTAGCCTGAAAACATTTATACTCGCTATTCAATATTTCAGTTTAAGAAATACAGTTCTCTATCCAAGACATATAAGCAAAATGTGTCACAGACAATAGCTTACAGCTATTTGCAGTGCAGAATACTATATTCAAAAAAGAAAGATAAGTCTTCTAATGTAACCACAGTGATCTGCTCTTCTACCACATCAGAATGGAAGCTGGATTTTTTCCAAGAGAAACACATTTAGCTAATAATATTTTCAGGAGTGAATCAGGCAGAATAGAGAATACAAAGGATCAGTAGGAAAAAAAGGAAAACAGAGGATACTATGCTGAGGTTGCAGATGGATTTTACATGAAGATTTTTGATAACCATATCTCATATTTCCCCTTCTCCAAATTTTCTCAGGCAGATGTGAGCTCCTAAATTTCCATCCGAGTTTCCATCTCCAGCACCAGCTCTACACAGTCATTAAGGATGTTGACAAGATTAGTATAAGCAAAATTATGCATGTTAATTTAAATATAATTGAAATAACTGTAAACAAATTAACTTGGTATAAGAATTACTCTGGATGTATCAGTGCAATAGGTGTAAATTGAGAACAGTAGCACAACCAAATAGGACTTTTTTTTTTTTTTTTTAAATTCTATGTTGTTTGGTTTTTCTTTAACCCTTGGATCTCTATGTTACACCGCAGATTCCAAGTGAATGTAACACTGGACCCAGAGACACAAACCTTCTTTTCTTGCAAAGATATCCAAGATCACTCACAGACAAGATCTAAGTATTGATATATATCTGGTAGTACCTGGTAGTGCACACTTTCAGTGCTGGTTATACAAAATTAACAATCTACACACATATTGTAGACATGTGTCTTCAGTTTCAGTTTTTAAAGGAATTTAAAATTCCAGTGAATTAATATGAAGTAATCATTTCTAGGTAGTCAAACAGAGGTAAGTGGTGCTAAAACTCACTTGAATAGTTTCATTTTCCCTAATAGTTTTCATGAACAGTACAATACTCACATACACAGTTATGACAGCTTCCCTCTTCACACATGGTGTTATAAATCAACATTCATTCAATATTCAGAGTAACCTGAATAAACATTAAAAGATATTCAAAAATTGTTTTGACTTTTGTGTATTAGACGATAGGTGGGAAATAAAAGATCTAGAGGATGGAGACACACCAGATTCTGCACCTGGAATGAGGCAACCCTGGTTGTGTGTATAGCCTGGGGAATGAAAGGCTGGAAGGCAGTGCCATGGAAAGGGATCCGGGGCTCCTGGCCAGTGGCAAGTTGAACATGAGTCAGCAGTGCCCTGGCAGCCAGGAGGGTCAGTCCTGTCAGGGGGGGCATCAGGCACGGCATGGCCAGCCAGGCAAGGGAGGGGATTGTCCTGCTCTGCTCTGCACTGGGGCTGCCTCACCTCAAGTCCTGGGGGCAGTTTTGGGTGCCACAATACAGAAGATATTAAGCTATTAGAGAGCATCCAGAGGACGGCAACAAGGATGGTGGTGGAGGGGAAGCACTATGAGGAACAGCTGACGTCACTTGGTCTGTTTAGCCTGGAGGAGACTGAGGGAAGACCTCATTGCAGTCCTCAACATCCTCACAAGGAGGGGCAGGTACTGATCTCTTCACTCTTGTGACCGGTGACAGGACTCAAGGAAATGGCATAAGGCTGAACCAGGGAAGGTTTAGGTTGGATATCAGGAAGATGTTTTTAACCCAGAGGGTGGCTGGGCACTGGAACAAGCTCCCCAGGGAAGTGGCTGCAGCAAGACTGTCTGAGTTCTAGAAGTGTTTGGACAATAGTCTCTGGCATATGATGTGATTCTTGGGGCGTCCTGTGCAGGGCCACGAGTTGGACTCAATGATCCTGAAGGGTCCCTTTCAACTCAGCATATTCTATGATTCTATGGTTCTGCATGCTCTATTTCCTAAGCTCTTATTTTTATATTTAACCAACCAAAGGTCATGAATCAGCTATTTCAGATAATTTCAGAACTCCCGATACATTCATCAAGAAAAAACTTGTATGTGCAGTAAGATCTTCATTACCAGAAGCCTGTATAATCTCATTTATATTTGTTAGGTCCCAACATCTAAGACTGATAGAAGATGTCTGCCATTATCTGGTAGATAACTAAGCAAAGTAAAGTTTAATTAAAATTGCTTTTATCAATAAGTTTATTATTTATATTGTTAATTATTTCTTCAGTACTATTCAGCCAAGATTTTCATTTAGGATACAATGCCTATATTATTAACAATACTATAAATCTCTATATTAAATAATTTATTTACTTTTAGACTATTTTCTATTGCATTTTTTAAAAAAATTCCATTTATGCTAATTTCAATTAGCATAAAACATTAATTTGGTAGGAATGCATGAGAATTTTTCCAAGGTCATTTTTGTTCAACATACCTAGATTTAGTGTGAACAAAATTACCTTGAACTTGAGTGGAGAAATCAGAAATTTTGTTTTCAAGGGCTTATTTCTCTGTTGTTTATATTTTGTTATTTAATAGCAGAAGTCACTGCTAAGGTTGCTGTCATGAGCAAAGTGAATTTGATTCAGCTGCTGCTAATCTTGTACAAACACAAACCTGCTAATTGAAAAGCTAATTATGATGATGGAGTGATGAGAAGTGCATTGGGCAGGATGACATAAAACCCATGAAACATCTATTATAAACCAGCTGGTATCCTTTGAAGCTAGAAGTATTATGGATTGCCTTCTTGTGTTAAAGCAGGGATATTAATGGTATTCCTTGCACAGTTAGCCATTTTTCAAAATCTAGATCTCTCAATAACCACAGACTTTAAGCAGAGTAGTGCATAATAATAATATGTACATCAGTTCTATCAGTGTTGATTTTAATGGAAATGTTTAATAAACAGGAAAATGGGAGGCATATGAAGTGCTGATAAATATGTAAAATGAGAAGTCATCAAGCAAGAACTCTATTTAGTCATTGAATTTTTGGCAAGATACTGATTCGTATTTCAACAGAAAGGTCAAAAGAACAAGGATTTGAATCCTTTTCTATTCAGATGTTTGAGAAAGTTTTTGCTAAGTTACTGTGGAACTTTGTGCCAAAGAATCATCTAGCTGCAAATTTTCTTATTTGGTGTGGAAATTATTGGACCAGCCTTTCCCCACAACACTGAACTGTCTAACTCGATAGCACTATAAATCAGAGAAAGAGTAGAAATGGAGATCAGGTTCTTTTTCTTTAAGTATTTTACAGACAATAAAAAGGCTTAATAATTCAGGTGTTATAAATAAACTATTGCAAATATGTATTTCATTATAGTTCAATTAATAAAAAAATCTTTTAACCCCAATATTACAGTTTAAAAAGTAAAGAGTTACAAAAAAATAAAGCTGCAAGAAGTAGTCATGTCAGAGATTAACTTTTAGACATAAAATATGAACTGGAGAGTTCCCATCTCTGTTGAATTTTCACCTGAAAGTTTTTTGTACTGTCTCATCAGAGGAAAAAAATCTTGTTAAATCTTTTAACGACATCAAATAAGTCTTTATTTTTGAAGGGTCAGTAAGGTTACTTACACATACTCTGCCACAAGAAGAAACATGACTATTGTGGATATTCTTGTAAAGCCACAAATATTCTTCATTTTCAATATATTCTAAGCATTTTACTTGAAAAAATTACCTTATGAATTTGACATGAAAATATTTGCCAGAAATTATTGTAATGTCATATAAAAAATTGTGACTAATGAATATCTGGACAGAAATTATAAAATGCAATTAAAACAGTTGGGGAAAGATTTTAGACTGAATACCAAAGTGCATCTCATTTTCCTATGCAGACACAGATCCCACTTAAATCAGCATAACCAGGTTGTGATTAAGTAGCGTTTAGTAGGAACAAGCTTAATAGAAATAAGAAATATGTAATAGAAAGCATAAGCTAAACCAGAATCAAAGCTGAAATTCAGTGTCTTCTTTAGCTTTATACCATTTTCTAATGTTTTATTTGTAATAATATCTATTAGTGTATCAGGACCGTGAATTATGGAGTCAGAGAACATATATCTGAGTTCATTGCCAGTTTCTTCAATTCCTTCCTTCATCTCTGTGATTGTATATTTAAGGTTCAAAATCTGTATTTCCAAATCACAGTGTGAACAATCCTGTACAATACTATCCATTAAATATATTTTATAAAAAATTGTGTGAATATGCCCTCACTTCTATCCACAGATTTTTGTGAGAAGGAACTCAAATTCAGATTTAGAGTTTGAATTCTTCCAATCTTCTTGATGTAGCTTTCACTCATTATCCTGGTTCGGAGGAGTTAGCTCAGATCAAGTAGGTCAGAATCACTGAGAATTATCCCCCCCACCCAGCTTCCATAAAGATGGAAGGTTTCCAAGCATGAAGGAAAACTCCAGGGCTGATAGACAATTTCCTACATCTGTTTTGTACACATACAGAAAATATTTTCTAAGAGAATAGAAGTAAAACTGATCAGACCTACTAGGAAACTTCATGAGCTGAAACTAATTCCCAAGGAAATAGAAAGTTTGATGGACAGACTTTGGTGGGAATCATTCATGTAGTCCTTTTGAAAGAACCAATCTCCTTAATTTATGTACCAAAACATTTTAAGAATTTTAATTAACATGTATCATATTTTGTTTCTCTGACTTCTCTGTGAATGTTTGACCGAGGTACAGAGTTAAGAAAATACATTGTGGATGTACATTTGTAAAAGAAATCAAATATTCACTTACTAATGAGAGATCATGACTATCCCATTTTTTAAGAAAGATTCTTTTTAGCATGTCAAATTTCATGAAATCACATGGGGCATACTGATATATTTAAAGTTAGACCTCTTGATCAGACTTTTTTCAACAGTATCTGTTGCTCTGTCCTTGATGCAGGAACAAGAGTGCCAGAGTCTAATGAAATTTGATTGAACTTTGATTAAGATAATTGCACAGGGCTTTGAAATGCTAGCCTTGATAGAGCTACTGGATCTATTATCTTCAGCAGTGTCTAGACTAGTAAATATTTGTTCAAAGTAACTCCAAATAAAAAAAGCGGAAAAACAAAACTGTAATCTCATCCTCTGGGGGAAAAAAAAGTTGAATAAAGCAGTCTCTAAATAAAATTACTTTGAAAACATTCATTTGGTAAGAGACAGATCTGCTGAACTCTGTCCACTGACACCATAAGTCAAGAAGATTGGTGAGAAAATGGGATTTATACCTTATATTTAAAAATATTCCACTGTTTCTAGAGAAATCACTGAATTGTTAGTGCTATGCTAATAAAGTCAGTTGGGTCACCTGACCAGTCTCCTTGCTATGTAATAAATAAAAGGTGACCTATGATACCATACTACTCAGAAGAATTTTCACTTTTCCAGTGCCTTTGTACAGCATATCCAGATTTTTACAGTTACCTGAACCCTCGTCCCCTCCCACCTTAAATTAGTATTTAAATTCTGTGTTTAGGCAAGTGTTAATAACTAATACAAATATAATACAATACTGTAACTTCCAAGTTAAAGCTGGGTAGTGGAAGCCAGATGAAATTTCCTTTGGAGGTTTTCTTTTATAGAATGATGATTTATTTCATGTATGTAGCATTCTCCTACCCTGCTTATGCTTCATTGCAGGGACTGGAGAATTCCTGCAATGTATTACCTTAGCAAAGCAGGTCTTTCTGTCTTCTTCAACACCAAAGTAGGTCAATAATTGAGTAAGGCTGCACTTAAACTGGAGGTTTCAAGTTGCCCTGGCACTTCTGAGGATGCATTTGCTGTAAGCAATTACAGTCATCACAGATTACAATTTTCACTTTGCTTTTCACAGGTAGGTACAATATTGGTGTTTTGAGAAGGTGGTTTCTGAATATTGAATGAGAAATATTCCCAAAACAGTTTTTCTTTCAGCAAGCCAGAAGTAAGCTGAAAGAAACACAAGGCTTTGTTTTCACAACTTGACAGGAGTATACAATCCTTACAATTTCTCCAATATGAATGAAGAGCAGAAAGCAACATATAATACAGCTTATGATATGGGTTTTGTTACTCTGAGTGCATGTTTTTTCTGTTTCTGTGGCAATGACAACAGTATTAATGAAAAAGAAAAGAAAAAGGGAAAATTCAATTATAAATAAGGTTGTGAAACATTTCTTACTTTTTTCCTGTCCTTTCTATTTTTCAGAATGAGTAATTTCTAGCTGTCATTATATTGGCACATTCCTATATGATGTTACAATATCATTTTATAAGCCTTAAAATATATAGTAACATCATTACATGTTGGTATATTTGGTAAGAGTACCTGTATTTGGAAAAAAAGCAAGTTCTTTTAGAGATAAAGTAGCAATGACAGTGTGTAAGGAATGGGAGATAATCAGTATTCCAGGCAAAAGCTTATTATGTAATTAGTGCAAAGTAGAAATGGTCACTGTTTCACAAGAAAAATTATCCTGATGTATTTGTGCTGAGAAAATTGAGCAACAATCAGCTAAAGTTATGCACATGTTCCACTCCCCTTATGCTGAAGTTCAATTCTTTTATTTTTGCAGCCTTGAAAGCCCCCTGACACATCATACCTCCCAGGAAAAAAATCACATAATTGCAAGTTCAGGTGGAACCTATGGAACAGATTTCTCTCTGTAGATTTTTCTCACTGACACTTTCTATTTTGGTATAATAAAAGACTTGCAGTACATCAATCTTTGTACACTAGGAGCAAGTGTTCATATATGTTCAAATTCTCTTGGTTTCCTTAACAACTGCAAGTGGTCTGTGCAAGAAGGGGATTTTCAGTCAATTACTGCAACATGATGTTCCACTGCAAGAAAGTCTGGAAAAGGTGACTTACCATGTTTAATATTTTTTTGTCTGCATTTTCTTTTCTGTGATGTTGTCAATGTTCATGATGATTCAGTTTGCAAAGTGCACTTGAGAAACATTCAGTTCCAGTTAGATTTATGTGTATCAGCTAGACAATACTGTCTCAATCCACAAAGACAAATGAGAGAATTCTGTTGCTGCCTTCTTCTTTTGTCACTGCTAAAAGCTGCCAAGGTGAGGTCCCACACCCTGTTTGTGATTCATTAGCCATGTCATCTTTGCTAACTATGGCATCAGCAACTGATTATCCTTTGTTTTGCCCATGACTTCACCCTTCTAAAGTCTTAAACATGCATCTAGGCCTACCTGAACACATCTTTCCACTAAAAGGGCAGAGTAAGCAGTTGCTGCCTGTTCATGATAACAGGTTATTGCCCTCAGATCTGCAACAAGTGGTGTTCTGTTTCCCTTCTTTTCTTTCTTATCTTTCCAAGTGGTCAATATCCACTCAGGCAAAAGCTCATCAATTTGATGGACACAAGAATGTGAGAAGTATGGGAGGATTTTCATTTATGACTCTGTGTTTGCAGTAGACTCAAAGATAGCTCTTCTTCCAAATTAAAATTCACTTATATATATATAAAAATACCTGCTTTCCACTATTCTACTTGTGTACCATCAAGCACATGTCACTTGGCCTACCAAAATTTGTAATTATTATTGGAAATACATGAATCACTCATTACTGACTGATTCACATTACTTGCAAGTATTTGTCCAGTTTTAACTACACATATTTCTTTTTATTAAATCTCTGCAAAAATAATAAGAAGGAATGTCTCAACAGAAATATCTCTGATTAACAAAAGCTATCTACTGGACGGACAAATACTAGAGGTTAATTGGGTTTTATTGTTTGAATTGATTGAAAAGGTCTCCTTGTATTTTTCAGATTCAGTCTGGGTGGTGGGAGCATGTTTATTGTACAGGAAGCTTCTGTGTTTTCTTGTGAATTCATTTTATACTTGATAGTAGAACAAGGCTAGACTTGCTAAATTTGACATGTAACATCTTTGTTAAAAGATATTTTAAAAGAGAAGGTGTAATGAAAGTCTAATGTAATAAAGAAGTCTATAGAGAAGAGCAAATTCACAGTACAGATGATGAATGCAAGTAAAATGATCAGAGACTGAAATGCAGCCAAGAAAATGCAATGACAAAAATTGAAGGATTTTCTTTGAAAAGTGTATTCATGTTTATCATCATATGTCTCCATGAACAGAAGAATTTCCTGTCTCAGACTTCACTCCTATAGTAGAAAATTTTACTCTTCTATTGTTAGTCTTGAAAAAAATAATTAAAACTACTAATCACCTGTAGAGAAAGTAGTCTAATTTATAGAATTTCAGTGAGAGAAACATAAGCAGCTTAAATCTGTCTCAGACACCAAGTCAATAAAAGTCCAAATTAATGTGATGCTATCATGCATAGGTATTGGGTTGATTTATAAAATAAATAATGTGACATTATAAAATTGTTAATGTGACATTAACAATTGTCACATTATCCAAATAAATATTTTTAGGAACAATCACCTTCCAGTATTAAAATTATCAGTCTCTAAACAATCCTTGAAATACCAGTTAGCATCTTTAAAATTTGCATATGAAGATAATGCTTTATTCAAAGTGTAAAAGGATATAATTTTCCATTGGGCTCAATCTTAATGTATATAAGTAAATGTAATACATTAAAGCTAAAATTCAAGGACTGTAAATGACATAAATCAAATACTAGGAAAGTTGCAAATTTTCAAATGTGTCATGTGATGTGCAGCATTTTCAGCTATTACTGGTATTTTCAAAGGTGAATGATTATATTAGTTGAATTTGCAATGGGGAGTACTATTGGATCTGACATTACTAATTAGAAAGAAGTCAAGATGAATCAGCCCGAAAAAAAGCTTTAAGATCAGATGATAAGCAGTATACAGCTGTGATTATTATAATAAAGGATGACAGATTCTGTTCTCTCATGCTATGCAAATCTAGAATCATTGCCTTTTTGGTAATGCAGACCTTCATTTTTCTGATCAGAATGGCAGAAAGGAGGAAACTGGCAGAGAAAAAAATAACTGAAAGAAGGAAGAAAGGAATAACTGAAAGAAAGAAATATGCCTCAAAGTGGGAATAGACAACATTAGAAAATACAGTGAAACAGTAATTGAGCAAGGAAATAGAAAAAAATGATTCTTCAGATTCAATATACAGAACATAAAGTAGTCTATAGGGACTGACAAAATGAAAAGACACAATTTAATAATCAGATGTTTTAAAATACTCACCAGAACAAAATGATATAAGGTGGAAACCCTTTAAATCTTTCAAATATTAAATAAAAATAATACAGATAATACATGATGAAAATTATAGAAACTATTTTACTGTTCAGATGGTGCTTCAAATGATGAGGAAGTTCCTCAGAGCATGCCCTAAAAAGGTCTGATCATTTCTTCTCAAAGGGATGTCAGAGAAATAGGGAAGCCACAAGAAAGAACAGTGTGAAATACACTGGAAACTCAAAATATTCAAAATGACTGGAGAAAACAGGCTTTGCTCTTAACCTTAAGAAGGCAGCTAAGGTGGGATATTACTGCAGCAGCTATCTATTGCTGGCTGTAGTGGACATATTATAGAGTCATGGAATGGTTTGGGTACAGTGAACCTTTAAAGATCACCTAGTCCAACTCTCCCTGCTGTGGGCAGGTGCAACTTCCCTAGATTATGCAGCTCAAGGCCTCATCCAAACTTACTTTGAACACTTCCAAAGATTAAAGGGCATCCATAACCTTTCTGGGCAACCTGTTCCAGTGTCTCATCAGTCTTATCATAAAATATTTCTTTCTTATATCCAACCAAAAGCCTCTTTTAGTTTAAATGCATTGCTCCTTGTCCTGTCACTACAGGCCCTGGTAGATGTCTTGCTCCGTATTTCTCTAAGTCCCTTTCAGGTACTGAAAGGCTACATTGAGATCTCCCTGGAGCCTTCTCCTCTGCAGTCTGAACAATTTCAGCTTTCTCTTACAGAATAGCCTTCTCTTATAGAATAGGTGTTCCTCTGATCATTTTCACGGCTCTCTTCTGGGCCCACTGTAATCAATCCCTTCATGGATGTATACTATGAAAGGACAAAACCCAAAACAAAAGCTACCAAAGCAGATATTCAGTTAGGGAAAAATTTTCACTGTGAAGTTTGTCAAAGGCTGTAGCAGGCTGTCCAGTGAGACTGTGGAATTCCCTTCTTTGAAGATACTCAAAATTGACTGCCCAAGGCCATCTGCAACCTCCTCTGATTTGGCCCTTGTGTGGCAGAGGTGTGGATTAGATGATTTTCAGAGATCCCATTCAACCTGTCTTTTTCTGGAATAGAAAATAGAACTCAGAAAAGGGTTTTTCAAAATAAGTGGTCAGTATCTTCTACAATATTTCCTCATTTAATGGCCACCCAAAAGTGAGAAGAAAGTTGGTAGAGTTCAAAGTTTTCCAGTGCTAAGCTCCGAAATCCTTAATTGCTCCTCAAACTAGAAATCATGATTAAAGACCTTACTGCACATGTGTGAAATTGGCCACATTAAGTGTTTCTCATGATGACTTGAAAATATCTGCTTTAATCTTTTGAATCTGAGTACTATTTTCTTTAGGATATTCACAAAATAAGCCAAGTTCAAGTTTCTTGCTGCAATAATTTTTCAGTTATTTGAATGCAATTTTCTAAAGTAAAAGAAAAATGTTTTCATATCAGTGTAACTTAAGAATTAATACTGTTTTGATGAAACTTAACAAAAAGAAATTCCATTGTTATCATCACTAGTTTGAGGATAATAGAAGTTTATAATAACATACTTAATATCAATAATACTTGACCAGTAAACAAAAATAGCAAATGAGAGGGAGCATGTTCTGGTGGATAGGGCTTTCACATTATCCTGATGTGTAAATTGTCTTGCTTAGGTTTTTCTCTGTGTGCTTTGTTCATCTTTTCTTAGACAACTATACACTGCTCTGAACAGTAGCACTGCATTTGTGATTGTTTGTTTTGTTCCTAGTATAATGGAGCTTCTGTTGTTGGGACATCTAAATAATGTTGCAGTGAAAATTAGCGAAAAATAGTAATGTCATAGTCTCAGCTATTTTACAAGACTTACACAGACTCAGGCCATCAGGTAGGTAGATGTAGTACAACGGAATCATGTCCTGTGATAAGGGCTGCTGATTTATATCACTGAACTGAACTTCTGAAATTCTGACTTATTTATGTCACTACCACCTGAACTCTTCAGCCAGACAAAGTAACTTTTTAAAATTGTCTCTTGCAACAGTTGTTAGAGTTCTCAATTTGTTGTTTTAGGCTCTATACAGACACAGAACAAGACTATATGCCTTACTAACAAGATCTCTGAACAGTTTGATGTCTAAGCGAATAAGGCAGATATTTTTAAAAAGAAGGCAAAATCAAAATTAGTAAATGATGAGTGGAAAAACAGCAACAACAAAAAAAGGTCAGATCTAAAGGACACTGAATTCAGTGATACAATATCCCATGCAAAATAGATTTTGGAAAGGATTTTTAATCAGCAGAGAAGAAAATTTGTCTCTCCCACACCTGATTTATTAACAAGTCTGTCTCCCTTGGAAACTAAAATAAACTGATAGGATACAACAGTAGTGAAATAATACTGTTTGATTCATAAATTGAAAATACAAGGAAAAGTGCATATTTCTTAGAAGATTAAATAATGCATGCATTTATGAGCAGGCATTCCTAAGTAAGTAGGAGACCAAGCTGCTGGGAGGAAAGTGTTAAAAGTGGAAGAATGGCCAGGAGGATGGTAGATTCACTTAAGTGTCCTTGCAGGTGGGATTAATGAGGTCTGGAAAATAATAGTGTGGGAAACCTCATTTTATTCTGCCTACGGCTATTTGTTCTCTCTCTGTTTTGAGATGTAAAATCTCTGTGTAGAGATTACGTAGGTGATTACAGAGACTTGGAGGCACTCTCGTGGACATGCTTGAACTCCCTGTCTTGGGAGAGAGATCAAAGGTCAGAGGTCACAAAAATATAGAGGAGGTCACGTTATGGTAGGAAACATTGTATGCTCAGGCCCTTGCTAAATTGGTGCAAACAGCAGCCCTGCCTTGCTCTGACTGAGCCTAACGCTGCCAGAGGTCCCACCTGTGTGACTCTGCCCGGGCGCTGCTTCAGGATCCTCCAATATAAAGGCAATGAAAGAAATTTATGCTTTGCATTTCAGCCATGGTTTCATGTTCTGGCCATATGATTGTTGACTCATACACAAGTCTTCTGCAATGTCCCCTCCACATTCCCAGTTTCCTCTACCCACTACTGAAAAAAGTTGTCAGCCAAAGACTTTCAGGTTTCAGTGGATTGGTCACCAGTTTGTCTATATATAATATTTCTGCAATGATCTATATCAGCCAGCCAATACAAGAAACAGTAATTGCTCTAGAATCTGCATCTAAGTGTTTTGAAAGACTTACATGTCAGCATCAGTCTCTTTTTTTTCAGCAGAACTGAACTTCATAAAAGGATTTCTACAGCTTACAGGTTCTTTTGAAACCTCTCTTTTCTGTGCATGGCATTTTTTCCCCACAATGTTTAGGTGAATTTTAGTCATCACTCTGCAAAGCAGTATATTGGCTTAAGATGTAACCTCAATCTCACTGCTCGTCCCCACACCCACAACCCTGTTGTGGTAACCGATTTTAAGGTCACCCTTAATCCCTTGGTACAAAGCATGGTTTTGCAACTTTAGGATACAGTTCTTGTATATTTTCTTTGATGGATAAGCTCATGTTTGAATTCCTGGACCTCTTTTCTCCCAGCTTTCCTTTCTAGTTTCCTTCTGTAGTTCCTCATTTCTTCAGATAACCTGATTAAATTTGTGAAGTGCTTCTGAAAACCTCGTTGGTGATATATTTTGGGAAAAGTTTTCATTGTGATTATGTGATGTCACATTTAGATCATTGTAATCTTTATGATGTGTTTTTTTCATTTATATCTAAAATTGCTTGGTAAGTTTTCTAAGCATTATCCTTATATTGTACTTTTTCTCTGAAAGTTTATTTGCAAAAAAATGCTTTGGGAGTTGAAAAGAAGCAATTTGAACAGATAACTTAAAATGTTCTGTAAAACTATTAAAGCACCAAATTTCACTAGCAGTATGGCCAACTAAGTTACTTGATCACTCCAAAAGGACAACTGAATGGATAGAAGCAGCTTCCTGAAATCTTACTTTAGAAGAGCTCTCTTGTTACTCTCAACGTGCTCTAAGAGGTGGCTCTTAGAGTATGTAGTAAATTAAGGAGGTCACTAATAACATAGTGTGACATATTCATGTGTCTGTGTAGAAACTCAGTCACATTCTTCTACCCCAGAGGCCTACCCAGTTTGAAATTTCTATTACAATTACGATCTGTGTCAAGACTTTTGTTTTATTTTCTTATTTTATTTTCTTATTTTATCCTTATTATATAAAACAGTTATGTGTTTTGCAGGGAACACATGTAAGATTGAGGTATGGAAACAGATATGGCCAAGGTGGAAGGCAGATAGTGGGAGGCTAACAGCTGATGCTGTGAAAGGAGCAGAGATGACAAAACCTGCAGTAAGTGGTGGAAGGACTGAGATGTTAAGGGTCCAAGAGTCTAAGGACACTGAAGACCTGAAAGAGTGTGAGGGATTTTATAAAGTAGGATTGAGGTGTTTGCAGACCTGGAATACAAGGGACTCCAAAAATTCTGGGGTATGAAGGAGCAAGATGTCACCATGATCCTTTACCCTTCCCTTCCCTGAACATTTCTAACAGGTAAGTTACTATAGTAAGTTACTGTAGTAAGTTACAATAGTTTCTAACATAGGTAAGTCACTATTGCCATCATTCTCTGTCACTCTGATCCTCATTCAGGTATAAATATGATGATTAAAAAGATACATGTGTTGCAATTTTTTATAAATTTATCTTCTACGATGCCTAGAGACCTGCTGTATATTTCAAAGGAGAGGCCAGGAACATAGGTGTTTAAAATATTTACTTTTCAGTGAACCAAACTGTATATGGAATTATAGTGGATTGTGTTATGCCACTGCAAATTTACAAACACATCACATACAGGGCAGGTCTCTGCATGCTTAAGTGGAGCTTATTCTTTGTTCCTTCTGCAGGAAGGGGAACCCAGCCCTGAAAAAGGAGTAACCATAATTTTATGTACAGATGAAAATGTATACATAATTCATTCTACAATTTTTATGCTATGTAAGAGATTAGTCATCTCTTTGCCACCTTGGTCAGCTTGGTTGTAGTATCATACAAAGAATTCTTCCCATTTAGTGTGTTACAGAGTGAGAGTAAAACATGTCTTCACTTTCTACCAGAAAATTGAAATCTTCTATATACTGTGGTGGTCTCACTGACATAATCCCATCTTAATAATGTGTTTAAATTTTGCACAAAGATTCTTATCTTTTACACAGACAGGTATTAAAGATTCAATATAAATTTCAATATAAATGCTCTAAATGCACTTAAAACACTTTCATCTGAATACCTGTACACATGCATCTATGCACTTAGAATACTAAGAACACTTAGAATAAATTCATAATGCTGTAAGCACTTTCCTTTTCCTGAAAAAGAGTTCCACATTTCAATTAAAAGAAAAAAAAAAGTTGAAAACTGAATTAACTTTGCTTCCTATAGGATTAAACATTTCAAGCTTTGATGATCTTTAAAATATTTCTTCCTCTTTTTTTTTTTCTGTAGAAGACGTCATTCATGACAAGTTTTTCATAAATCTTGTTGTTCAGTACATATTACATCCATAAGTATCCCATTATTTTTCATCTCCATAGTCACACTTTGATACTGATTCCCAGAAACACTTACAGACTTTAAACTAAAGCAAAAATCTCAAGAAACACAAAATACTAGAGGAACAGTCTAGAATACACATTTACAGCTCCAGTACCCTTGCAGTAGCAGAGCAGACCTTAGGTAAGAAGACCAGAAGACAGAATGAATTTACCAAAAAAAATAGCATGTCCTAGGAGCCCCAGAAAAGGTACACAAGTTTTATATTCTTATTCCAAATTAGATCATGTGAGCAATATGCAATTATTCATAGGAATGATTTCTCAACAGTGTATATGGTGTGTGACAGGTTTGTCTACTTCATCTCTTGTCTGCAACTATGGAACATAGAATGTATATGGCCTTGAAAATAATTTAATATATTTTCAACTCAGTTTTCTATTAGGAATTAATTAGGAATCAAAATACTTCAGAAAAATCTCTCATGTTCCCAAGACAGATTAAATTAAATTTTCAAGGCTTTTTTCCTTTTTCCAATGAAAATATTCTCCTGAGGACTGCACATAATTGGAGCAAGTAGGGAAGCATTGACTCAGAAACTGAACTTTTGTGTTGACATAGTATTCTGAAATCTCATTCATAAACTTTATATATATAATAATATCTATTATTTTCTTTATTCTAATTAGCAATTGTTAAAGGTAAGTTTGTGTTTACAGGAAAAACAGCAGGAAAATACTGGCTTGTTAAATCTGTTAACTTATTGTGTATTTCACAGCATTTGTGACATGAGCAAAAAGACAATTCACCATTCAGTTAAGATAAATAGATATTTGTTCAACAAAGGGTATTCAGTAATCTGGCTATCTAAATCCACTACCTATGTGGCTGAATCAATTGAGTAAATTGAGTATGAATATTAAACTTGATTTCACATGTGTGGTTAATTCTAGCTTGAATTAAATTCTAGTTAATTCTTGACTATCTCCAGTGAGGGACACTCCACACCCTCTCTAGACAATCTGTTCCAGTGCTCAGCCACCTGCACAGTAAAGTTCTTCACGCTCAAGTGGAACTTCTGTGCATCAGTTTTGGCCTCTTGTTCTGTTGCTTGGTGCCACCCAGAAGAGCTTGGCTCCATCCTCTGACACTCTTCAGATACTGACAGAAATTGATGACATCCTCTCCCACTCAACTCTTCTCAAGACTGAACAGGCCCAGCTCCCTCATCCTGTCCTTGTAAGAGAGATGCTCCAGTCCCTTAATAATCTTTATCTCTCTACACTGGATTCACTCCGGGAGCTCAGATACTGAAGATTTTCAGTACCTATTTGCTTTAATTTTAATAATTTCATCCAATAAATAAATAAAATCAACTAACTAAATAAAATATTTATTTGCTTTATAATGCCTACATGAGCTTCTAATCAACTGAATCTTTAATCAGAACTGAAGGATATGTATGTTAATTTGAGAAAACAATTATTGAGAATGTAAGGAAATAAATGCCCTTCTGATATATTGGCAAGATATTTCAATAGCAGGATATTTAGATAGCAAGACTGATAAATATATGAGTTTCTTTCCTTGTTACAATCTTACATATTGCCTATTAGCATAATACCTAATTCTAATGATTTTAGTAGGAGGTAGCAAATTTTTAAAGATATCAGGAGGTGGTAACCTATTATTATGCACAATTAAAAAACCTTAAGTTAAATCTGTAAGCATATTTTAAAAGGTAGTATTAAAAGTTATCTTTTTTTAGTTCTTTGGCTTAGAAATTAAGTATGATGTGTTTTGGATTCTGACCAAAGAAATTTAGAGACCAGCTTTTTTGGTGAACTTCCTATCCTCAGTCATTTTCAACCTACCAAGAGAACGTTGGCAGTAGCTAGTTTCTGAAAAGTGACTTTTTTTTTAGCTTGCTCATCAGTCTACACAAACAAGTTTCTGTAACTAACTTTTTTTAGTGACAGACAATTATCACTTTAATTAGTAAGCCTCTGTAACGCTTAAAAGAAAAAAGAAAAAACAAAACAATTTTGTCTTTCACTTGCATATGTATGTACCTCAAAGCGATAAGACTGATAGAAAAGTCTATCACAGACACAACATTTGGGAAATAAAAGTAATTTTATTGTTAATCTTTTCTTCTTCTCTCTTTTCCACTATGTAACAAACACACAGAAAAAAAACAAAGTTTTCTTCTACCTATTTGATACACATCCAACTACCTGCCAAATGACAGCAGTAAGATTTGCACTCTAGAGCATAAGATAGAAGTCTGACAGTCAAGACTTTTATTTTATCATATAAATAAAATATAACTCAAGTTGTACTTAATTTGCTTTGGTCTTACTTGCACTCGAGAAGATTTAGGAAAAAAAGACCTAGAGATATGTTGTAAAATGGGAAAAATCAAACAAAAAGAATGTGATAATTATTCACATATATTCACATGCTCTGCAATAAAAATAAATACCAAGCAATATCTAAACATAGCCATAGTAATTTTTTTCCCTCAACTATCACTCAAGAAGTCTCCACCCATTTGCAGTCCCTGTTTCAAATACATAGACACAGCAAGAATTTCTGCACAGCTCTTTGCAGCCTCTTTGAGCCCATCTGCTGATGTCTGAGCAGCCAGAAAACATGGCTCTACAGAAGTATCAGAAAGTATCAACTCTACAACTACATATGCTGTACATTTACTTATGGTGTTAGATAAGCTGGAAAGAATATCTTTTTTCCCGAGAAACACTTCTCTTATTATTGGCTCATGGCAAAAACAATGAAAGAAGTCTGCTTTTTTATGAATAGTTGGTGACTGAAATATTTGGTCTACATGTTACTCTTTGTTTAAATGTATATAAGTAAATTATGAGGCTTCAATTAACAAAGAGAAATATAGCTATCAAGCAAAGAAAGTAAAGAAAAGAAAAAAGATGAGGGAGAGGAGAGGAGAGGAGA